>JARHVA010004554.1:40000-640000 GCA_037957365.1 Torreya grandis
AAAAATATTAAATGGATACATGGAAACAAATTTATCACACATGTGGATACCTTGGAAAATAATATCCAACCAAATTAAAATTAACTAAAAACCAAATATGATGTACCTAATTACATAATATAATGCTAAAAGTGAGAGGATCAACTTTGTATCCTCACATGTAAGTATTTATACATTTACTACAAATCATGAACCCCATGAATAAGAATTCTAAGGTCCTTCATAGTTTTGGACTCTTCATTTTGATGGATCTATATTTAATTAAGACTTTGGTGTCAACATAGCTTTGATAGATGTAGATGGGAGATGATATCTCATTACATACAAGTTTTAATTACTTTGCACCAAAAATTGAGTTGAGTATTAAGCTTTGACCCTAGGCCTACATTTTGCATTAAAACATAATGTCAAGAAGTTATTGATATATTTTTTATTTAGAGGTGGTTGTTAATTAGATCAAAAATAAATACTATTTCAAACTCTCATACATAAAAAAGTATAAGCATAGGGCCTGGGATCTAATTAAGTCATTCTAAGTATTTAACATCAAAGCTATCTGAAGGTGATAAAATAGTACAACATATTTTTTGGTATCTTCAGTTATCAATTTAACACCACTCAATAAAACTAAAATGTAAAAGTTTTTTTTGTGGAGTTTTGTTCATTATTCCTATGTCCTAGTCAATGTGGATAAACTATAGGTGTTTGATTATGATCAGTAGGTCATACAATTTCTGAAAATTTATGGATCCTTTGAATCTCAAATAAAATATGGAAAGGGTTTTGAGCCTATGAACACATAAGACTTCAAAGAAGATGGCATCTTATAGCTGAAAGAGAATTGTATACCTATGGGAATGGTTTCATTATAATGAGCCTTTGACATGGATCTACAAGCTCAAAATTATAAATAGTCTAAAGTAACTGAGTCTAATTTCACTAAAGATAATTTTGGAACCAATAAAAATCCTCAATATTTCAATATTACCCTAAGCTACATGAATAATGAGAAATAGAAATTAAAGGATCTACTATAAAAATACAAAGATGTGATAGCTTGGACACATGAGGATCTAAAAATATTTGATCTCAAAGTCATCACACATACTATCCCTTTGAATCCAAAGGACAATACCTTTAGGAAGTGATAGAGACCAGTTGATCTAATTCTAGAGCCCCTTATTTAGATATAAATTTAAAAGCTATTAGATGTAAAAATTATATTTCAAATCAGGTATTCCACTTGGGTTGTTAACTTAGTGCATATCAAAAAAAGTAATGGATAAATTAGGTTGAGCATTGACTATAAGAACCTATGTATAGCATCAAAAAATGATAATTATCATCTACCTTCATTGGATGAGGTAATTTATATGGGCATTGTGTCTGAGATGATGACCTTTCTAGATGGATTTTTAGGCTACAATCAAGATTATTAGAAGTAGAAAATTGAATTAAAATCACTTTTACCACCAATTGGGTAACTTTTATATATAAAAGGATGTATTTTGTCTTAATTAATGTAAGATCAACCTTACAGCATTCCATGGACTTTAGTTTTAAAGGATTCATTGTAAAATACATAATTATTTACATGGTTGATCTTACATTATTTTTAAAAAATAAAATTGATCATGCAAATCATCTACATAAAGTATTTGATAGGTGTAGAATATATAGAGTGTCACTGAATCTAAAGAAGAGCATATTTAGAGTTACATAGGGAAAACTAATGAGCCATGTCATTACAAAAAATGGGATTTCCATTGATCCAAAATGAATCCAAGCCATTTCAAAAATAACTCATCCTAATAGTAGGAAAGAATCAAAGTCTTTCTTTGTCAAGATAAACTTTGTGCAAAAAAACATTTCTTTGTTTATATATATTTTCAATCCAGTGAATGCCATGTTGAAGTAGGATTCTAAAATAAAGTGGATAGTTAAAGCCAATAAATCATTTCAAGATATTATGACTACCATCACTCAAGTTTTAATTTTGATTGGTCTTGATTTTATTAAAGATTTATTATTGTACTCATTTGCTTTAGAGCGCATTATAGCATAAATTTTTACATAAAATGTAGATGATACTTAACATATAATTTCCTTCATGAGTACTAATCTAAAATATTCAAAATTGAAATATTTGATGATTGATAAGCAAATATTTACCTTGATAAAATTATTTAATAAATGTAGGCACTATATTCTCTGAAACAAAATGTATGTCATCATTCTATACCAAGTTGTCAAGCTCACATTTCATCAAAATAAATTAGGATAGAGAAGAGGCAAATGGATGGTTAAATTACAAGAGTTTGACTTTGAAATTAGACCCATCAAGATGGTGTAAGGCTAGGGAATCATCTAGATCATGATTGAAATAGATCCATGTATTCACATTAAGTAGATCAATGAAAAATAGGTAGTTGGTGGTGACTAGTATTTCCACATAATCCACTACCTACTTGTAGGTACATGTACCCTTGAGTTGAACAGAGATCAAAGGTGAGCCCTCAGGCTCAAGTTAGACCACTACATGATAAAAAAGGGAGTATTGTATAGGAAGAACTATGAAGAAGAACTATGAAGGCATATACTTAATATGTGTATTAGTAGGATAGTATATAAATATATTGGATAATTTACATTATAATATAGGTAGTAGACATCCTTTTATAAACACCACAGTTCACAAGATCTTGAGGATGAGATACTAATGGCCTACTATTTTCAAGGATGCCATAATCATGTCAAAACATGCCATGAATTTTAAGTATTTGGGAAGTACATGTGTCCATGACACTACATATTATGATAAAAATATTCCCTTTTTCTCAATGGGTTATTGACTTTATTATATTAATCAATCCAAATTATTCAGTAAGACACAATTTCATTTTAACAACTACTAATTATTGCACTAGGTGGATAAAGATCATGGCTATAAATAATTATAGAGCCCAAGATGTGATCAAGTTTCTAGAATAGAACATATTGATCAAGTTTGTAACTCCAATTTATTTACTTTTTTATAATGGTCCGTAATTTCAATCTATGGAATTTAATGAGTGGAACCATAAAAATCAGATTACCATCAAGTTTTCTTCAAATTACCATCCACAAGGGAATGGTTAGTTGAGTATACTAACAATAATTTAATGGATGACACAAATAATTAAGTACAAGGAAAACTAATGGAATTTAACCTACTATTAAAATTTTCACTATGGGTAGATAGAACAAGGCATAATCAAGCCCTTGAGGTTTTACCTTTCCTGCTAGTGTATGGACAAAAACTAGTTTCTACTATTACTCTCAAATTATTAATGTATCAATTCATGTAATATTATATGGGAGAAGATAAAATAATATATTCTAAGTTACTATACATATTATAAATGGAGGATGCATGAAAAAAAATAATTACATAGCTTTTGCAAGCACCAAAACATAGTCAAGAGGTAGTTTGACAAAATATTTAAAATCAAATATTTTAATATTTTAGTTTTAGTGATTCTGTGAGATGTTACACATAAAAATAAAGGATATCATGATAATTTAAATCCTTTATGTATTATGACATATCAAATATCTAAAATCTTAGGTAATAAATTTTTTCATCTAAAGGACCTCTAATGCAAAGATCTTATTTTTCCAATAAATGGGTAATTTTTGAAACATTATTTCATGACTAATCTAACTGGAGATGTTTTTGAATTACTTTGAGTTCTAATTTAGAAGTAGGAGTAGAATATATTTATTAATTTATATAATAAATTTCTTTATTTATGTCCTTAGCTTTCCTACATTCTTAGATTGGTTTTCTAGTGTTCTTATATTAGTTTCCATGTTTTCTATTTTTACTTTCATAGTTAGTTGTTATGCTTTCTATATTAGTTTTCCTAAAATTGTATAAAAATAAAATATATTTATTATTATAAATCCATTTTAATTATCCTAAAAATGGTGACCTAAAATTTATATGCAAATCGATGTCCATTTAAATAAACTCACTAGGTCTCTAGAAATTGTTTTGGCATTCTCATGCAAATTTTTAGAAAGAATGTTTATTTTTAAAATATAAATTTCACTTATAAGAGATTAAGGTTTTAATGAGAGATAATAAACATTGAGATAAAAATTATGTAAGGATTTATTTGATTAAAATAAGTTTTCTTATACATGTAATCGACTAATGTTGGTTCCCAACCCTTCTTCCATCCATGTTCTATTAAAAAAATCATTCAAAATTATGAAGGAAGGATGATTCGAGTAATATTTATTAGAGATATAGACATCAGGCTGATATTATAGTAATGATTATAGTGGAATAAAACATATCTCTATTAGGGATATAGACATCTAGATGGAAGCAGAGCAATGCCCAGCTTCCCTTTGGTTTATCAAATCATAAGATTAAATGAACTTTTATTTTTATCTATATCATTATTAAAACTCTCATGTCAAGGGTAAATATACCTCACAAAATCACACATAGATCTGAAAGTGAAAAGGGCTAGTATGTTGTATAAATGAATTGGAGTCCCTTTCAATTATCTATTTTACTTATTTCTTTCTTTTAAAATATGGTGTTTTTTTATAGTACATTAGAGTATTTCTTCACTGAGTCTCTATTTGTTGTGCCCCAACATACCCCATTTTGAAATTTTCAAATAGGGACCCACTTGCCTTATACAATTTTCTTCAAACAAATTTTAAAGACATGGTCCATTGACAAGATAACCTTAGAGTCTAAATCTTGACATATTTTATAGATTCTAAGGCTAAATTTTTATTTTTATTATTATGTTGATTTATTAAGATTCATAATTGAAACATTTTTATATTTTTTATGAAAATATTTAACTTTTAAAATGGGCCTTTTAAGTGAATAACGAGACTAACTATGTTGTGTTTTAGTCTATGCATGCTTGTATTTGCTCCTATGTAGGATATTCTTTGATTGTGGTTTTTCCATTTCATCTCTAAAATGTTTTTGAGATCATCTGATCTTAACACATGTCATTATCTCATGCATCTATAGCCTTTGGTGAGCCACCAAATCTTTATTCTTCTGGATCATCGAGATAATGTCAAATGTTTGAATCCATATCTTCCATATCTATCCATTAGTTAATCAAATTCTAAAAAAAATTGATCCTCTAAGTCTCTAAGATTGTGCCAAGTGTAACCAACCCTCTAAACCATAGCCTAATTGGAAATCACACATCATGAGTCATTTTGGCAAGCAAAGTAGTGAGATATATCCACATGGCATCATCTTGAGAACTCATAGTCTAACATAGCAAGGTATAGAGTCAAATATTAATCATATTTTAGAGTAGTGAAATTGATCCACATGTCACAATCCAATTATTCCATAATATACATAGTGTAAAATAAATATTTTTTCACTATAGGCACATAAATCATTGAGATCTTTATAAGTATCATCATCTTGAGAGCCCATGGTTGAAGAAGCAAGTACAAAAGAACAAAACTCAACACCCAGTAGACAAGTGAAATGTATCCATGTGTCCAACCAAGCAAATTAATTTTAAAATATGAAAATAAATATTTGAAATCAAAATAATAATACATTTCATACTAATACGATTAGGCACACAAAATTAATGAAAAGACATCACAGAGAAATTTAATCTGCTAAGGTTGACAGTGCAAAATCAAAATTCAAATAAAAAAGAGTAGATGGGGAAAAAATTTAAATCCATTATTTTCAATTAATTCATAAAAAATGGAAACTCAATGCATTCAATTTTTAGATCCAACAAATCTAATTTATATATTTGGTTTGCAAAATTTGATTTGATTCCATTGACTTCTTACTATTTTTTACAAACTATGAATTTGAAATCCCTAATGATTAAGAAATTTATGTTTTTTAGATAACATAGAGTGTTTGCACAGTTTCAATGGCTTCATCATTCCCCATTCTTACTCCCTATGATCATTTAATTGAATGCATGACAAAATGCATGGATACAATATTTAATTCAACAACATTGTAATATAAATTCAAACACTATTCATCCATATGGGAATAAGTGGATAATAAAAAACCATATGGAGTAGGAGATCAACTATCCATATTCATGAAATAATACAAAAATGACATTTTAGATAACAAGGTAGTAGGCCTGCATAGCATTCCATCAAAACTATGCGTAATGCCATGCATTGACTTCTTTAAGATTTTATTATAAAAGGGAAAATTTATAAGAAGATATTGAAATTTAGGCTTAATAATACCCCTATGGCCTACATTGGTGGCAATGTCTTTTATAAATATTATAGTCTCCCTATTCTAGAGATAACCGCTGGCCATGATATGATAAATTGATGGTTTTTTACAAATTGATCCCTAGTAAATTGTAACAATGGGATGGTCACCCAAGAAGCTTTGTGATTAAAAGCCAAATTTCATCTATTCCCATAGTCACTTTTAGGTTAGGGATAAAAAATTTCATGACTCTATTAAATTGATTGTATGGGTTTCCCATCTTTTCTTACATCCATGAGATATGGGTCCTATTGTTAGATATTATTTTGAGTTCAAACAAAATTATTACCCTCAAAGAAATCATTAGTTTTGATTTGATGTATCAAATTAGTAACTCAAATAACTTACATGATGGTAATTTATATATGATGTCATATGTATTGGATGTTATAATTGTTTCAATGCACCCATCTTATAAAGGACCTTGGGAGCCATCCATAGATTATCCCAAAAATAGAGTGTGTGATGATTTCAACATTCTCCATGCATAAAAATTTAGGAGGATTTAGAGGATCATAGAGATATTTTATCCTATGGTATATAGGGATATCTATGGGTATAATATGCCCAAATAATCATACCATACAATAGAAGCATCTAGAAAATGGGTGATTATTGGTATTACCCTAAGTGCACCAAAATTAGAATTGAGGGCACGAGAACACAACATTTATAATTACCACATAATGTTACATAAAAGGTGCCTAAACATGAGATTATTGCATAATTGGTTGAAAATTTAGATGTCAAACTCATGGGTAATAAATAAGGAGCTCTTCATCCAACCCCTCTCAGTAATGGTTCCATGTAGTACACAAAATGGGAGCACCTCAACTATGTTGTCAAAATCATAATGCATTATGTTTAAATAAGGCACCATTTAGATATTTCAATCCTAAAAGGTATGTTAGGGAGAACTTGAATAAATATTAAAAGAAATTAAATACTTCTTATGGTCATCAATCATGATTTCATATCTATAAAAGTTGAAGATGATAGTGATGTTATTAAAATGTGCAAGGTTAACATTTCCATGATAGTGGCTCAAAGGATCGAATATAACCCTATGATCATAGAGGAAGATGAAAAAATAATAGACAATGAGAAATATATTTTAACACCAATTCATGGGCATCCTCTCCAACTAGAGGTGAAAAAGGGAATAGACATAGCTAATGAAGCAGGTGTATCTAGGGAGATAGACCCACAAGATAAACCCTATAACCCTAGCAATCTTCCCACACCTCTTAATGTTTCTCTCTCTCAATCTATAGTTGATGTGGTAGAATATAAGGTCCTAGAATAATAAAAAGGTCATTTTATATTTCACCCCTATCTCCATTAACCATAGTGCATCAATTAAGTCTCCCTTCTTTCTTGTCATAATTTCCTATTATTTTTGCTCCTTCATCACCATTTTATATCACAGTACCACCAATGGCAATACCCCAATCCATGGGGAAACCATCCAAAGCTCCCATGACTCCACCAATAATCACTATCACTCCCACTTCATATCCAAATTCTACTCTTATATCTCTTTCATTTTCCATTTCACCCACTATAAGGCCAGCTTCTAGTTTTACTAGACCATAATTGGCAACATATCAAAGAAAGTTTAAGACTCTCCTTCAACCTCCCAAAGTTATAAAACAAGAGGAAAGGCTTGATGAAGGTCTATTTATCTATGGAGGTCCTCTATATGATAAATCAGAGGAGGAATGATAAGGAATAGACAAATTATAAGAATAAGTAGATCCGATTAAAGTTTATGATAGTGGTGAAGAGGAAGAGTGGTTGTCTGAAGAAGATATAGAATCTATGGAAATGAAACTATTTGAGGAATTAGATAAAGGTGAAACTGAGTCAAGAGGGATAGAAATAGGTGAAGCCTTTTTAATAATTTGAACAAGAAAAGTTTGAATTAGTTTTAATTGATTTATCATAATAATAAAAGGATATGATGTATGAGGCAAATTCTAAGAAAATAGTTCCAATTTAAGAACCAATATCAATTACACCTCTAAGATATCTACCTTAAAGTACAAATCAACATACATAAAAGGTAGTATAGGACACACCAATCTCTACTCAAGGACTAAACTAGGATTTAATTCCCAAGGAAGCTTTGGATGTTACTAAGGTTTCTATAAAGAGTGATGTAATTCCTGCATAGGGACTTAACATAGAAGTTACAATAGCAACAAATATAGTAACAACCATCATTTCCACTTCCCCTCATAATGTAAGTACACAAGTTATTAATTATTTAGTGTCTCTTGATATTGACACTACTACATTTGATATAGTAGAAGACATCCATTATTCACATTCTTTCATTTTTAATTCTCTAAGTCTAAAAAATAATCCATAGGCATTCAAAATGCTAGTTTTTTAAACTATAACCCAAGTCCCAATAAGTGGCATTTTCCTATTATCAACCAACCAACTAAGGGTTATACCATAGTTGCTCTTATTGGGGTTTCTTACATATACATTAAAACATATATGCAAAATTTTCTCCAAATCCCTATGACTTATTTATTCTTTAGTGGAACTAATCCACATGTCATGAGATCAATGAAGTGGGTACATTTTAAAGATCCAGTTTCTACTTCTATTTTTGTTTCACTAACTACAGCCTAAGGACATGAACATAGTTAGGTATGTTTATTTCTTAGTCTATCAAGGTAGATTCCTCTATAATTTATTTCATAAGGCATTGGGTTGGATTGAATATTATATTGAGACACCACTAAAAAATAAGGCCATTGGGTGGAGAAAGGCCATTCCTACTTTTCTAGAGTTGACTACACCTTATCCTATTGTAGACATTATTTATAAATTATATAGCATCTTAATATTATACACTTTTAAAATACATATCATGGATTCAACTTCAGCTTTTATACCTTTCCTACTACCAAAAGGTTCGCATACACTATCTCTTTTTTCATAATTACTTGTCTCTTGGTCTAACCAATGTTATTATGATGACCTAGTTTTTTTATCTTGCATATAATATTATAAACCTAATTATATTCCATCTTTACAAGTTATATACATGCACCTATTTTATAACTACTTGGATGCTTGCATCCCAGTCAGATGCCTATGTTGATGCAAGTGTCCTACCTTAATGCAAGTGTCTAGTTCCCTAAAGTCATCCAATTTGTAAATGAAATGTATTCCTATGGTTAGCTTTAATGATTTAATGTGAAATATTATCTAAAGGTATTATTATAAATATAATATCAATCATCATTCATTATTCACCTAGCACATACCTATGAACTCACAAGAAAACTTACCAAAGGCATTTAATCAAGCACTCAAGTGAAAAATATTCCTTATTTTCTCATATTTATACATCAGTCATAGGGAAAACACATATATAGGTTTGAATTACTAAAGGATCATCCCATTAGCCACATTTTCAAAGTTACAAGTTAGGTCATTATTGTACTTGATTATCACACATGAGCCAACACATAGGGGATAACTACATAAGTTTGAAGCCCTCTTCAGAGTATTTTCTATGTAGAAAAATTTAATTGCATATGGATCTTTAGGGAAGCTTGACATAATGTTCCCACTAACCCATTATTACAACATCCACTATGCAGATGAACAACTATAGTTTTTTCATTTGATAAGGATTTATAGTCCATGACCCAGATCTGAATGCACTAGAGCAAGGGTGACATAGAACCCAGAAGAATCCAAGTGGTCATATCCAATTTTAATAGATATTCTATACTAGATACTTGAATCTAATTTATATAGAATCATAAACATAACCATCCCAGGTTGACATAAGTGTCCATAGCTACAAAGGTATAATTTCCAAAATCAAGTGATTGATATAGAATCTAGATCTAGTCTACTTTTTCCCTATTATAAATATAGATTTATATTAGTGTCAGAACTAACTAAGCATATTATTTTAATTATCATTGCAATATCTAAAACAATTATACTTTCCATTAAGAACATATCTCAACATAATAAATTAAGTATATGTTTTATCTAAGTTTTTAAAAATAATTATCCTAATTTAGAGATAGTCTACCACCCTTGTGCCCTAGGTTATCTATATCCCTTTAACCCTAGATTCCCCAATCTATATTTTAGGTTTAAACACCTACCTAGATTAATTTAGCCTCAATGACCCCACCATTATAGCTCCCTTATACCACCTATGCATCCATATATTACACATAAGAATAATCTATAGTGAACATCCCTTCATGGATTCAAAAATTATAGGAAGAGGAGGCAAGAAGATAAGAATTAAAAATTACTGAATAACCAAAGGTGGGATTCCATTTTTATAGGCAAACTAATACATTTATTAAATTCAAGAGGAATATTGTATTGGTAGAGGGTGAAAATTTTGAGTTGAAGTAGAGAGGACATACTCTCTCTAACAAAGAAGAGGAAGGTTAATCTTTAAGACATGGATGAGCATAGGGAGGATTCCTATAGTTTTTTTTATGTAATTGGGGGAGTAATAAAATATATTTTTAATAACTATAAGCAATCTAAATAGAGGTGACAAGAGATAAACATCATTCAAGCTCATAATAAAATTGTAGACAATGTAAAAAATACAGCTAAGAAGTTTTATGACATTATTAATTCAATAATTCCTATAAAATATGAATCATAGCCTAAGTGGGGAGATGTATCCTAATTATACAATAAAATTAAATATATGAAAGGCAGACTCAACTTCCTAGGCTAAGATATAAGAAATAGAGATTATGCTCATTTGAATTTAATAAAAAACCCTAGAAGTTACTATTGATACTTGGATTCGCACCCTCGAGGAGATGTTCATTTCTCCTCATCCAAGTTGAAAAATAGAGTCATCTCTCTTGTTGTGGGTGGCAATTTCATTGAGATGAATCTCTAGATAAGGGGCTAGTTCCCCTTGATGCACCTTTAAATCTCTCTCTAACTTAACAATTGGATATGAAAAGGGATTAATAAAAATGCTTAAGAAACCAAATGGTGATGCACCAATGTATAATGTCCTCCTAGTTGACTAAAACTACTACTTAAAGATAAACAAAGTGTTTCTCACATAAAACTCACAACTCAGGATTCATTATTACATCAATGTTTCATATGCTAGATTCAAGAAGGTATATGATTCTTAGGAAGGAAATGAATGATTCCAAAGAGGGATACAATCATGAACCACTTCTATGATATCTCTACACTTAGAAAAGAATACTAGCAAAGACATACAATAATCTCCTTTCTATAAATGGTAGACCATCAAGAGTACAAACTAGAAAATATAATTTTTCACTAGACTAAACCAACAAGATTCAAGTCATTACTCACCAGTAGAGGCTACAAAAATAAGCTAAAAGAATTCATATATAGATTTTTTGAGAGAGAGGTCAAGCCAAGGAAGTTCAAGAGTCACTTAGACATGTGTCCATATATGAGAATCAATTATAGTTTTATGTGAAAGAGGAGTGAGGTGATTCATACCATGTAAGGAGGTCTACGTGTCCAAAAAAAGTCATGAGAATGGTGAAAAGTGGCATAAAACCTTCAGTATTGGCATAGGAAATTGCCTCCATCAAAGACCATCCATGAACATTTGAAACTAAAAACAAGAGACTCGACACATAGCACTACTTGATGGAAAAGGAACTAATGGTGATAGTTAAAAAATTCTCTTTCTAACTACCAATCATCTTTTAGACACTTGAGTTTATTGATTTCATGGAAGCTCATTGATTTGGTCAGCTATCAGTAATGACTTAAATCATCAACCTATCCATTCTTTTCTTGTTTTGTCTATGTTAGATGCTCAAGATCTTACCATTTATTACTTCCACATTTGTCTTTAGGTTTCTATCAAAATTTTGACACCAACAGCTAGTTCCCACAGTTTGAAGTTAACATTTATGGGCCATCACTCTTTGAGTATTTATTTTAGACATTTTTTCCCTCAAACTTATATTTCCCTCAAATAATCTTTCTAAAATAATTCATTCCTTAATCAATTTTCCTATGGTCACTTTGTTTTACCACTTTTCTCCTTCAGACTTTTTTCTCAATTCCTATAGGCAATTTTCTTGAACAATCTTTCAGGCCTTTTGTTTCCTTTATATCAGATAAAATGTCTAAAATAATTAGGCTTTGACCTCTTTTCAATTCAAATGAGTTTTTTGAAAGAATTCCTCAGACAATATTTCTAAAATAATTCCTTCAAACTTTCTATTTGGCCCTTCAAACTTTTGTCTTTTTACCCTTCAATTAAAATAAATGGTCCTTTGGCAATCTGTAAATGACCCTTCAGCACTTGGAAGTGTCCCTTTAGAACTTGGAAATGTCCCTTCATAACTTGGAAATGTCCCTTTAGAAATTTTGAGATGACTTTTAGAACTTCTTTTTGGTCCACCTTCCTATGATAATACCCTTCAGATTTTTGTAAAGTACCTTTCGGCTTTCTAAAAATGTCCCTTCAGAAAAGTTGAAGTGCCCTTCAAAAAATTTAAAAATGACCTTTTCAAAAATATGGAGGTTCCCTTTGGAAAATTTGAAGATGACCTTTTAGGCTTGAAAATATATCTTTTATGGAAATTATTTTAGACAAAGTGTCTAAGACAATTCCCAACACTTGAACAAAAAACCCAAAAATAAGACCTCTGAAGGAAATAACACCCAGCCAAAAGACTGAAGCAAAGTCTCCAAATGAAATAACACTTGGTATTTTTGTTGTATCTTAATGATAAATACTTCTTTTGAAGAAATTTTTTGAATATTGTACTTGGCCAAATTTAAAAGATGCAAACTTGGGAGTGAAATTTGACCAACATTCTTGGCAATTCCTAGGTATGGCATTCCTGCTATGCATAAGACCAATTGCCTAAATCCTTCCATTAGGTGTGGATTCACACATATATGCACCCAAAATGACTTGAATGGACCTTTGGCTCAATGGACACAAGCTAATTGACTGACATGCACAAAGGCAAAGACACACAACAAACAAAAGGAAGGAAACACACGTGCTACAAAGCACTTAGGGAACACAATAGAAAACCAAAGGAAACATGCATGTGCTCAGCTATAATACTTAGGGAGAACAATAGTCAAAATAAACTAGACTAAACACACACACTTATGATACTATTTACAAAATAGACTTGTAAGCACTAATAGAATAATTTTAGATGTATCCCATTTATAGGGATAGGCAATTCTAATCTATTCATCTTGGTCAGCTAAAAGGATTTGCTTTATTTGTACTTGATAATGATGTAAGTGCCACTCTACAAAGCATCAAACTTTGTATGTCTACCTAGTTTTACTCTATCCTCATCCCATTTCAGAACTAAGTCACCTTCCTTAAACACTCTTCTACTTTTTATTTTGTCAAAGGACTTCTTCATGAGCACTTGGTGGTGTTTCATGGTTTTATGTGCAATATCCCTTGCTTCTTGTAGTTGCATTAGTTCTATCAATCTGACTTCCATTAGAGTATTTTCAAGTAATTCCAACTAATGTGCAAGTCTTAGAACAAGAAATTATTAAGAGATGGACAACCTAGCTTCTCTCCCATAAACAAGCACAAACGGAGAGTTCCAAATTGATCTCTTAAGAGTAATCCTATCAGTCCATAAGGTTGTCTTCAAATTGGTGTGCCATGCTCTTTGATTTTTCTCTAATTTCCTCTTGATGATCTTGATGATATTCTTGTTAGTAGACTCAACCAATCCATTACCTTGAGGGTAATAGTTGGATGAGGTACTCAGGTAAACTCCATTCCTATTTTCCCACTTAAAAATTTTATCACCCATGAAAACAAGTGCATTCTCAGAAATGATAGTTTATGGAACCCCAAATCATGTTGTGATACTCTCATAAAACTCTAAGATTGCATTTTCATTTACCTCCTTCGATACAATAGCCTCTACCCACCTTGTGAAGCAATCAATATCCATTTGTGTCCAACACTTGATAGAGGGTTGATCACACCAATGAAATCAAGGCCTGATTGCATGAAAGGCTGGTCTATCTAGACATAATTCAATGGAAGGGCTGCAAGTTTTTATTTTCCTACAAAGAAGGCATATTGAGTACACCTCCTAACCCAAGAGTAGTAATCCTTGAAAATGTTAGGAAAATAATACCCAGCCCTAATTATCTTTATAGCTATTGTTTTTGGGGAGAAATGACCTCCATCTACACCATTATGAAGCTATTCTATCAAGATGCTAAACTAGTCATTGTCAACACACCTTAGTAGCACACCATTCACATCCTTCCAAAAGAGAATACCATCTACAAGATAATAAAGAATGGTTTGAAATCTAAAGTAACTTATTTGTGACTTGTTCAAACCATTAATACAATCACCATTTTGGAGGAAACCAATGATGTCCTATGTCCAACTTTGAATTGGTATGTGACCATTGGTTGGGTATGAGCTTGATTGACCAAGACTTCTTCCCTCAGCCCTTGAATATTTGAATCTAGATGTTCACACATCCCCTTTCCTCTTATCAAGTCTTTTACCTTGATATCAATATCATACTCCTTTACCTTTGTGATCCACCTTGCTCTCTTTTCATTGAGGTCTTTACTTAGGAGGAACTCTTTGGTGTTAGGATGAGAGACCATGACATGTATCTTATTATTTGAAACCATGTGCCTAAACTTTTTCAAATATTTTATCACAACTAGAGCCTTCTTCTCAACAAATTTGTACTTGAACTCATAATCTTCCAATCCTTTACTAAAGAATGTAATGGGTTGTTCAATTTCATCATCATTCTTTTACATAAGCATAACTAAGATTGTGTTAAGGTTAGAAAAATTATAGAGTATGAAATACTTGGTCAAGTTTGGGTTTAAGAGAGTAGGATATTGGGAAATTTCTTATTTGATTGCCTCAAAACTATTCGTGCCCTCCTTTGTCCAACCAAAATCTTGGTTCTTCTTAAATATGGTTGTGATAGGCTTTACCAAAGTAGAAAATCATGGAATAAACCTTCTTACAAAGTTGATCTTGCCTAAGAAACTTTGCAAACATTTCTTGTGTAGAGGCAAAGACAAGCCTAGAATGGCTTCAATCCTTTTAGGATCAATAGACAAGCCTTATTTTGACATAATGTGACCCAATAACTTGCCTTCATGAATAGTAAAGATACATTTTTTTTGGACTAAGATAAAATCTAAAATCTTTACACTTCTCAAAAACTTTCCTTATATGTTTCATGTGGTCATTAGCATCCTTGGAAAAAATAGTTATATCATCAAGGTATACAACTAAAAACTCATTGATAAAACCTTTAAAGGCCATGTCCATTGCTCTTTGGAAGGTAGCACCAATATTAGACAAACCAAAAGGCATCTTTCTATATGCAAATATTCCCCATTTTTTGGTGAATGTTGTCTTGAACTAATCCTCCTCATTCAATAATATTTAGTTATAACTTGAATAACCATCAAGTAGTAAAAAGCATTGAGAACTTGAAACCACTTGCAAAATCTACTCCATAGAAGGTAGTGGATAATGGTCTTTGAGTGAAACTCTATTCAGATCTCTAAATTCCACACAAAGTCTAATCTCTCCACTCTTCTTTAAAATAGGTATAAGGTTAGCTACCCAAGTTGAGTGTTTGATAGGAAAAATAATCCTAGATTCAATCAATTTGGCGAGCTCTTTTTTCATTAGTTCCTCTATCTTAGGATTGACAGGCCTTTGATTTTGCCTAATTGGTTTATCTCTAGGTTATAACTCAATGGTATGATGAGATAGACTTGGATAAAACCCTTTAAAATCCTTGTATTCCCAAGCAAACATATCATGAAATTATTTACATAATTCAATGAAGGCTCACCTTTCAGAAAGAAAACATATATTACCAATTTTTAGAACTTTGTCCCTAAATATCAAGATTATTTTGTAGTTCTCTTCCTTTATATACATGCTTACCATTTCCTTCCTTATTTGATCATCTTCATTTAACACACTCTCCAAAGTAACCAACCCCTTTGGTATCTTGTTTGTCTTCAGCTGAATAACTAGTTATTCATATTGATTGTGAAATTTCTTTTGGTTATTTGAAGAAAATTATGCTTCATTTTGTATGAAGTGTACAATGTTTTCATCACTCTCAGACACTTTACAAGACACTTCATTATCTGAAATATAAGGTCTCATAGTTACCTTGATGTGAGGTTGTTCCTTCTCTTTACTTACATCGGCAACTATATCAAAGTGTGCTCCTATCACAGCCAACCTATCAGCATGTTTATTTGAGTCTGTTAGTATAGGTTGGATATTAAAAGCATCAAAGTCCTCAATTAGATCCCACACCCTATGCTTGTATGACTTAATCAAAGGGTTATTTTTTGTATCTTGGTTTCTCACTTGATGTATAATAAATTCACTATCTCCATATACCTTCAAATTCTTAAATCCCTTTCTCTTTGCCCATTGGAGGCCATGAACCAAGCCTTCATAGTCTACCACATTGAAAGTAAAACTAAAATGGAATATATATGAAGATTAATATTGGTTATTTGAGGGATAAACCAACATGACACCAATTCCTACCCCTACCTTGCTTCTAGTGCCATCAAAAAACATTTCCCATATCCCTTCAAGTTCATGATCTTCATTAGTGAGTGATGGTATAGGAATGTTCTTCTCATGCATACAATATACCCATAATTAAATTTCGTATATGAATTCATAAGGTTCATGCTCATAAGTTTTAGTACCATACTCATCAATAAAGAGGTTAGCAATACCTTCAAGGGGAAAGGATGTTTCACCACCAATGGCACCTTCTTCATGCTCACTAATCATACAGTTCTAATTTAAATTTGTCTCCACATATGGTTCAATGTGTAACCTTGCCAAGGGATGTGTTATTATAGTTAATTTATCTCCATATCTTGTTCTAAATATATATAAAATACCAATTATCTACAAGGTACTCTCTAATCTTAGCCGTGAAGTCTCTTGGCAAACAAATAGAAAAATGAGCTGGGAGATCAACCACCACAATGTCTTGTAGGATGGGGAAACTTATATAATCCTAAAAGAAAACTTTAAAACCTTTATCTAAACTCATAGTCTTGGTTGGAGTTACATCAAGATATAACACACCCTTACAATGAGGCTCATACTTCATTCTCAATTTGTCAGCAACCACCTTAGGTATAACCATGGTATTGGCTCCACTATCCACAATGCAATTGTGAACCAATTTGTCTCCCATAAAAAGTATGAGGTATAAAGGTGGAGGCTTTTCAAATTTGGTGAATGGTTCTAAGACATAATTAGGTGTGTTGGTAAGGGCTACACCATTGTGTCTTGGAACTTAAGGGGCTACATGAATGTTTGAGAGTTGTTCTTGTAGAAGTTCATTTTAGCTAGGCATATGCAATACTTCCCAAAGAGAAATTCTTGTCTTGGTATTCTTCAAAGAATAAATAATGTTTAGAGAGGAATTATTCACCTTGTCTTTCATTATTGAAGGCAATGAGGGAGCTTTGACTTATTTTATTAGAGGTTTGGTAGCCTTGCTCACATTCTAATTTTGAGGAGTATTGTGACTAGTAGGATCTATTACATTGGTACTTGCACTTTGTGACCTTGGAGAGGCACTACTTGGAGTCAATTTTGCTACTGGAGTTTCTCCTAAATCCCTCTTTTTATCCCTTATGTTGGTTTCAAATAATGTATTTTGATTTAACACATAATTGTCTTCTACTTAAAAGTTCATAAAACCAGTACTTTGGCTACTACCTTCTCCTTGAACATCTTTTTGCATGAGATTCACTTCTTATGATGCAACATAAAGATTAGATCCTTATTTATCTACCAAATCTTTATTACCTTCTCCACCATTATGCATAAATTGACCTTGATATTTCCCCTAATGATACAAATGTTCCTCCCCTTAAACTAGATTGGTGTGGACTAGAACAATAGCCTTTGTGGATAGAGTGGAATTAGGATTATAGGAATTCAGATACCTATTTAAACCTTATTGTCCTTGTCATCTTATTTTTTTTATTTTATTAGGGTGGAGGTCTATAGCCTTGTTGAGGATAGTATTGAGGATTGGGTGGAACACTTGCATGCATTTGTGCTAGCTTAAGCTAGGCTTGCAAAGACCGAACCATCTCATCTTTATCTATAGCATCATCCACCCTCTTGGGAGTGTTTTTAAGTTTGACATTGGTATTGGGAACTTGTGCTATGTTAAATGCTTCAATTGAATTATGAGACAACAAAGGCATGGAAACTCTTGGAGGTAATTTCCTAGCTTGTATTAAACCATTCTCAGCTTCAATGGTTATTTCATATGCCTTAATTAAAGTAAATCCTCCTATTGATTGAAAAATTACTACCACATCAATGCTAATAGCCTTAAGATAGGTGGAGAATCAAATCTTGGAGGAGGCCTCATAATAGGTTATAACCTATGCCATGTCCTTTGAAACATTTCTTTAAAATCTCCCATGGACTCATTAGGACCTTTCTTTATCAAATTCAGCTGGTGAATTAGTGAGGTATGGTCACTCTTATTCTCAAACATATTCTCCAACATCTCTCCAAATTCATCCCAATTATTAATGCAACCACTTTCTAAAGTTGTATACCAATCAAGTGCCTTACCTTTTAGAGACATGGCATATAATCTAATATCTAACTTAGCTTGGGTGATATTATGGAAGTTAAATTTTTTTGAAATGTCCCTAATGTGTTCAGATAGGGTAATAAGACTATCTCCATTGAAATTAGGGATACTTTTGGTAGTATTGGGAGGAATAGGATCATATGTAGAAATTTTAATTGGATTTTGCATTTTGAAGGCTAGGAAAGGATGTCTTTTATCCATCTCTTCTTCCTCTTCTTGATCCCCTTGATCTTCTATTTCCTTAACTTCTTCTTCTTCCTCTTTAAAACCTTCCTATTCCAAATCTTTAAATGCTAAAAATGGTTTAGGATGTTATTCTTCAAGAAGAGTTTTAGGTAGAGGGACTTGATTAAAGGCTCTACTAAAAGATGATCTAGTGAAAAATATGAAGTATAATTTGAATAACTTGATCTACAACCAAAAATTTTGGCCTTTTGGAGTCACCAAATGATGGATTAAGAACACTTTTGCAACCTTAAACTTGTCAAGGCCAGCAATCACCCTGGCATGGAAATAATTAGGACCAACTGTCCCACCAAGCATGCTAAAATTGTTGTCACTTGGATTCACACCCTTGAGTAAATGTTTATCTCTCCTCATCTAAGTGTAAAAATTGGATTCATCTCTCTGTGGGTGATAATTTTGCTGAGATTACTCTCTAGATAAGGGGCTAGCTCCCCTTGATGCACCTTTAAAGCTCTCTCTCTCTAAATTAACAATTGGATATGAAAAGGGATTAAGAAAAATGACTGAGAAACTAGATGGTGATGCACCAATGTATAATGTCCTCCCAATTGACTGAAACTACTACTTAAAGAAAAATAAAGTGTTTCTCACATAAAACTCATAACTCAGGATTCATTATTACATCAATGTTTTATATGCTAGATTAGAGAAGGTATATTATTCTTAGAAAGGTAATTAATGATTCCAAAGATGGATACAATCATGGACCACTTCTAGGATATCTCTACACTTAGAAAAGAATACTAGTAAAGACCTGTAATAGTCTCCTTTTTACAAATGGTAGACCATTAAGAGTACAAGCTAGAAAAGACAATCTTTCACTAGACTAGACCAACAAGATTCAAGTCATTACTCAATATTGTAGCATATGAGTGGAAACAACACTTGTAACTTTCTTCAAGAGTTCTTCAAGTACAAATTTGGCTAATGTTTTTCCAATAACTAGTGGAGGCTACTAAAACAAGCCAAAAGAATGAATATATATAGATTTTTAGAGAGAGGTCAAGCCAAGGAAGTTCAAGAGTTACTTGGACATGTGTCCATATGTGAAAATAAATTAAAATTATATGTGAAAGAGGAGCGAGGTGATTCATGCCATGTCAGGAGGTCTACTTGTCCAAAACAAGTCATGAGAATGGTGAAAAGTGGCATAAAACCTTTAGAATTGGTATAGGAAACTGCCTCCATCAAAGACATCCATGAACATTTGAAACTAAAAATAGGATATTCAACACATAGCATTTTTTAATGGAAAATTAACTCATGGTGACAGTTAGAAAATGCTCTTTCTAATTCCAAGCCATCCTTTAGACACATGTATTTGTTGATTCCATGGAAGCTTTTTGATTTGGTCAACTACTAGCAATGACTTGAACCCTCAACCTATCCATTCTTTTCTTGTTTTTTCTACACCAGATGCTCAATATCCTACCATTTATTACTTCCACATGTGCCCTTAGATTTCTGCCAATCCTTTTAATACCAATGGCTAGTTCCCATAGTTTTAAGTTAACATTTGTGGGCCATCACTCTTTAGGTATTTCTTTCAAACATTTGTTTCCCTCAAAATTTTGTTTCCCTTAGACAATGTTTTAAAAATAATTCATTCCTTGGACACTTTTCCTATGGTCACTTTGTTTCGACACTTTTCTCCTTCAAACTTTTTTGTCAATTCATGCGGGCAATTTTCTTGAACAATCTTTCAGGGCTTTTTTTCCTTTGTATTGGATAAATTATCTAAATGTGGATGAGTTTAATAAAATAATTCCTCAAACAATCTTTCCAAAATAATTCCTTTAGACTTTTTGTTTGACCCTTTGAACTTTTGTCTTTTTGCCCTTCAGTTGAAATAAATGGTCCTTCTGTAATTTGTAAATGACCCTTCAGCACTTGTAAGTGTCCTTTTAAAACTTGTAAATGTCCCTTTAGAACTTGGAAATGTCCCTTTGAAAAGTTGAAGATGACTTTCAAAACTTATGTTTGGTACACCTTCTTATGAAAATACACTTTGGATTTTTTGTAAAGTACCTTTCGGCTTTTATGAAAATGTCCCTTCAAAAAAGTTGAAGTGCCCTTTGGAAAATTTAAAACTTACCTTTTTGAAAAGATGGAGGTGCCCTTAGGAAAATTTGAATATGACCTTTTCATCTTGAAAAGATATCTTTCAAGGAAATTATTTCAAATAAAATGTCTGAGACAATTCCTAACACTTGAACAAAAACCCCAAAAACAAAACCTTCAAAGGAAATAACACTTGATCAAAGGACCAAAAATTAAGTCTCTGAATAAAATAACACTTGGTATTTTTGGTGTGGCTTAATGATAAATACTCCTTTTGAATAAAATTTATGAATATTGTAATTGGCCAAATTTGAAAGATGCAAACTTGGGAGTGAAATTTTACCAATAGTTACATATGCATAGATTCATGTAGCCATAAAGAGAGATAACTAGTTTTATGGACATCAAGAGATGATAGCCTCGATATAATGGTTTGTAAACCAAGAAAGGGAAGCAATCTTTATTTTGAAAGACATGAGAGTCACAGGTGTGTGTACTCCTCTTGGGCAATTAATTTTTAATCTCATTTTTGAAAGTCTACTTCAATCTATAACTGATAGTTTGAGTTGAGATCAAGGGGACAATATATAAAACTAATGAAGAGATTATGAAGTTAATATATTTTGATAGAGGTAAAATGATAGGACATTTACTATGTATGTGAAAGTCATAAATATAATGGTTATACATAAGAATTTGATGGATAAGCTTCCACAATTATTCAAGATATCTATCCTTGATTATGAGACCATCAATATTTATTTTTAGGCTAGTCATGCCTTATATTTTCAAATGGAAATGGCAAAGAAACCAACTTCTATAACAAGAGCACCATTATCACTTCCCTAAGGTACACAGTACAAAACTCCAAAAGTACAGATTAGGGTAAACTCTGATTGGGATCACCTCTATACCAATTTCACTACCACAACTACATCAATGAGTACTTATATTAGTTATTTGGCCATATAATCTCATGCAACACTTCCAACTATAGTGCCACCATTCACTATAGTTACAGTCATAGTTAGCATAACTACTACTATTATAATGCCTACACTAGTTACAACTATAGTGGTGTAAACTCAACCTTTGAATATGCAATCTTCATCTTCAAGTGGTATCACATCAACCCCATCGGTAGCATTTTATATACATTTCATGTCCAATTTGTAACTAGAGTCTATTTCTAGTTGTGTTATTTGTTGTATCGAAGAGTTCTTTTGACTAAGGATTATTATTTGGGATTATATTGTATACATGCATAATATGCATGAGTTTTGACACTAAACTCTTAAATTAGGAAATGTAAATTTAGAATTTTTTTGGAAGATTAGAAACCCCTCCCAAATCCTACATATACTTGTAACCTATCCATTCCAAAGGGATAAGAATTCTGACTATTAAGGTGAAAAATAAACTTTACGGATTGTTGTGTAAGTTTATCTTGATGTGCATTCTTCATTCTTCTCTAAAATCTATGATTCATTGATGAAGTTCCATCATTCCATAGGTATTATTAATCTTTGGGTTGTTTATAAATGTTATTAATATTTGTGTAGTAACTAATTTGAATGATTTTATGCTTATTAATCATAATCTCCATTTAAATATGTGTAATTTTAATCACACAGTGATAAAAACCTTTTATTATGATCATTAAATTTTAACGTATTTATTTCCTTAGGATCCTAACTGTGTTTATATGTCTTGGGTGTTGATATCAACTTACAGTAGGCATTAGTTCTCAATCACTTGTCCAACCCATAGTGCAGGATCTAGTTTGGAAGGACTTCATTTGTCTTTGGTTAACAAACCCTCTTTTACTCCCTATCTTTCTCTTCTTTTATATTTTTTTGATCTAGTCCACCTCTAGCTAGAATCCACCCAGACATCTCAAGTAGACTTTTAGTTTATTTTAAATTTCATATATCTGGACCATCCAAGGTAAATAATCCATTGTTAACCTCTATTCCACCACTAGTTTATTTACAAAATTGAATATCGTGCAACTCATGCCTTGGAGTGAATATTTTCCTCAATCCTAAAACGTTAGATGTTACCTCATAAGATTCCATGGTGTGTACAAAACCCACATCAAAAGTAGTAAGAGTGATCATTTTTAATTTAAATCTTAAATTTGACATATTTAACTGTCAACATTTTTTCATTTAGAAAAAAAATTAGTCAACATTATTATAACATATCAGTTTTTATTAGAAATATAATTTTGTTTGACGTGCACTTGACTATCACTTACAAAATTTTATATTTTAAAAAAAAATAATTTGAAATTATTAAAACATATTAATTAATATTAAAAATATAATTTAATGAATGAACACTATTATAAGTTAAAATCTGACCTACATTATTATATTTAACTTACATATCTTAGATAAATCTACATTATTATATTTAACTAACATACATATCTTAGATAAATCTATGTAAAATATGTTGAGAGATATTATTCTTAAGGTGTCTATACGATTGTAGATTTGTGAAATAAATAGAATGGGGCATCTCAAAAATGATTTCTCTCAACGTCTTTAACATAAATTATATAATATATTTATGCTCATTAAATATTTTATATATAATATTATATGTAAAAGATGCATCTAGCATACATAAATATTACATATTAATAGTTTCGCAACATATAATTAATGAAAGTAAAAATTTGTTTATTTACATCACATGTGAATTTTGGATTGATTAGATAAAAGTCTCTTTTATAATTGCATTGATTTATACTTTTAACGATTATATATATATATATATATATATATATATATATATATATATATATATATATATATATATATATATATATATATATATATATATATATATATATATATATATACACACACACACACACACACACACACACACACACACACACACACACACAAGTAAGAATAACATTAATAATGTTTAAATTTACAATTATATTTATTTTGTAGTTATAAAATATGGTCAAACTATAGAAGAATCAAATTAAAAATTTGAAAATTTAGTTAAGTTATTATAAAATAAATTATATTAATGTTAATATACTATATATTAGATAAATCTATGTAAAATATATTTAGATATATTGTATTTTAGGTCCTTGTATTGGATTTGTGAAATAAATGGAATAGTCACCTCGAGAATGATATATCTCGATTATTTTACATAGATCTATATAAAATATGTATGGTAGTTAATTATTAATTTAAAATAATAAATAAATATATAAAAAAATAATAAGATTAATTAATATAATATTTAAATTATTAATTTTTAAATATAATTTCTTGTTCTAACTCATATTTTATCTATTACTTATTTTCTCTTGTACATTATCACACCTGACAATCATGTATAGGGCCTTTGTCTATCATTTATAGTAATATCCATGAGGATTAGGAGTCAATTTAGAAATTCAAGGATATTCCAAATTCATCCATTATAAATTTTACTCAAAGAGCATTGAAGTTTTAGAAAAAAAGTATATGATGTGTCTGGTTCGAATGGGTCTAAAAATGTTTTGTTATTCAACATTTCCCATACAAATCATAGTAAGAGATAGAAATACTAAACGAAATATGTATATATGTTTTAATAGTTCTATGTGCTAAAATTTTTGTATTACATCTATAAAACATTTTGATAGTAATTTATTACAAATATTTATAGATAAATCCATGACTCATACAATGATCAAATTTAGTTTGTAAACCTAAACATAGATATATTTTTATTTTAGTTATAGATACTTATATTTGAAAATTATATTTTCACCTATGGATGGTAAAACATAAGTGGCATATCCTAAAAATGTTTCTTCTACTCTCAAACTCTACCTATCATCTCACTTAAGAAAAAATTACATCATAGTTATTAATGAATTAGAATAATTATTTTTTGACCATAGAAATTAACCTAGTTTTATAAGTACCATTTAATATATTTGAATACCATGTCTATTATTTAATGTTTTCACCATTTAATACTTTCATCTATGCTGATATAATCACCTACATTGCTACAAGATGTAGACACTTAAAATCAAACACTTCGTGTCAATTCTAATTATGTATTTTAATAACACTTTCAACCTTATCAAAATAGCTTATCCTCTAATGTTTAATTAATTACCTGATTAATTAACCTAATCTACCCCTAATGGAAAATTCCATGGATTTTTAATTATTTATTTTCTAAATGCACAAAATGAATTATTACCTAACCCAAGATGACATCATCAAACCAAGTGTGCAAGTAAGATATCCTACAAGCTTTCACACCCTTCTTACACACAATTATTCTTATACACTCAAAGAAAGGTCTTACTTTTAATCTATTATATTTATATGACATTATCCATCTCTTTTATTCTACACTCCATCTCTCTCATTTATGAGAATGGAGGACTAAACTTGGGCCCTTGATCTTCATTTCAATATGGGCATTCCACAATAATTTTCCAACTCTATAAATGAAAGAGTCTTCTCACTCTTTCACCATGACTAATTATGTAGTGAATATTTACCCAATGTTAAGGCTAGGTCATCATTCAAACAAGTATCTCTTGAACTAAAATTACTATGCCAAAATTATACTAGAGATTCATATTCTTTTCAATCCAATTCTCAAGACATCAAGCAAACAAGGGGAAATGTTTCCATGCATAGAGTCAACATTATCAAATATCTCTCATTTACAAGTTATTTTACTCAACATACCCCCCATTCCTTTTTTGGAATAGGGACCCACTATTCCTTTTAGAAGTCCAAGCCTGTTTATGAGGTCTTTATTCTAAGAACTATTGCGTTTTGTATCTAAATTTCACCATCTTTGAAATACAACTAAATGAATTTTGCATTTTAGAATAACTTAGTAATATCTTTTTGAATTTTTACATCTACACAAGTTTTTTTGAAACATACGTATTTTTTCCTTCAAAATTTGGTATTCAACTTTTATGTTTGCGAATTTTGTTCACAGGTTTGGCTCTTCATAAATCCTAAATTTTAGCCAAGTTCACTATTTGGTCTTTAGATCAAGTCTTTGGAGGTTTTATTTGGCAAAATTATTTAGGGTTCTCATTCAATTCAATGCGGTCCTTAGTAAAAGTGTTCTAGAATTGTTTCTTTGATAAGTTTTTGGTTGGGTATTTAGTCTTTAGATTTTTTTGCTCACAGATTCTATTTACAGTTCCTTGTTCCTCAAAAATTTTGTCTTTGGCATTTACTTGTTAGATTTTACCCTCACTATTTGGTCTTTGGCTTTAATTTTTGAGATTTGTGTTTAGGAGTTTACCCTTTGGGAAATTATGTTATAATTTATGATTCAGAATTGGTGGTCAGTAGTTATATTTTCAAGATTTGTCTTCAGTAAAAGTGTTTGATCTTTCTTATTGGTAATTTTAACCAAAATTTTAGTTTATATGATTTTGTTCATTGGTATTTTTGTTTGGACTTGGTGTTCAAAATCCTAGATTCATAATAATTGGTCATTTTAGTACCAACACAAAACCCAATCACTAACTACTGGAAGCCTACTTGGCACAACCAATAAAGCAAAAATGACCTAATGACACTTTAAAAAATAAAATGACATGACATACCCACCAAATAAAGTGTCAAAATTCAAATTGCATAAGTAAATAGACTTCATAGATGTTGCAATTTAATGGTGCATGAACTAGAATTTAATGCTAAATATATATCAATGACTTGAGATTGTCAGCATGCTCATTCATTACAAATGAACTTCAAGCTAAATTAATACCTTATAAATGAGCCCTAGCAACCTACATGTTAACCATAAAATTGAATCTAGTAAAGCCAAGTTATCAAAGTCTAATAACTAGTACCAATTAATTAAAAATGGCCTCTTTATCTAGAACATTTAGAGGAGTTTTGCCACCATCCTAATTCTTAATCAAGGTCTCCACTCAGTACATTGATATTATTTTCAACTTCACCATTTTCAATGATAAATACAATAAGTAATTAGCTCTCTATGATGTCATTGACATAGTTGACACCCACACTCAATAAGAGAGATTAACACTAGCCTAAAATCAATTGGCAACAGACCTATTTCCTCTCAAATGATAAGGGTTACACTTCATGGCAACCAATCCTAAAGTGATGACATGCATAAACCTACTATGGGATCTCTTATTTTTTGGCAAGGTAAAGGGGGGCACCTACTTGCACCATCTGAAAACAAGACCATCATGTATTGTATCTCAGGAGATGTATTTCAAAAGTATTTATCTTTGCCAGTTGAAGATATTACTTACAATTTGCATAGGGTGGTAGGATAGAAAGAAAATAATTTAGTCAACAAAACATAGAGTAGGTGGCTTATCCCTATGGATAGTATCATTTGAAAAGATAAGGACTTTTGTACCTATCACCAAGTTCAGGATGGAGGTTCAAATTGGGATGGCCCTTCTAAACAAACTTTATAGTTTCCCAAGCATCTATTTTATTCACCTAGAATGGGTTCCACTTTTGGATATGATTATGACCTCATACTTAACTTTTACTTTAAAGGAGATAATTAGTGTCAGGAAATGAGAATGGGTTTTACACATGGATAAGCATCCTACTAGTGGCCACTTCTATATGATGTCATACCTCTTAGATGTTATAATGAGAACAATATATATGCACTATGGGTCACTCTAGGACCCAGCTCTAGACTACATCAAAAATTACATTTGTGATTATTATGTGTTCATGAATATATATGTATTAACCAAGAACATCACTTGTATCACAGAGGATGTGTACACCTAGGTATGGAAATCCATTCATGAAGCCCCATTACCTAAGGTATCCAAATTAATTACAAACACATTGGAACCACAGGGTGATTATTGGTTATATCCATACTACATAGTGATTATGGTAGTTGGTAATAAGTTCAACCCCTTACATCTTCCCAAGTATGTGCCAGATAAGCTTTTAAAATAAAAGATAGAATTTTAACTATGGTGGAGTGTAGATGAGGATTTTTCAAATAAGAAGAAGATTAAATTTTATGGCTCTCATCTGATGATAGGTTGATTGTGCTACACAATCTGAAGGCACTTTGAAGAAGTGGTAAAAATGAGAGGATATTATTCATTGTTCACCTTGCCTCACAAGGATTAGGATCCCCATGGAAAAATTCAAAATAATATTAAAGGCCTAGGTATTCCATTCCAACATGATCTCTATGATCATGACTTTCTATTCCTAAAATGCCAAGTATGATGCTGAGATCTTTGAAAGGGCATAAATAGAAGGATTGAGGGAAGAACATCTAAAAATAATATAAGGAGAGCCCTCTATCTCTATTTTATATGCATAACTTAGGATCCCACCCTTATTCAGATGGGTTGCCTCATATTTATGGATTAGTAGGCCTCCACAGCCATTATCAGAATAAGAAGAGACTTTTAAAGAAGCTCCCTAGACATTGAAATCCATCAAGAAGGAGCCCATATGATTAAAGTTGGACTTGAAAGAGAAGATCTGAATGTAACTCCACCATATAATACCTTTGACATAAAATTATCATGTTTATTTATATTTAGTAATTTTTCAATAATATGAAGTTGAGATATATAAATTATTTTAATAAAATTTATTATCTTTAATTTAAATATGTAATGTCCCATATAAATATTAAACTTTAATATATAATAAATATATTTAACTTGATTTTAACAAATATTAAAAATTGAAAATTTTATTATGATGAAATAAAGTTAAGTTTAATTGTTAAAAAAAATCTATTAATAATCAATAGTGCCCATAAAATCTTAATCATACTCGTTACTATTAAACTACATTTGATTATTGAAATATCTTATTCCATATTCTTTTAATTCAATAATTTTTAACATTAAAATTTTTCCTTTTTATCTTAATTAAATATTTATATTTTAATAAATAGTGTGAAAATAGTTTCAATTTGTTAGTATCGACATAGAATTATAAATAAAATAAGTTTGGTAAGAGTTATTTTACAAACTTCTTTCATTTATAATTCTATGTTGATACTAACAAATTTAAACTATTTTCACACTATTTATTAAAACCCTAGATGTTTGGCAAGAGTTATTTTAGAAACTTCTTCTTTCGTTTATAATTCTTTGTTGATACTAACAAATTGAAACTATTTTCACACTTTTTATTAAAATATATATCTTTAATTAAGATAAAAAGGAACATTTTGAATGTTAAAATTTATTGAATTAAAAAAATATGGAATAGAATCTTTCAATAATCAAATGTAGGTTAATAGTAATGAGTATGATTAAGATTTTATGGGCACTATTGATTATTAATAGATTTTTAAAAAAAAATTAAACTTAATTTTTTTCCATCATAATAAACTTTTCAATTTTTAATATTTGTTAAAATGAAGTTAAATATATTTATTATATATTAAAATTTAATATTTATATGGGACATTAAAAATTTAAATTAAAGATAATAAATTCTCTTAAAATAATTTATATATCTCAACTTCATATTATTGAAAAATTATTAAATATAAATAAACATGATAATTTTATGTCAAAGGTATTATATGGCGGAGCTACATTCAGAGCTTCACTTATGATTCATCTCTAGATCTCACTAGACGTTTTTATTGTCATGTTGTGAAACATTATAAGTGAGACTAACACCATATAACCCTACCACATTGGATGATCCCATGGTCACCATTTATCTCTAAAATTTTTTCTATCAATAAAGGTAGAAATCAATTTGATGTTCATGCAAATATGCCAATTCTCTTTCCTCCCATCTCTATGTTATTAAGGTTTTATTTTCTTTTGTGTTAACTCAATAATTTGAAGTTTGCATAAGCTATAGATAATTTTGATTTTTATCATTGATATATGTTAATTCTAGATGTGCAAAAGCTATTAAAATTTGGCCATTCTTTTATTGATCAAAACAATTGGTTAAAATTGTGTTAACATTCTAAGGTTTGCAAGACTGTTTTCCTTTTGATATATTCATCTAAGTGTGTGTTACAACCACCTTAGACACCTTATTGATTTGATCTATAATATCTTAAATAAGGGTGTGCAACAGCAACTCTAAGAGGAGAAATATTTAGTTGAAGTCATTAAGTATGTTATGTTTTATTCCCAAACTCTTTGATTGTGTTTTCTTGTAAGTGTGCAATAACTACAAGTAACAAGCACGAGTTTTAGAAATACTTATCCACAATAGAAACCAACCTAATAGGTGAGTCTTAAGGCCATAGAACCTTATTTTATACTTTACCCTTCCCACTTTTGGAGTTTATTTTGAGATCTACCCATTTTAGATTAATATCCACCCATCCAACCATCCACTTAGGTTTAATTTCTTTTAAGATTAATTTCACTACATGAACCATCTAGTTAACAACCTACATGCTTAACCTACTATTCCACCACCCAATTTTTTAACCCATACCTTAAATTCATGGTGTGGAGTGGAGCTTACCTCCATTGATATCTTAAAATTTTAGAGGTCACCTCATTAAATTATGAGGTGTGCATAAAAACCACATCAACACAAGCCAAGCACATACCTCTTCAGACCTAAAAACAAAGGAGTTTATAATTAATGTATAACATGTTTATTTGATTTTCCACTTGATTCATCTCTTGTTTTACCTTTCCCAATTCTAGTGTATAGGCTTAGAATGTTATGTTCTTCAAGTTGTTTTTTATTTTATTCACTAAAAATTGAACTAACCTTATTTAGATTCGTGTTTTATAGAAAAGCAATAGAAAACATATTGTCATTTAACCAATTCAAAATCTGTGTGAAGGCTTGATAAAATGATAAACTGGATGTTCCCCCAAGTAAGGATACATGCAAAGAAAGGACACATCTTAAGGTGGCTAACATGATTAGAACCAATAATGAATCTATCCTAGTAGGGTAGATTTTGGAAGGACACATACCAATTGTTGCTAAAATTAGTGATTTAATGATAAATCAAGGATAATGAGTGGATTTAGGAAAAGACAATTATTTTTAAAATTTTGCAGCTTTATATCTCTCATGGAGATTTTAAGCCTTTTTTTAATTTTTTTTATTTTAGACTATTTTGAAATGTTTTAGGGATTTTGACATCTCAACTCAATACAGGATTATAACATGTAAAAAAATTAGCTCATAAAATGGTGAGAGCATAGATTAAAATACTGAAAATATGATGAGAATGTGAAATAAGGGTAGATGAACTAACCTCAGAAACTAAGCACTGCATACACAACCTAGATGGACCTCAGACCAATGTAGTTCTCCCAAGAAATCAAAAGAACTACATCGACCTAAGGTTTATTTGTACTATGTATCCAATGCTTAGTTATGTTTAGTTTCTAGGGTCAACTCAACCACCACTATCTCATTATTCTTCAACCATTATTGCATTCTTCCAATCAATAATTTCATTACCTTTGTGCATCCTTATGTGCCTAGATTTTTTGGCTTCTTCATTCTTTGATAAGTCATTATACCATTTTTACTTATATTTTCACATGCTTATCTTTAATCTATGTAACATGTTACATCCATGAATTATGCTTATCAATCAATTAACCAACCATTTATACTGATGAACAATAAAATCTTCCACATTAGGTTAAATCATTAATCAATAAATCCCTCCCTTTGGGGTACATCAATTATTCAATCTTTCTTATAATTCTAATCCCTCGGATTTCACCCTATTTGGGGAAAGTTAAAGTATGTTGCTTATTTTGGGATGCATCCTTCCCACTTCCCTTTGCCTTGGGGCTAATTCAATTATATTATTTTCAAATGTTAGAAATTAAAATGTGTGAGCATTATCTCATTTGGATTAATCTCATCCATGGGTTGGTTTCATTCTTCTTCTTGATTCTTACTCTCTTTTTTGAGATTCCATCCATGTCTTTCATCCCTGAATGTCCTCTCATTGGGGCATCATGGGTCACTAATTATTTATTCATATAGTTTTTCAAACTTCTTTAATGGTTTTTTATTATTTGAAAATAATTTACTTTTTATTGTGTCTCACAAAACCTTTTCAAACATGGGAAAAATGTAGACACTTAAAATCAGACATTTCATGTCGATTCTAATTATGTATTCTATTAACACTTTCAACCTTAACAAAATCACTTTTTCTCTAATGATTAATTAATTAAACTAATCTATCCCTAATGGAAAATTTCATGGATTTAGAATTATCTATAATTTAAATATACAAATTGAATTATTGCCTCACCCAAGGTGACATCACTAGGCTAAGTGTGCAAGTAAGATCTCTTACACCCCTCTTACACACGCTTCCTATTACACCCCTATTACACACTAAAATAGGGGTCATAATTTTAATATATTAAATTATTATGAAATAGTCCATCTCTTTTCTTCTACACTCCATCTATCTCATTTATGAGAATGAAGGACTAATCTTAGGCCCTTGATCTTTATTTGAAGATGGATGGTCCATAATAATTTTCCAACTCTATAAATAAAAGGATATTCACACTCTTTTACCATGACCATTTATGCAGTGAATCTTTGCCTAAACTTAAGGCTAGGCCATCACTCAAATAAATCTCTCTTGAACTAAACTTACAATGCCAAAATTATACTAGAGTTTCATATTTTTTCTCAAGATAATTCTCAAGACATAAAGTAGACAAGGGGAAATGTTTCCCATGCATGGAGTCAACATTATCAAATATCTCTAGTATACAATCCAAACACATGTATTTTCAAACCTATAAGCAAAGGAATCTCTAAGGAAGATATAATGTGCTTGTGTACTTTTCCACTTGATTCATATCCAATTGTACTTTGCTCAATTCTAGTGAATAGAATTAGAATTTTATATTCTTCAATTTTGATTTGGTTTTATTCACTAATTATTAAACTAACCTTATTTGGATTCATTTTAGACATAATTTAATTGACATGTCTATAAAAAATCCTTTCAAACTCTAGCCTCTTGCTCACTTAAAAAATAACAGCACATGTATTAATCCATCAAAATAATTATTTTTTGAGCATATAAATGAACCTAGTTTAATAACTACCATTTAATAGATTTAAATAACCTAGTTGCAATTATAATGAAAATAGACCTTGGATTATTGAATGGATGCATAAGTGATTTATTACAGACACACACCACCAATTAAACTTAAATAATAACAATCAATGTTACTGGACATACTAAAAAATAATTTTTCTGGATAGACTTGATGCTACATGAAGTAAATGGGAATGGAATCTGGTATTACAAATAATCATAATGGTATAACCTTATAAGTTTACAACCTTAATTTTTAAACAAGAGAAAATTAATGTGTGATGGTGAAGGCTACACTAAAATTTAAAAATATGTATTTTAAATTCTTAATTTGTAATAGTGTGCACTCATACAATTATATTTTTAATTAAAGTTAATATGGTATAATAATGTCGGTGAGGTTTTAACTTGTAATAGTTTTTATTTATAAAATTATAGATTTAATAAAATTTAATACTATATAATAATGTCATTTGGGTTTTTTTAATTTTTTGTTTTAAGGTGATAATCAAATGGATGTCAATTTTAAAGTTAAAATTAAAAGTGAACACGCTCACTACATTATAGACTACCACCACCCCAGATGCTATTGTAGGATGCCTATCAACATAAATATATTCAAGTATATAATTATATAGCATAATCAAATTACAATATTTTTATTTGAAAAATTAAGTAGTCTATAACACCAATTTTTGTGTGCCTTAAAAATTCCAATAGAAAAATCCCTATAACTACCTTGTAACAAGCCTTAGGTCACTTAGAGTACATGCAATTCTCTTCTAAGTACAAGTCTTAAGTTCTTTAAAAATAATTCAATTATCTCTACTTGTTTTGACAAGTTTCATCCTCTCTATGGGATGGTTCTTAGATAATTTATATTTTAAATAATTCACATCATTTCAATGTAAAAAAATATGCCAAGTAATTTGAAACATTAATTAAAATATTGCATAATTTATTTTTTTCACAGAATTTTCTATTTATACAATAACCTGTGAAATATTTAAAAAAATTTAAAACATATTTATAATATAATTAACATGTTATAACTTATTATTTTATAACTAACATGTTATAATAATATTTTATAACCTATAACAATATGTTATAACTTATTATGGTACCATTTTTCAGGATGGAACAGAGCGAGGGTAACAACAATATTTTGAATAGTTTGAATGGGTAGGAAGTTGCAGGGGTTATAATGGCAGAGAGAATGATGATGATGATGATGATGATGATGATGATGATGATGATGATGATGATGATGATGATGATGATGATGATGATGATGATGATGATAATGATATAGGGTCAGATAGGTAGAAGATAATAGAGAAGTGTAAAAATGGTGATGGGTTGGTGTGGATTGGTTAAACTTTTAATAGTTTTGGAAGGACCTTTGCTCTCTCTTTAATGATCTACTTTGGTGAAGAAAATTCTTAGGTCCACATCACAATGATGGACATAGTTTTTTTCAAAAATTTAGATTCATTTATTAAGGGCTTTGAAGGAGGGGTATCTAAAAAGGATTTAGTTGTCCATATTTTTATTTTAGAGGTTGTTTATGTCATGAATTGGCTCCTAGTTGGTGTGGATCAAGAAGAGGAGATTTATTTGGGCCCTCTGGAGGAATTTCTAAATTGCTCGACCCTTTTGAGATTGTGTTTTTCTTGGTTAGATTTTACATGTCTCTTTTTTTATTTTTTTCTCACTATTGTGTATCAAGGAGGAGGACTTTTGGATGTGACTATTTATTTATGGTGTAAGGAATTCAATAGTTTAGGGAGACTTCTAAAATGGGCTGTTTTTGTTGATTTTTGGGTCATGCTTACCACTCACACTATTGTGAAAAAAGGAAGGCTCTAGATGAGGGGATATTATATTGGGAGTCTCTCCCACAAACTCCTTATGGCTATGCAATATTTGGTTCATTCTTGAGGGTGGAAAAATAGCCCTATTTGGTTCTATATGGTTTTTGAGCTGAGGGAGGTGTGGTGGAGAGAGTTATTTTACTTCATTCATAATATAGAGGTTGCCTTCAAGGCCTCTCAACTTAGATTGGTCTTGATCTCTTCCTAAAATCTTTCCCTTCTCTTGGGAGACCCATCTTGGTTTTTCTAGCTCATTTTGGCTCATTTGTGTTATGGGGATGTGTTGGGTAATATTATGGTAGGGTTTTTTGGTAAAAATGGGTCATTTTTTATTATAATATTCAAACTTTCTTTGGTGGTTTCTAATATGGTTATACCAGCTAGTTTGGGGTTGGGGGTTCCCCTACTCTCTAGGAGCATCCTTGTTTTTGTTAGATTTTTTCATGGAATTCCCCCTATAATCCTTCTCCATACTACACCGTGGATTCTTGAAGGATTATAGTTGAAGTTGGAATCATGGATTCCTTGTGGAATCCTTATTTAAACTACTTTATAGATTATTTAAGGAATCCTCTCTCAAAATATTTTATGGATTCCCTATGGAATCCTTATTTAGATTATTATTTATTGGGTTGATACCCATTAATTTTATCATCAGTTGGAAGTGGGTGTCCTCAAAATTGTCATAGAGGGTTTTTCTCTCAGAGACCTAGACCTCCCTTATGTCTAGGTTGGTTCTCGATCTAGCTAAAATCAATTTCTTGGTTCTTGATCCAATCAAAATCAGTTGAGGGAAACATGGGCCTCTTTCTCCATGAATCTAACATAGTTGTTGATCTATCTAAAACTAGTTGGTTCCCATACTAGCTTAAAATGGATGTTATTTTGTCCTTTCTTGTTGTTCATTTGGGTAAGGCATTTTTATTTCCATGGTATGTTTTTCCATATTTATTTGGTGTATCAAGGGGGAGACACAAACCTCCTACTATATATAAGGATGGATTCCACACCAATTTTCAAAGGTGGGTCTATCTTAATCCAAACAATAATTTATAACTTGAAATAACCTACTAAATCTAAACTTTTCTTAGCTTAATAATCACTCTTAACATGCCTAAGAGAAAGTAACTGGATTAAATTACAAATTAGACTTACTTTATATTTATAATACATAATATAGATAACGTGTTATAAAAATATTTTATAACTTTAAATAACCTACCGAATATAAAATTTCATTAGCTTAACACTCACTCTTAACATGCCTAAGAGAAGGTAACTAAATTAAATTACAAATTGGACTTACTTCTCACCTTGACAAATGAGGACAAAAACATGGTGATACATTTAGTGAAGATAAGGTTAAATGGTTACATACTTGATCTATCAAAGACATCATATGGTAATCTTCATGTGTTCATAAAAATATCCTATTTTAAATTTGAGTTTCATTTGATTATTCATGGTATAATATTTTGGGTTGAAAATTGTGATCCCAAAATTTCAATATTTTAGATATGTAAAATTTTAATACCTATATTTTTTAAAATATTTTTTAGATGATGTAATGATGAAACTATATTAAGGCCATCTTTCATTATTATGTATGATTTTTTTTTGTGATTTGTTATTATAGAACTTTTTATTGGGTTAAATTATGTGATAAATATAATACATGCACCTCAAAATTAATGCAACATAATATTTTTAGATAAATATATTTATCACATTTAAGCTAATGGTGCACTTTTATAACAAGTGTAACCTAATATAGAAGTGTGGGGAGTGTGATCCATGCACATCTATTTCACAATCAAACACACTTCATTTTTTATACTACATAGAGTTCACACTTCTCATGAAATCATGCACACTCCTATACCCAAAGTTTGATCACAAACTTATGCATAAGTCCTACACCTACTTGCATAATTTTGTGTAATAGACACCTCAAATTTCAATCTACACACTTCATTGTGCACCTCACATATCACATCCATGTGCACCTCATGGACATTTGTTCATAAACTAGCTTTATATTTTGAGCCTTGCCTCATCTCAATCATGTATCAACCTACCCTAACCATGTGTTTCAAAATGTCTCCCAACTAGTCATTACCTACCAACTGAGGAACATGGGATTGGGAATCATTTAATACATCCTAAACATTAACTATTTAAATTGTTTCCAACTGCCACATCTAACAAGAGATCAACACTCCTATCAACATCTTACTTGGTATAAGTACATTAATTCACACTACTCTTGTATTATGCATGTTAAATATGTAACATATTCATATGGATAAAATAATTAAGTATGATGCAATAAATAGTTGTAACCTAGTTAACTTGTTCTATGTATCTACTCTGTATACATGCACTATATACATTATACCCTATATTTCATATTATTTTATTTATGAATATAATTATTATTTGTTGAAATTAATAATTTCGCTTCATTAAATGTGTGTTTTCTTATTATTTTTGAATACTCTCCACATATTCACTTTGCACAACTAAACATGATTGTTCCCTACACACTCAATCTTGGGCCCTATGGTGCAGATCATTGGTATCAGAGTGAACCTAAAGATTGGTATTAGAGATTCATCTATGACTATAACCACATGATCATAATGAGAGAGAGAAGGTTTAATAGTCATTTCTATTTCAGATAATCCAAGAGAACATTGTAGCAAAATCAAGATGGTTGATGCTGAGAATCAACCTGAGGCATCCCAGAAGTTTGAAGGCTCATTGCTAACACACTATAAGCATAATGCATTGAATGTTTTGGTCAATTTAATTATTTAACAATGCATCTCAACCCAACACCTTCCCACCCATCTCATTAGTATGTTCTATAATTATTTTATCAATAAACCCCCTTTAAAGTACAAGTCAATCTTGGCATCCCTCTATTTGAAGGTAAGATCGATTTAAAATCATTGGATTCATAGATTATACAACTTTTTGTGTACTTCTCAATCAACTATTTCACTAATGTTGATAATATCACCTTTGCAGCATTGAATATGTCCATTTCAATTGGTCACTAGTGGGAGACCTTAAGTGTGAAGTATGCATAGAAGTATATTCTAATTGAATCATGGAATAATTTTTTTGATGTACTAAATGAGGACTATAACCTCTATGAAACTTTGAAGATGACTACATCAATTTCTAAAAAAATCCAGTATAAGGATCAGTTAGTGAAAGAGTAAACCAATGTATTCCATGATTACTCTATATACCTGCAAGATAACTTGAGTGAACAACATAGGGTACTAAATTAAATCAACATACTCTCACCTTATATATTTTTGAAGTTGGATTTATTTAATTCTGACACTTTGGAACAATCATATCACAACACCACCAAGATATAATTCAAAATATATATAAAGTAGCATACCACCTCTTCATCCAATGTAGTGTGCAAGGCTGAACCATCTCATAATTCCATGTCACATCCCCTTGTGTAGAATCATTACCCTTATTTTGAAATTGATCATCCTTAGAAGACTAAAAAATAAATCAAAGTATCTTGCACCTTATACTTCAAACAAAGGCAAGAATAAGTCTAGTGATAAATGGTGCCATCACCATCACTCGTACACCTATGATGACTCTAAATGTCATGCGTAAGATTCCTTACTCACATAATATACATCAAGACTGACAATGATAGATAGCACTAATCTAGATGCCTCTTATCTACTCACCAACACCACTCTGATCATAAACTTTGAAGAGCGTGAATGTCTCTTCCACACCAAGTTCTAGGTGAAGGGTCAACCTCTCCACATCATCATCAATAATGGTAGTTATAATAACACCATTGTGAAATCAACATCTTAACACCTTGGTATTAACACTACTATATACCTTAAGTCATTTATCTAGGGTGGATACAACAAAGGGAAAATATTCAAGTTCAATGATAGTGCACCTTCTAATACACATTCAAGCCTATGGAGGATAACATCACTTGTGAAATTTCACCTATAAATGTCTATGACTTCTTTCTATGGATAATGTATTTGTATGACTATGAAGCTACATATCAAACCAAGGCTATAATGTTGGACTATTTGTGTGTAATATGTTTTCTACCACCTATTTGAGTTAGCACCCATGACTAAAGTCACCATGGTATCTACCAAAAAATGTATTAAAATTGTCTCATACACATAATTTCATGTTTTTCATGGTTTTTCATAACATGCCTATGCAATAGATGATAAAACATACACTAGTAGTGTGTAACAATCATACAACATTGTAGAAATAATAACTTGACAAGTTGTTGAAGTAATGTAGTGAAATATTCATAGATTTCCATTGATATACTCCTACTCAATCAAAAACCCCTGAGAGTGACCTGTAACCAAACACAAACCTGCTCCCTGCAACCTTAGCTCTGATACCAACTGTTAGGACCTGGAAGCACAATTGATTACCAAGCAACTTAATATGCAGAAATTAACCATAATGAACAAGTAACTAGAATTCAGAAATAACACAGAATATGATTAATAAGGTATTTGTTCTCTTAACAAGTTATCCATCTTTTGACATACTAATAGGCACTTATTTCCATACTGGACCAATAATATCCATTTATTATAAACTTATTTTCTAAAACCATTTCACTAGTATGTGATCCAAAAATTATATCATTAAGTTCCTTGATTATTGGGTTGGCTTCATTCAGGATTGTAGGGTGGTATCTAGACCATCTTATATGATATGGGCATTGGTGTCTTAAATTTCTTAAAATTATGGTTGGGTGGTCTTTTAATAAAGAAACATATTATTATGACATAAATAAGGGAGTTCCTCATATTCTTTGAAGTATTCTTGGAGGGATTCATTAATTGAAAATTCATGTAATGGCTAAATCTATAGGGAATTTATATTGTCAATAATATTAGAGTATATCAATTATAATTTATATATGTGATGAACTTATTTTTATTTCTTAGGATTTTATTTCAATAAATGTATATGAATAGTAGTTATTATAGATGTTCCCTTTTTATATTTGTTTGATTCTTCCATGTAACTAGGTTTTTTTAAGGCCTTCCAACATAATGCATAGTAAAACACCACATCAATTTGGTACATATATCCCCTCTTCTAAATAACCCCATGTATCACAAATTAGTTTGGGAGAATGATAAAATATAGTCCTCGATACAAGATTTATTTGATCAAGGTAAGATTGGGCTTATGTATTCACCTTGCAGTAATTTAATAGTCCTCATACCCAATAAATATGGGTCTTAGAGACACTACATAGACTATAACACACTTAACAAGATGACTATGAATAATTGATACCCACTGTCATGTATTTGAGGCACTCAATACTTAACCAAGATTAACTTGAAGTCAGGTTACCATCAAGTTTCAATCCATCCTAAAGATGTTAGAAAATAGGATTCAAGACATAGGAGGGATTGTAAGAATGGTTGGTCATGCCTTTTATCCTAACCAATGTGCCAACCACATTCATGTTCTTTATGGATGATCTAATTGTTGAGTTGTGGAGCTAAAAGCTTCACTAATGAGCTAATTTGGAGGTTGTTGGGCTTACATAATAACCAACATCGGTCAGAACCAACCGACATCGGTTAGGGGTCAACCAACATCGATTAGGGGTCGATCGACATTGGTCATCTTCAGACTGACACAGACTTCTATGCATTTCTAAAATTCTATTTTTAGGATAACAGATTTGAGCCTTTGATTTAAGAGGTGGATCTAACGATGGAAAATGCATGGCTCATGAACCTTAGTGTTGTAGTATTCTATATAGTAGGGTTAGATCCTCATAGCATGTACAATTCAGTAAGTGAGTTGATTGTAATTGATTGAGAGAGAGAGAGAGAGAACTCTTGAGGGAGAATTACTGTACATCTGTGAAGTGTGAGGAGAGAGAGATTTCTTCATTGTATTTCCTTCTAGAAGAGTTTAATACAGATTGGTTGTTTCTTGTATCTCTTATTATTTGTTGTTTCTAATTTCTAGTTACTTATTACTTCTGGTTTCAATTCCGTGTTTAGTTGCTTATACAAAAGTAATCAATTATACTCTAAGATCCTGACAACTAGTATCAAAGCGTGTTAGTGTTTGTTGATTATAGAATTCACTCACAGGGGTTTCTGATTGAGTGGGAGCAAAGCAATGGCAGAAGAAAGTAAACTAAGAATGGAGAAATTCAATGGCAAGAATTATCAATAATGGAGGATGCAGATTGAAGATTATCTATATCAAAAAGATCTATATTTACCATTGGGTGGGGTTTCAAGGAAGCCCACAGATATGGAAGATGAAGAATGGAATGTTCTTGATAAAAAGGCTCTTGGATCTATAAGGTTGAGCCTGGCAGCTTCTATGTTTTCTAACTTATCATAGGCAAAGATAATGGTAGAGTTAATGGATAGTTTGGCAAATTTATATGAAAAACCCTCAGCTTCGAATAAGGTATATCTTATGAAGCAATTATTTAACTTGTAAATTCAGGAAGGTGGATCTATATCTAGTCATCTTAATGATTTCTATACAATAGTAAATTAGTTAAATTTAGTCAAAATAGTTTTTGATGATGAAATTAAGGCTCTCTTAATCTTATGCTCTTTACCTGAAAGTTGGCATAGTTTGGTAATGGCAGTTAGTAATACTACATCTGCTTCAAATATCTTGAAAGTTGATGATGTTGTTAGTGTAATCTTGAATGAATAAATTCATAGGAAAAGCACAGGGGAAACATCAAGTAATGCTTTAAGTGTTGAAAGCAGGGGAAGGCAAAGAGAGAAGGGCAAGCAAGGGAAATCAAGGTCAAAGATGGGAAGTAGATCCAAATCTAGAAATGGAAGAATAACCTACTGGAATTGTGGAAAGAAAGGGCATGCAAAGAAAGATTGTTGGTTGAAGGATAACAAAGAAAATCAGCATGAAGGTAATAAAGAAGCAAAAGTTGCAGGTATTGTTGCACAAGATGCTCTTATATTTTCTTTGGATAATAAAGTAGAATCATGGGTTTTAGATTCTGGTGCCTCTTTCCATGCAACCCTAAATAGAGAATTTTTCAATGATTATGTCCATGGAGATTTTTGAAATTTTTATTTAGGGGATGATGAGCCTTGTAAAATTGTTGGCAAAGAAAAAGTGTAGCTGAAATTGCAGAATGGCAACACATGGGTGTTGAAGGATGTCATGCATGTACCCATCCTGAAGAGGAATCTAATTTTTGCAAGAAAGTTGGGTGATGAGGGTTGCACAGTAACTCTCATAGCTAAATCTTGGAAATTTTCCAAGGGTGCACTTGTATTAGCAAAAGGTAAGAGAGTAGGTACACTTTATCTACCTACTTGTATTAATGATTATTCTCCTTCTATTTTATCTACTTTAGATGTAGATGCAAAGTTGTGGCACTGTAGGCTTGGTCACATGAGTGAGAAGGGAATGAATGTTCTTAAGTCAAAAGGTAAGCTTTTAGATTTGAAAAGCATAGATCTATATTTCTATGAGCATTGTATTTTTGGGAAATAGAAGAAAGTGAAGTTTCTCAAAACTGGGTCAACAAAGAAGCACAAGTTAGAGCTTGTTCACATAGACATGTGGGGACCAGCTCAGGTAGCTTCTATTGGAGGATCATAGTATTATGTTTCTTTCATTGATGATGCTACAAGAAAGGTATGGGTTTATTGCATAAAGAGGAAATCTGATGTTTTTGACACATTTAAGAAATAGAAAGCTTTGGTTGAGAATGAAACAGGTTTGAGATTGAAGTGCCTTAGATATAAAAATGGTGGTGAGTACTGTAGCAATAAATTCAATAGTTACTATTCTATGAGTGGAATACGTAGGGAAAGCATGGTTCCAAGGACACCTCAGCAAAATGGAGTTGTTGAAAGGATGAATAGAATAGTAATGGAGTGTGCACAGAGTATGAGGTTGCATGTTGGTTTGCCCTTATAGTTTTGGGTAGAAGCTGTAGATACTATGGTTTACATGATTAACAAAGGACCTTCTACTGCACTGGATGGTGGAATTCTAGAAGAGGATTGGATAGGTAAAAAAGTAGATCTTTCATTTCTCAGAGTTTTTGGTTTTGAAGCTTTTGTGCACATTGATAAAGAAAATAGAAAGAAGCTGGATGCTAAATCTATGCGGTGCACTTTCATTGGTTATGGTTTTGGAGATTTCAGATTCCGGTTGTGGAATTTAGAAACTAACAAAATTATTAGAATTTGTGATGTATTTTTTAATGATAAGGTGATGTACAGTGATTAGCTCAAGATGCTAAATAATTCTGAGCAGGGCAATCTTGATTTGGAACAGGTTATGATCCAAAATGAGCTCGCCGGTAAAAATCATCACTCATAGAAAAACACAGAGACTGATGTCAGTCAGGTGGAAATCAACATCGATCAGGTGGAGACTGAGGTCGGTCAGGTGGAAATCAGCATCAATCAGGAGGAATCGACATCGATCGGGTGCAGACCAACATCGATTAGAGATGACCAAGATCGGTCACTATTAGAAGAAAAATTGGGTGGACAACAAACTATAAATGAGTCTCAAATGCCCATAAGGAGGTCTGAAAGGGTAAGTAAACCTCCAATTAATTATTCCCCTTCTTTATACTACTTGTTTCTCACTGATGGTGGAGAACCAGAAAGTTTTGATGAGGCAATGCAGGTAGAATCCAAGAAACAGTGGGAGCATGGCATGAATGAGGAAATTGATTCCTTGGAAGAGAACCATACGTGAGATTTGGTTGAGTTGCCATCCAGAAAGAAAGCACTAAAAAACAAATGGGTATACAGGTTAAAGGAAGGAGAGAATGGACAAATGAGACATAAGGCCAGGTTGGTAGTAAAGGGATTTGCACAAAAACTAGGTATTGATTTTGGTGAAATTTTTTCTCCTATAGTAAAGATGACATCTATTCAGACTGTATTGTCTTTAGTTGTTATTGAGGATTTGCATCTTGAGTAGCTTGATGTTAAGATAGCATTTCTTCATGGAGATTTGGATGAAGAGATATATATGGATCAGCTAGAAGGTTTTAAGGTCAAAGATAAGGAGAAACTTGTGTGCAGGTTGAAGAAAAGCTTATATGGTCTTAAGCAAGCTCTAAGACAATGGTATTTGAGGTTTGACAGGTTTATGACAAAGCATGGCTTTAGTAAATGTCAATATAACCATTGTATTTATTTTAATAGATTGGATAATGGTAGTTATATTATCCTGTTACTATATGTAGATGATATGCTTGTTGCAAGTTCACACATGCAAGAAATTACTAAGCTTAAGGTAAAATTAGCTCACACATTTGCCATGAAGGATTTAGGAGCAGTAAAGAAAATCCTTGGCATTAGTATTAAGAGAGATAAGAAAAATCATAGTTTGATTTTGTCTCAAGAGGATTATATGAATAAGGTGTTGGAGAGGCTCAATATGCAGGATGCAAAACTGGTAAGCACACTTATGGCTGGACACTTCAAGTTGAGTAAAGAACAATGTCCTAAATCACATGATGAGGTTGAGTACATGAGTAGAGTTCCATATGCTTCAGCAGTTGGGAGCTTGATGTATGTAATGGTATGTACTAGACTAGATATTGCCCAAGCAGTGGGAGTTGTCAGCAAGTTTATGGCCAATCTAGGAAAGGAACACTGGAAAGCAGTTCAGTGGATTCTCAGATATCTGAGAGGGACCAATAGTAGGCATTTATGCTATGGACGGTAAAACACTTCTCTACATGGGTATGTAGATTCGGATATGGCAGGTAACTTGGATGGTAGGAGAAGCACCACAGAATATGTGTTCACTATTGGTGGAATAGTGGTTAGCTGGATTTCAAAGTTGCAGAAGGTTATTGCCTTGTCTACTATAGAGGCAAAATACATTGCAATCACAGAGGCTAGCAAGGAAATGATTTAGATGACTCAGTTCATGGAAGAGTTGGGAAAGGAGCAAGAGAGTTGCAAATTATACATTGATAGTCAAAGTGCAATTCATTTGGCAAAGAATTTAGTATTTCATTCAAGAACCAAACATATACAGCTTAGGTACCACTTCATTAGACAAGTATTGGAGGATAGACAGTTGAAGCCGGAAAAGATCCATACAGATAAGAACCCTGCTGATATGTTAACAAAGTTGGTAACAAAGGAGAATTTGAATCTTCATTTAACTTTTGTTGGTCTTCAAGATTGAACTTAAAGAGGGAGAAACAAGCCAAAGATATTTAGAGGATGTTGTTGTACAGGTACAGGTGCAACTATTTATCTCCAAGTGGGAGATTATTGAGTTGTGGAGCTAAAAGCTTCACTAATGAGCTAATGTGGAGGTTGTTGGGCTTACACAGTAACTAACATCAGTTAGAACCAACTGACATTAATTAGGGGTTGACCGACATCGGTTAGGGGTTAGCCGGCATCGGTCATCTTTAGACTGACACCGACTTCTATGCGTTTCCATAATTCTATTTTTAGGAGAACAAATTTGAGCCTTTGATTTAAGAGGTGGATCTAATGGTGGCAAATGCATGGCTCATGAACCCTAGTATTGTAGTATTCTATATAGTAGGGTTAGATCCTCATAGCATGTATAATTCTTTAAGTGATTTGATTGTAATTGATTGAGAGAGAGAGAGAGAGAAATATTAAGGGAGAATTATTGTACATCTACGAGGTGTGAGGAGAGAGATATTTCTTCATTGTATTTCCTTCTGGAATAGTTTAATACAAATTGGTTGTTTCTTGTATCTCATATTATTTTTTATTTCTGATTCTAGTTACTTATTACTTCTGGTTTCAATTCCGTGTTTAGTTGCTTATACAAAAGTAATCAATTGTACTCTAAGATCCTGACACTAATCAAGTCTTTCCTTAACTCCATCATCATTAACAAGACTTAGGAAAAACACCTGGATCACATATCACATGTCTTAGACACCTTACATCAACACAAGTAACAAGCCAACTTAACAAAGTATACATTTTTCATTATGTAGATCCATTACCTAAGATACATCATTGATTACATAAGCATTTATGAAGATCTAGATAAGATTAAAGTAGTCCAAGATTAGCCTAATTTGTGCAATCTCATAGAATTGAGGAGTTTTTGTATACTTTATAACTTCTACCATAGTTTTGTCCTTAGTTTTTCACACATCTCTTAGGCTCTCAACTAGATAATACATGCAAAAGCCAAGTTAGATTGGATGCATGTGTAATACTATGATTTTTAGGTGCACAAGCAACACTTATACACATCACATATTATATCAATGCTTGACATTGTTTATTCTTTATAAATTCACACTGATGTATCTGAATACACACTCAGTGAAGTGCTCATGCAGCATGGACATCTAGTCACATACCACTCAAATACATTCAATGAGACAATGCAAAGTTAATCCACCTATGAGAAATAAGTATATGATATTTTTCAAGAAATAAAGCAATGGTGACACTAAATTCTAGGGAAGGAGATATTTATTCATTTAGACCACAAGCCACTTTAGTTCTTATAGATGCACAATAATTTGGGGAATGCATGGAACATGAAATAGATGACTTACCTATAATAGTTCTATCTCTTGATCATGCACAAGAGAGGAAAGGATAAAAAGGTAACATATTTCCTTGACTAACCACCAGTTCACATGCTCATCATGGTATTAGACACACACGACCACAACTTCATAGGCTCGTTATCCCTCTACTCAGCTGTCCAAGACTTTGTAGTAACTTACACTAGCCTAAATCAAGGTAAAAAAATTTAAATTTTCTACTTATCTGACCAACTTCTTTACAATATTATACATTTTTGTGTTACTAATATCTCACCTTACTAATGACTCATCCGGGAGGCATGTTACACTAATACCTTAGGACACTTCAACATGACAAAACTCTAGTCATATTATGGTCACACTTCTACTAACCACACATGCATAAGTATGGAATGCCACATCAAGTCTTGCATTCCTTTTTACATTACGAAGTCCACAAATAGGAAGATAGGACTTTACACAATTCTATCATCTCCATCTAAACCATGATAATATTTCAACATGGATTTCATGATTAGGTTTCCTGTAACAATATGTTAGCATGAAATTATGTTTGTTATAGTGGATAGTTTTTCCAAGATGGCTATGATGATCACTTGTAAGAAATATATTAACGTATTTGGCACTATGCAAGCCTTCTTCAACCATGTTTGGGTTCATTTTCGGATTCCAATATCCATAGTCTCTTATCAATATCCTTGCTTTATAACTCAATTTTTGAAATCATTATGGAACTTGATGGGTACGTCATTGGATCAGTCAACAGTATTTCATCCATAGATAGATGGGAAAACTAAAGTGGTCAATTGCACACTTGTTCATATTCTATGAATATAAAAATTCACTCATGATCATACATGGGATGAAAATATATTGTAAATTTAACATGACTAAAATATATCCCTTCACATCTCTATAAGTCACAGTCCATTCTAGACATGTTTGGGGTTTTAACCATAGGCATCTCTAGACATCTCCTACTATGCACTAGTTGACACTAAATCATGCACATAGGAATGAAAAGATGAAAAAGTTGAGAATTTTATTTAACACATCTATTCTATTCATTAGCAAGTTTAGTATATCCTCTCTCACACTCAATAAAATTACAATGAGTGCCATGATGCACATTGCACACCTCATGAATTTCGAGTTGGTGTTAGAGTTTACCTACACCTTCAGAAGGAATGCTTCAACATCCACACAAAAATATCAAGCCTTGTGTTATGGTCCTTACACCATTATATGCATAGATGGTGAGATTGCCTTTATTTTTGATCTACCTCAGTACTTGAACATGTACCTAGTCTTCAATGTGGAACTTTTCAATCCTTACACTCCACCACTTCTTGAACCAAAAGTGACACAACATCCTTCTAATTTGGATCTTGAACACTTGCACCCCATAGAGAAGGACCAGATCATTGAAGAGATAGACATGTGCCCTTACCATGGCATATATCAACCTTTTTAAGTGGTAAATTTTGGATAATATGTTTATCAATTTAAATGGTACACTTCTTAACAACTTTGAGTATAGTTTCTTCAGGTACACACTGATGCAATGGAGAACATTGCTCTTCAATAAAGCTTGAATGATTTGTGTGAAACCACTACAAAGATAAATACACTCCTCATTTGTTCTATTAAAAATATCTCACACCACTCACATAATCATGTGCACTCTTTTACCCTAAGTTTACTCACAACATTACACATAAGTATTGTCCCTACTCATATACTTTCATGCAATGGTGATCTCAGATTGTAGCCTATGCACCTCATAGCTCATAATCTTATGTGCCTCACAGGGATCTACTCACATACTAGCTTGATCTTTTATGCCCCACCTTAGCTCAACCACATGTCAATCTACCCTAATCATGCGATTTAAAATGTGGCCCAACTAGTCATTTACTTCCAACTAAGGATCATAAGATTGGGAATCATTGAATATGGCTTGGACATTAATTATTTAGACTATTGCCAAATATCACTTTTAACTAGATATTGACATGCCTATCAAAATCCTCCTTAGTGGCTATACAATAGTTCATACTAATCTTGTATTAAATATGTTAAATATGTAACATATGCATCTAGTCAAAATAGTGAAAATTAATGAAATACACAATTATAACAAAGTTAGCTTGCTCTATGCATCTACTCTATATACATGCACTATAGAAAATTTATAAAATATTATATATTATTTGATTTTTGAATATAAGTTGCATTTATTTCAGCTAAGACTTCCACTCCATTGAATGGGTGTTTTCTTATTCTATCTAAATACTCTATACATTCATTCTACACAACTAAACTCAGTTATCCCCCACACACTCAGTCATGGGCCCCATGGTGTGGATCATAGTGTTAAAGTTTAATGATTATAAGAGTGCTCATAAAAATAGCTATCCTTAAATTTTATATCCATTTGACCTTCATAACATAGGTGTTCTTATTCCTTTAAGAGAAAAATCAAAAATTACAATACCTTAGGAATCTTATGGAGTTTGGAGCTAGTTATTTTTTTCTTAAATTTTATCTTCAACCTTGATATCATAGTACATTTAGATTTAGGCCATATATTACCAATCAATAAAAATATCCAAAAAAATAAACTATTAATTAATATAGAACCCTTCAAAGAATAAATTTGTGACAAATCCAAATCCAAGATACACACCTTAAAATATAATATATGAAATATAAATAATAATTAAAATTACACTTTCATAAATAAGTCTATTACATATTAAAGGTATCAATATTGATATGTCTTTAAATAAAAATCACATGTTTTCAAATACTATGTAAGTTAATCAAGAATTAAGTAAAAATTCTAAAGATGAATCCATCATTGAGTACCTATTTCTGAAAAGAATATACTTCCTTTCAAGATCTATGATGTTAAGTGTTAAGATATTGAGATTGATATATTTTCACATATTTTCAAATAGTATGTGAGTTAATCAATAAATAAGTAAATATTATAACATTGAATCTATTGTTGAGTGCCTATTTTTGAAAAGAACATACTTATTTTCAAGATTTATGATGTTAAGTGTTAAGGTATCCAAATTGATATGTTTGAATTTTTTTTTAATAGAATCATCTCAAAATTGATTTATCTTAATAATTTTTAAATAAATGGTGTAGTTTATTATATCAAGAAGTGTAATCTACAATGACAAAGAGTAGTGATCCAATGAAGCATTTGTAAATATGTTCCTAGAAAATTATAATTTTAAATTTGATATTTATTTGACCATCATAATAAAATGAAGTTTAAATTTATTTATTTTATTTTCCAATTATATATAAACCATCAATCACTAACTTTAAAAATAGGTAAAATCCCTATTTTATTATATAATAAAATAAAATTTAAAGTCATTTATTCATATTTTAAATATTTTCTTAATTTTTAATTAGATTTAGACCATATTTAATTATACGAAAAAATATATCTCATTAATGGTCTATTAGTAGTGGATTCAAACAATAAAAAAAGAGATGGAATTGTTTGGTTATCTCTGAGGCCTGGGTAGTTCAAACTAAATTTTGATGGGGCCTCTCAGGGTAATCTAGGGGCTTCAAGAGTTAGATGTGTGATCAAGGACTATGGTGGTTCTCTCATTCAAGCCACATCAAATAAGCAAATAAATGGGATGAATAATGAAGGTAAGTTACATGCATTGGTGGTTGGTCTTGAATTGGCTATTTCTTGTGGTATTGAGAAAATTTGAAGGGGACTCACAAATTTTGATTTTACTCTACATAAGAAGGGTGCCAATTTTTGTAACCTCAACAATATCCTAGAATCCACTTGGCCACTTATAATTTATTTAAACTCTTGGGTTTGTTCTCATTATTTTTGTGAAGCTAATTTCATGGTTGATTTTTGTTGGTAGAAAAATGTGGATTAAAAAGTTGCATAGGATATTAATCTAATATTCGTGCATTATGCACTCATTTTATCATTGTATAATCTATTTTGTCTTATATTCATGAATTTTAATAGGATATAATATGATGAGACTCCACTTTTGGTGCCAAGTATGAGAAGAAGATGAATAGTCATAGATTGGAAATGTTTATATATACTTTTGGTTATAAGAAGAAGGGGGCTCTAATTTTTAAAAGAGATCGATAGGGATTATTTGGTTATAGTTACCTGTATTATTTCTTGTTATGTTACTTACATGCATTCATATATGTAATGTCTTGGTTAATTTTTGTTTAAACTATTGTGAATGCATTATTTTAGTTTATGCAATATTTTTTGTTTTTAAATTTCTCAATAACACAAGATAATTAATGTTTCTTATGTTTTTGTCATCCAAATTCCTATCTTTTTATGATAAACTATTCTACACATGTGAATTATCTCATGTCTATCCTCATCATTAGCATGTTCTTATGCTTTAGGAACCTTTTTTAACAATGGTGTAGTGAGCATGGAAGTTCCTTTTGAAGGAAATTATGCGAAGATGATTACCAAGTTAGAGATATATTAAGATATGGTTGGACCAAAGGATATGTAATTTTATAGAATAAAAATATAGAAGGATTGGTCTGACAATTCAAAAGATCATTCTAGAGTATATTTATGGAGAAATTTATTAAATATTCTAATGTAATTTATCTGAATTTCTATATAACTGGTTAGCATAGTTGGAATATTATTATTTCAAACCAAGGATGGAAGAAATTATAATCTCAACTAAAGAAAAGATAGACAAGTTGCAAAGATTGGAGACCAACTAAATAAGAGTAATAAATAATTAGGTTATTACTATAATAGATAGATATATAATTGAATTTTTAGTACAAGGATACATAGCTTTCGAAGCTATGAAGGACTTGTTCATCAAAGGAATTCAATGGAAATTTTTATAGTGACTACCCATCCTAGTAAATATGTTGGTTATAGACAAGGCCATGGTTCTTACTCCAGCTATATACACATAATATTTTCAACTTTATCAATTACTGATGCTTTACATCTTACAAGAAATCATTGATACTCAATATCTTTGAGTGCACACCTTAAAGGGTGCACTGAGAAAGGGGTGGGTAGACCATTGGTGATTCACAGGATTGTTGTCCCTTATTTCCACATTATTACCAATCCAACCAGCTCCTAAAACCATTCCATAAGTTATTACTCTTATTTTACACACTCTAGTCTTTTCCAATTTCCATCCCTCTTTTCCTCACCTTAAGTCCCTTTTGTCAGTCGACTATGCTAGGTCGACTAGGTCGACCCTATACAATTTTGAGATATTTTCACATAGGAATTAGTTTGCCCTTTGGCCAACCTAGCTCATGACCTAGTGATTTATTGTTTGAAACTATACTAGGTCGATTGGGTCAAACCTATCGGCCAATATTTTTGAAAGTTTTTAGGGTCAAATCCACCTATAAATTTAAGATCATTTCATGATTATTTCAATATGCAATTAAGATTTATTATTTACTCATGCTTCTTTATAATCTACTCTTCCACTATTCTACTTGAGGAGTCTTAGCTTAGGGTTTCTACTTGGATAATTTAGTCTTATGGATCATTATTGGATGCTTTAGAATTTCTTAGTTATCCTTAAAAACCACAATAACCTCTTGTGAAGCCCCATTGGCTAAGGGAGAGATTGAATCTTGACGGGTTCACATTCAGGTAAGTATTCTCTAACTTTGCTCCTCTCTTTAGTAGATAGAAGTAGCATAAGTATTGTCTTTGAATAATATTACTCTTCATATTCTATGTATTAGGGTTTTACTCATACATAGCTTAATTAAGATTTCCATATACATGTTTTTATTATTTACTAACCCCTCATATTGTGTCATAAGCTTTGATGAGCACTAGATTAGGTTTACTTGTTATTAGTATGGGTGAAATATCAAAAAATTAGGACCCTCTTAGGGTTATTACATGATTATGTTAGACTGGAGGCTTTGGAACCCTCTTTAGCATGGTGTATTATAGTAATATATACCTTAATCAGGTCTAACATATTCACATATTGGTCATGCTCTCGCTTAACAAATGTATCCTGAATTAGAAGTGTATGGTATGATCTATCTTTTTTGAGTTAGGATTGATTTATAGACATGATGCATTTATGATTGCATACATTCTAGTGAACCTAACGTGAATCTAACCCTTTCAAGATTTGTTTCACTTATTTCATTATTTTATAATTTTTATTATCATATATTCGTAATATTGGATCAACTATATCGACATACTTCTAACTTTTATGCACAAGTTTAACACACAGTCACATCCATATGACTCTATTTTGTCTATCCAAGTTATTTTCTAGGTTTAAGCTATTAGGTCAACTCAATCAACACATTACAAGTTTCTAGACTTCCAAAATTCTAGTTTAGACTACTAGGTTGACCTAGTTGACCTTGTACACTTCCAAGCATCAGATTCAGACTACTAGGTCGACCCAATCAACCCTATACATTTTAGGCACTTAACAACAAGGTTTTACAAAACTATGTCAACCTAGTTGACATAGTTAATATGATTTATAAGCATTTATCAAATTTCTTCAACAATAATCTCACTTCTCTACATCCTCCAACCCACCAAGGCTCCTTTCTATCTTTATCTCTCTTTCCTTATAGTCTTATTTTTCATAGTTTATAATTTTTAAAACTACCCCTGTATAGTCAATTAGGTCAACCCTATCGACATAGTTCTATATTTTGTCTATAAAGCTAGTTTGACCTTGTCGACGTAGTTCATTTTTAGATTTTTACTTCTGTAATTTAGGGGTGAACTTATCGAACCTATTTTATATTCTCTACATACATTATTGACTAAATAAACACTTTACTTTGTTTAAAAATTGGAATGAACACTTATATGCAAGTAATTAGCTCACACTTTCATTTCTTATTGATTGTATGCTTAGAATAGATCACATAGTCTAATTAAGTGGTTTTCAATATACTTTTTAGTTTCACTATTTTCTCTTTGATGAACACATGACCAAATCACAAAATCTTTAAAAACATTTTAACAATTGTCTACCCAAGGCCAACCTACTTGGATTTCATCACTAAGGGGAAAGCCAACTTGGTTTTCTATCCAAGTATAAACACATGGTTAATGGTATATTTTTCTAAGCACATGACACCCTTATTGTTACAATGTGTGAATTGAGGGGGTAGGCACCAATAACAAACCTATACCATTGCCAATATAGATCTCTTTCAGCCCAAACATCTTGAAACTATCCTTAGATTTATTTCTAGTTCCTTGCTTACAACTAACTTCCTATCACATTTTAAAAGTTTATAATAATCTAACAATATTCATGTTGACCACTTAGTTATATTTTACTTTCCAAGTTGATTGCTTGTTCTTTACTCAATTTTATGTTATATTACAAAAACTTGTATTATCCAACATTGGTGCAAGGGTTTGTGTTGTGTGCCTTAATTTCATCAACCTCATTAATCTAATTGATTATGTGTTTTCTTTCATTTCTTGTTTTCCTAAGTACTTGAAAATTTCTTCTTGTCTTAGTACATATTCATTTCTATCAACACAAGAGACTGTCTATTTTTTACTATATATTGTGTTAGGTTGACCCAATCAACTTTATATTATTTTTTAGACCCTATTCTCTATACTAGGTCGACCCAGTCAACTTTGTATAGTTTTTTTCCTTCCTTACTTATCCTTCTTAGAATTTTGTTCAATTTGTCTAAATTCATCATTAAGTCTCTTATCAGAATCTTCTTGGATAGCATGAATCCATTTAGATACTATATGGAATGTTCATTTATCCCTCTCTTTTTTTCCCAAGAGAACCATCATTCTTGGGGCACCTTTTCTCCTTCCTCATCCATCACTTGTAACATGGTGAAAATCACACCTCAAGATGAATTTGATGGGTATGATCCTTTCTATACCTACCAAAACACTTCTTATCTTCAAAATATTCAAACTATTGTGTGATCAATTGACACAAGTTTAATTAATAATCCATCTTCTAATAACCCTCCCCCCAACACCAATTCAAGAAATTCTCCTACCAACATTAACCCACCTCCTAATATAACTCAACTTATTACCCAAGTTATTCAGCAAATGAACATAATGCAAAACTCTAACACTAGTCAAATGATGCAAATTCAACAACATTTGATTAATATGGCTAATCAACCTCTACCTATCCATCCTCAAGTTAATCCCAATTACATTCCTCCACCTCTTAGAGATGCCTCAGGTAATGTTATTCCTCAACCCATAATAAATAACAAGATGCTTCAAGATATTTAAAATGAGACTTTATCTCCCTTCATTATTTCCATTGATACTGGTAACATATTTGTAACTGTCAAGTATGATGGGACTAAAGACCCTGCCTCATTTCTCAAAGCCTTTGGCAACATTTACAAAGAGTGGATCTAAACTAATACCTTCACCACAACTAAACTCTTATTCAAAACCTTTATTGGTGATGTATTATAATGGTATAACTAATTACCCCAACATTCTATTTGTCAACTTGAATATGTAGTCAATCTTTTAGTTAAAGAGTGTTAACAATATCATCTTCCCAAAAATTATTTTAGCCACTTCATTAATGCTAAGAAACCTCCCATTGAAGTGGATCATGACTTTATCAAATTATTTAAACCATTGGACCATAAATCTAACCATAACATGATTGATGATAACTTATTAAAACTCTTTATCACTACCTTGACTCCTCTTCAATATAAGGTTTGAACCTTTGCTCCCCAAATACTTAATGAAGCTCTTGACCAAGCTAAAAATCAAGACTTTATCATGAAGCAATTCAAACCTAATCCTAAACTTTTAAAAGGATCTTTTCAAACATCTATCAATTCTATCACTATAAATACTTCACAAACTTGTTAAGCACAGGATATACTGAGAGGGGGGTGAATCAGTATATCATATATCTTATAAACTTTCCATTAATCAAATTCCACTTTAACATAAATTCAAGACATGCAATAAAACTTAAATAATAAACACCACACAAGATAGAGAGAGACACCAGATTAATGTGGAAACCCAATGTGGGAAAAACCATAGAGAACAATCTCAAGTATATGAATGACCACCAACTCAAACTAAAATATTCACAAGCACCAACTTACAGGAGCACCAACCCCTTTGTTGAGCACCAACATAGCAACTATTCATGAGCACCAACCCATAGGAGCACTAACCCCTTTATTGAGTACCAACACAACAACAATTTGTGAACACCAACCCATAGGAGCACCAACCCCTTTGCTGAGCACCAACACAACAATAATTCATGAGCACCAACCCAAAGGAGCACCAACCCATTTTTGTATACCACACAACTATCTCTCAATATTTATATCTCAACAAATGATAGTTCATTACAATATCTCTTTCCTCTCTCACCTTTTCTCTTCTAAGCTAGATATAACAAATAAAAATCATACTCATCTCTCACTGCTCTTCTAAGCTAGATATTACTATCTCAAATCAAACTCTATCTCACACATTACAAATGGCTTCTCAAGCCTTTATTTATAGCTTTCCAAATGAGCTTTGGCCTTACCCCTTTGTGACCCTTCAATCCTCATGGAAAATGGTGTCAAACTTGTATGACCCTTTGTATCCTTGCATTTGAAAAGTCATGTGGTGACCCTTCATGAGAAAAATCATCCTTTCCTCTTTTGTCTTTATCTTGGTGACTTTTCATATTTCTCAAAGTGTCCCTTCATGATAAATTGTGCCTTTCCTCTTTTGTCTTCACTTGGTGACTCTTGTAATTCCCCAAGATGACTCTTCATGGGAAAATGTGTCCCATTCTTCTTTTGTCTTTATCCCATGACTCTTTGACTTCTCCATGGGCCCTTATTTTGTCTTATATGCAACCAAAAATATATTCATTAATATTAAATAAATATTGACACACATTATCCAAGATATAACTATTAAAAACATCATTAAATGCAATGGGGCCTTTATCATCAATAATGCTAGACCTTTGAAATCAATGACAATATTTCCAACAATCTCCCCCTTTGTCATTGATGGCAACCTCAATCCTAAAACTACCACATCCTAAAACTTGCACATACTATCATCTAAAAAACATACAGTAACTCCCCCTTATTGTAGCAACCTGTACCTTTTCCCTGTACCTATTTCTGCACCTGTACCTATACCTATTATTCTCCCTCTTTGACATCAATTGCAAAGGGCCTTCCTAGAGCTAACACTTAGCTCCCCCTCAACTGATGCTAAACTTCAATGGCAGGAAGTAAAAGAAATTACTCCCAACTTCTCTCATAGATACTCAAATGTGTCTTTTGGTAGTGCCTTTGTGAAAATATCTACAATCTGCTATGTAGTACTGATATATTCCATCTTAACCTATTGATCTATAACCTGCTCTCTCAAGAAGTGATATCTAATGGGAAAATGTTTTGTTCTTGAATGCATTACTATATTTTTCAAAATATTTATAGCACTTGTATTATCACAAAAAATTAAAATACATTCATCATACTTTACCTTGATATCTTCCAAAGTTTGCTTCATCTAAAGCACTTGAGTACAACACAATACTACTACAATATATTATGCTTCAGCTATAAAAAGTGATACTAAATTTTGCTTCTTACTGAGCCATGATACTAAGCTATCACCAAGGAAGAAAGCTCCTCCACTTGTACTCTTTCTGTCATCTAAGCACCCTGCCCAATCTGAATTTGTATAAGCAACCAAAGCGAAATCTCTACCTATGGGATACCATAATCCATAATCTAATGTCCCCTTGATATATCTGAATATTCTCTTCACCAACTAAACATGACTATCTTTTGGAGATGACTGATATCTTGTAACCATACCTAATGTATGCATGATGTCTGGCCTCGGTGCTGTCAAATATAAAAGACTACCAATCATAGATCTATACAAATATTGATCTATAATAAGTGAATCTTCATCCTTGCTCACCTTATTTCCTGTACACATAGGTATGCCAACTGGTGCACAATCCTCAATACTAAATTTCTTCAACATTTCCTTGGCATATTTACTTTGAGATATGAAAATTCCTTTATTTGATTGAAATATTTGCAATCCTAAGAAAAATGATAATTCTCCAAGCATAGACATCTCAAATTATTTTTGCATTCTATCAAAAAATTCTTTTATCATCTTTTCAATATTTCCTCCAAAAATGATATCATCAACATATACCACAACAATCAATTGATGCTCACCTTCTATTTTGATGTAAAGATTACTATCAGTAAATCCTCTCTTGAATCCTTGATCTTGCAGGTACTTATCAAGTCTTGCATACCAAGCTCTAGGAGCTTGTTTCAATCCATACAATGCTTTCTTCAATCTTCATACATGGTTACTAATATTTGAGAGAATAAATCCCTCAGGCTACTCAATGTAGACCTCTTCTTCAAGATTCCCATTTAGGAAGGTAGATTTGACATCCATCTGAAACACTTTGAAATTTTTAAACACTGCATATGAAAGAAACATTCTAATAGCCTCTAGCCTTGCCACTGGTGTAAAATTTTCTTCAAAATCTATTCCCTCAATCTGAGCATATCATTTACATACTAATATTGCTTTATTTTTGGTCACTTCTCCATTTTCATTAAACTTATTTCTATAAACCCATTTTGTTCCTATCACATTGTGATCTTTTGGTCTAGGCACTAATTCCCCAGTATCATTCTTTTCTATTTTATTTAATTCTTCATCCATAGCCTTAACCCAATGCTCATCATGTCTAGCTTCTAAAAAAGTTCTAGGCTGAATTTTAGATAACAAAGAGAAATTAAATTGCTTGGATTCACTTACCATCATTCTTCTAGTGTGAATTCCTTCATTTATGTCCTTGATGATGTCACTTTCATTAGGATTTATTTGAATGTATTTGGATAGATTTTTGGTGCCCTTTTTCTCCTTCTCCTTCTCCTCATCTTCATCTAATTCTTCAAAGCGTTCCTCTTCAATGATTTTAGAAATGTCTACTAGATCACTGATTCTTTGTGTTCCATCTTCTTCTATCCTGACAATTGCAATTTCAAAAAAATTCTTGGTTCTTTTGTTATAAAATTTATAATCTTTACTTTTTCAAGAATAACCAAGAAATATACCTTCATCTACTCTGGATTCAAACTTACCAAGTTTTTCATCGATTCTCTTTATGAAGCATTTACTACCAAAAACTCTAAAATAATCAACTATTGTTGGTTTGTCTTTCCATAGCTTATAAGGATTCTTGTCACTATTAAATCTTAATAATGCTCTATTTTGAATATGCACTATTGTACCAACTACCTCTCTCCAATATTTATCTACTATCTTAGATTCATTTAGCATTGTCCTCACCATCTCCTAAATTGTTCTATTTTTACATTCAACTACTCCATTTTGCTGTGGAGTTTTGGCTGTTGAATAATGTCTCTTTATTCCATGATCTTCAAAAAACTCAAAAAATTGATTTGACATGAATTCTCCTCCTCAATCTGATCTTAGACACTTAATCTTCAAACTAGTTTCATTCTCAACTAATGCTTTGAATGCTTTAAAATGTTTAAAAGTTTCTGATTTTTTCTTTAAAAATATTACCCAAGTCATATGTGAAAAATCATCAATAAGCAACATGAAATATTTATCACCTTGAGTAATTTGAGTCCTCATAGATCCACATAGGTCAATGTGAACAAGCTCTAGCATCTGAGTTTTCGATTACTCTTTTGTTTTGAACCACCTTCTAGCCTACTTCCCATGCTAACAAGGTCCACAAAACATGTCAAATGGCTTTGTAATCTTTGGAAGATTTTTGACTACTTGCTTTTTATTAATGTTGATAAGATTGTCAAAATTTATGTGCCTCATTATCTTTTTCCATAGAAAAATTTCTTCAATCTAACTCAAACATCTTTGACCTTTGATGTCTGATAGCATATATAAGTTATTGCTTATTCTCTAAGCATCTACAACCAATACATCTGAATCTTTTATTCTTATTTCAAAACCTTCTACATAAAACTTTAGTGTGTGCCCCTGATCACACATTTGACTTACACTCAAAATATTATGCTTAAGACCTTCTACATATAAAACATTTTCATTTTTAGTTCTACCATTATCAAAACTTAGTGTACCTTTTCTAGCAATTCTGGTAGTAGTATTATCTACAAATTTCACTATACCACCATTGATCTTCTTCAAGGTTATGACCTTGATCTTGTCTCTTTTCATGTGCCTTGAACATCCACTATTAATGAACCATGGATTTTCTTCATTTCTTGCATGAAAAGCTATCTGAACCAACATAGAATCTTCAGGTTGTTTCTTCTACCATGTCTGAACCTTCTTCTTGATGAATGGAGCCTTAAAACTTTGGTCCCTCTTGACTAACTCAAGCACACTTCTACAGTACCAAGCTATGTGTCCAAAGTTGTTACACTTGTAACATATTATGGCCTCTTCATCAAAGCTTGATAGAGGAGCAAAAGAGTTGTAGCTTCTGCTTGACTCTACATGACTTTCTTTTTCCTTATTTCTGAAATTGTTCTCTTTTTCCACATTTTAATTTCTTATGACCATATCCATTACAATAAAAATAGTAACCATAAAAATAGGACCTGTTTGTGTATCTCTGACCTGATTGCTTTTTGTAACTTTGTTCCCTCCAGCCTTCTTTGTTTGAGATGTCCTCTATATTCTTCAGTTCTTCCTTTTTTGTTTCCTCTTTTGTAAGAGCTTCAACATAGCTCTTTTTATTTTCAAATATGATACCTATCTTATCTAATATTTCCTTTTGGCTTTCTAATATCTTATTTAGCATATTAGTGATATTCTCAAATTTTGAATCATTGGTTGCTCTATCATTGATTGCTTTATTTGTTTTATCAAGATCTACTTTTAAAGAAGCAATTTCAATAACATATTTTTCACATTCTTTTCTCACTATTTTCAACTATGCCATTAGATCTTCTTTATTCTTATTATATTCTTTAAAGTGTGCTTTTAGATCTTCAATTATCTCCTTTGACTCCTTTTCATTTTTCTTGATCTAGCACTTCAATCTTTAATTTTTCTTTTCAATAGATTTTAACTCTTCTAAGGCACAAATGAGTTCTCCTTCCAAATTCGCTTCATCTTCATCCTCTTCTTCTTCTTGATCATCTATACTTTTGTTTTTAGAGGCATCTTCATGTATGGCCATGAATAAAATCTCTTCTTCTTTTGATTTTAAACTTGAATTATCCTTCTTTAGCTTCTTGACCATCTTGTGTTTTCCCAATCTACCTTCAAGCTATAAAACTTTTTCAAAAGGAACCTACTCTAATACCAATTATTAAGCATGGGATATACTGAGAGGGGGGTGTGAATCAGTATATCATATATCTTATAAAATTTCCCTTAATCAAATTCCACTTTAACATACATTCAAGATATGCAATAAAACTTAAATAATAAACACCACACAAGATAGAGAGACACCAGATTTAACAAGGAAACCCAATGTGGGAAAAGCCACAGAGAAAAATCTCAAGTACATGAATGAACACCAACTCAAACTATAATATTCACAAACACCAACTTGTAGGAGTACCAACCCCTTTGTTGAGCACCAACACAATAACTATTCATGAGTACCAACCCACAGGCAACAATTCATGAGCACTAACCCACAGGAGCACCAACCCCTTTGTTGAGCACCAACACTGCAACAATTTGTGAGCACCAACCCATAGGAGTATCAACCCCTTTGTGTATACCACACAACTATCTCTCAATGTTTCTATCTCAACAAATGATAGTTCATTACAATATCTCTTTCCTCTCTCACCTTTGCTCTTCTAAGCTAGATATAACAAATACAAATCATAATCATCTCTCACTACTCTTCTAAGATAGATATTACTATCTCAAATCAAACTCTATCTCACACATTACAAATGGCTTCTCAAGCCTTTATTTATAGCTTTTCAAATGAGCTTTGGCCTTCCCCCTTTATGACCCTTCAATCCTCATGGAAAATGGTGCCAAACTTGTATGACCCTTCATATCCTTGCATTTGAAAAGTCATGTGGTGACCTTTCATAATCAAAAGCATTCTTTCCTCTTTTTGTCTTTATCTTGGTGACTTTTCATATTCCTCAAAGTGTCCCTTTATGAGAAATTGTGCCCTACCTCTTTTGTCTTCACTTGGTGAATCTTGTAATTCCCCAAGATGACTCTTCATGGGAAAATGCATCCCATTCTTCTTTTGTCTTTACCCTATGACTCTTTGACTTCTCCATGGGCCCTTCTTTTGTCTTATATGCAACCAAAAATATATTCATTAATATTAAATAAATATTAACACACATTAGCCAAGATATAAATATTACAAACATCATTAAATGTAATGGGGCCTTTATCATAAATAATGCTAGACCTTTGACATCAATGACAATATTTCTAACAAAACTAAACTAGGAATTGCCAAAGCTGATATCCCTTCATCTATTCACACACCACTTTTTGTGCAGCAAATGAAACAACTCTTACCACCCTCTAGACCTTTCATCTATCCTAAAAATCCTCCTAAGTGGAATGAACCTAATCAATTTTGTTAGTTCCATACCAACATTGGTCATTCCCATGAATATTATAGAGGGATCACTAAATTTGTTGTCTCATATATGTTTGGTGATTCATTTAATCATGATGCCATGATCAACCTTCATCATCGAGAGTACATTGTGACTTCTCAAAAATGATAGGCTTCTAAAGTTTCTACCTCAAATAACTAAAAATATTATTAAAATAATCAACCAAACACCAAGGATGTTTGTTCCATTAATGTTGATTATGACCAATATTATAATAATTCTCAATATGTTAACACTACTAAGGTCAACTATCATCACAATCTGGCTCACAAAGATCATGTTACCAAACCCAATAAGCCATCTTTAGAAGAACAGCTTCTCAAATATACTACCACCACTAATCTATCTTAAGAAGCCTATAAGGAACCACCACTTCCTTCCAAACCTCCAACCACATCTTTACCTTCAAAACCTACTTTACCTCTTAAACCTCATGTTGGTTCTTCTTTTAAATCTCAATGGAACTTTGTTGAAGAACTTAACTCTATACCTTGAAAGATTCCACTTATGGAGATGGTTCATACTTCACCCTATCATCATAAGTTCCTTATTAAACAAACCCAAGAAATTGAGGTTTCATCCTCTATATATGAAGAACCACCTTCTATTGAATCTCACCCTACCTACGTTAATATAATTGAAACTATGTGTCCTTCTTCCAAGCCTTCTATTGAATTTTTTGAATAGGACGTGTTTTAATATTTTTATTTTTATTTTTCAATGTGACCTATTAGCTACTAAAAACAAAGTAAATGCAATGTTTTAAAGATTACCTAGAGATGCAGACCAGTTGTGCATCATTGATCAAGCTTGTGGGAACTCCTCTTTGGCTAGGGAGGAATGACTTTCAAATCACACTAACTCACAAAAAATAGATAAATAGAAAGATGAATGGGTTTCCTCATAAGAAACCAATCCCAAGAAGTGATCTTCTTCCTTAGGTGGATGTCATCCCATGTTTAACACTCAAGTTTATAAATAAACATGAAATTAGAAAGATATATCATGATAGGATGTAAATAGATAACAATAAATATGTCTAATCTACAACAAGATTAATGTAATCAAAATAATCATCCTAAAATTCAGTGCCTATATCAACATCCTCTTGAATTACAACTAATTATTCATTAATGCTTTCCTAATTAGGTGCAAAAACCATAGTAAAAAGGCCTAATTCAAATGCAATATCATTTTTATCAATGAATAAAGGTTTTGGGACAATAGGGAGATCAAATATGCTAAAAATACCATGCACTAATCTAGGTAGAGTCATCTACATGTGCAAGACATATTTTTAGAAAATAGCATATAGGATTTAATAGGTTTTTAGGATTATGAATATTATGAAAATAGAATTCAAGGTTGTTTTAATAGTTTAGTAGGGATCGATGATGATCCTATAGGATCGACATCAATTCAGATGGATCAATGTTGATTCTGAGTAAAATGCTAAACTATTAAAAAGGCAATAATAATGACTTGTAAAATTGATAAAATGATGAAAGCCAAATGGAAATGTTGACATAGAGGTGTAGAAGATAACAAGATTTAAATATTAATGAATTATTGTAAAATACTAACCTTGAATGGCTTGAAAAAATGCAAATAAATAAGACTATAAAATTATGATCAAAAACCTTTAAAATCCCTTGATAATTGCATGAACAAAGGTTTCACAAGGTGGAAAAATGTTGACAATGTCCATACATAGGTTCCAAGAAAAATCTAGTAGAGGATCGAAGTTAAAAAGCATTGTACATGTCTTTTGAGTTGAGGAGGCTCACTGTATATTTATGGATCAATGTTGTTCTAGGTTGATCAGCTTTGATTTTAGAGAATCAATGTTGATTTGCCCAAAATTGGTGGAGGTGGTCTTTAGGCCATTCAAAATGGTTGTTTATGGGGTAAATATGGGTTTAACCAACATCTAAGTTGTTAGGTTGTTTAAACCATGGGATGGGTTTGTTAGAAGGTTGGGAGGGTTTTTTTTTTTTTTTGTGATTTTATGGTTAGGGGTAGTAAATTAGGGTTAGTTACCATTTGACTATAGTAATTAACTCTATTAACTCATTTGGTAAAGGTAAATGGGTGAGGTTAATGTAATTATTTCAAATAATTAAGAATGTGACCATTATGTTAGAGATGAAGGATAAACATGATGATATACCATGTTAATACACAAGGGTGTATAAAAATACAATCTACAATTACCCCTTTTTGTGGATCAGTATGTAACAGCATGTTGTCAGATAAAAATTATAAGGTGCCTAATGCCCCAAGTTTATTATGAGGAGATATCCCCCCCTCAAATAGGGCATCGAGAAGTGAGATGGAATGGATGATGGGTTTGAAAAATATGGAAGGTAAAAACAAATGTGGATGAGTGGAAATGGAGAAGTGGAAGATAGCAATGAACAAATAGAAGTGCAGATGGCTCAAGGAAGTTCTAAGGTTATACTTAATAAGATAAAAATTGATGCAAGTAGTAATTCCCTAAAGACCTAATCAAGTAAAAAAATGCCATAGCTAAGAAAGGTAGGCTTAATAAAAGGCTAGCAAGACAATAAAAGATAGGAATGGTGGACCATTGCATCTAATGTGTGTATGGTGTATGCATTACCTATAGATGAATGTTCTCAAGATAAAAGATACCCTTAGGATCTTACAATGGCAAGATACTAAAAAAAATGGATATACCTTATGGAGACTATGGAACTAACAAAGGGTCAAAATCCTCAAATATAAAGGGTAATATGACATAAAAATGGGATAGTTATGGCAAAGGGAATAAGATGGGGCTTGGGATCTAGGTTGGGAGCAAGTAAAAGGGTCCACAAGTGTAAAAATTAAAATAGGCCAAGATAATTGGCATCGATCCATAAGGGATCGATACCGATTGAGGAACTCAACATCAATTATGATAATCATCATCGATCATGGAAAAGGCTATAAATAGGCATCTAGCATGGCATAAGGATCATTATAAATTTTCTCATATGTGAGCATAGTATTGTGTCTAGAAGTGGAGGCTTCCAAATTATCCATCCTATTCATAAATATTTTTATGAGTTATATTTGGGTGTTACTCTGAGGCACATTCCTTAAGACATTTTGCTAAAGAGGTTGATAACTTTAAAAGGGGTAGACAGGGTTTGTGAGGAAGGATATCCAACCACAGAGGACATAATGAGCTGAGATGTCACCACATACTATGGGACCTAAGAAAATATATTTTTCTATGTGGAAGATTAGAAGTAAGTGGTCCCCAGTGACTATGTTGGAGCCATATATTGAGTAGTCATGGAGGCATACTGTTAGGGAGGTTGTGTTGGAGGGATTCGCTACATCAGAGGGATTTTTTGTGTATATGGGATTTTTTGTGTATGTGGGATTTGTTACATATGTGGGATTTGTTGTGTATGTTATAGAGCTTGATAACTATATACTAGACTTATTTTGACAGGTGGGAGACTCACAGGGACTGGCATTACTAACTTTTGGGGAGGAATAGTGGATATAGGCTGAGTGGTATAAGCACTTTGAGCCTAAGGAATGGAGGTTAAAGAATTAGTAGATACTATGGGTGGTTGGTTTTATAAAGGTTGAGTCCCCTAAGTATTAGAACCAGATGGAATAGAGCCTATGGACAAGGATACCATAGTCATGGTAAATCCTTCAATTTTCTCAATTCCCTTGAAAGGCATCCTATATAAATATCAAGAATCTTGGGTATGGGGGGAAGGAGGAATGTATATTTCTCGATTACTAAGGTAGTGATTAAGAGAAATAGGGTTATTATCCAATATTTCCATAAAGTAAGGATCTCCATAAGAATAAAAGTGTAGGAACACAAGATTCTCAAAGGACTCAAGGGTAGATGAGGGACTAGGTGTATGTTCCATAGGAGAGGATGTGACACCTACTTTAGATTCTTTCCTTGATTATTGCCTAGTTAAAACTGTGAGATGAAAAAGAAAAGAAAAAACAAAACAATACTTTCTTTCTGAATTATCTTGCTCTTAATTATGGATGAAATATGTACAAACTAAAGTTGTTTCAAAAAGTTTTTATCTCTTTTTTTAACTTTAATATGTGAAAGGAAATAAAGAAAAAGGATAACGAGGGTTATAATAAATGGTAATCTAAGGATGGTTTTAGGTGTTTTGTTTTTGCACTCAAAGGAAATTTATATTGGTACTAGTACGTGGCTTGATATCTAGGTCTTGCTCCCCACACATCGCAATCCCATAGCTAATATGGGTGCTTAGCCAAGATATATCGATAGTCTAGAGATTATACTCAACCTGAGAATAAAATTGGTCTTCCCCTTGGTGGTGAAATCCAAGTGGGATCATCAATAATAAGGTTGCCATCAGGTGATGAAATCCCTATCAATTTCCTTATGTTAAGTGTTTAGATGAGTTTTTTGTGACTATGATTTGGATTGTGTGTGAAAGAGTGATGACTACGATGAATTTACTGCTTAAATTATTCTATGTGAATGACTTAAGTAGGAAAAAATGAGTAAATTTTATTTTAACCTTAAAAAGGAAATAAAATGAAAACTTAATGTTCTTTGGATGAATTTACACAAAGAAAGGGAAAGAAAGAAAATTCAAAAAAAAAAAAAATTAAAATTAAAGATGAGACCTGGAGGTCTCACCAGGCATGCCAGAATGTTTTAATATTTTTTTTTTGTTTTTTCAGTGTAATCTAATTAGCTACTAAAAAAAGTAAATGCAAGGTTTTAAATATTACCTGGAGATGTAGATGAGTTGCACATCATTGATCAAGCTTGTGGGAACTCCTCTTTGGCTAGGGAGGAATGACGTGCAAATCACACTAACTCATAAAAAATTAATTAATAGAAAGACGAATGGGTTGCTTGGTAAGAAACTAGTCCCAAGAAGCAATCTACTTCCTTAGGTGGATGTCAACACATGTTTAACACTCAAGTTTATAAATAAACATGAAATTACAAATATATATAAGGATAGGATGCAAATAGATAAAAACAAAGATGTCTAATCTACAATAAGATTAATGCGATAAAATCATCCCAAAATTTAGTAGCTATATTAACATCCTCTTAAATTACAACCAATTTTTCATTAATGTTTTCTTGATTAGGTGTGAAAACCATAGTACAAAGACCTAATTTGAATTCAATGTCACTTTTATCAGTGACTAAAGGTTGTGGGATAATGGGAAGATCAAATATGCTAACACTATCATGCATTAATCTAGGCAGAGTCATCTACATGTAAAAGACATATTTTCAAATAATAGCATGAAGGATTTAATAGGTTTTTATGACTATGAATGTTATTAAAATAGACTTCAAGGTTTTTTAATATTTTATTAGGGATCGATGATGATTTTATAGGATCGATGTCGATTCAGATGGATTGGTGTCAATTCTGAGTAAAATGCTAAACTATGAAAATAGGAGATAATAACAACTTTTAAAATTGATAAAATGGTGAAAACTAAATGTAAATGTTGACACAAAAATTTATAAGATATCAAGCTTTAAATATGAATGAATTAACACAAAATACTAACCTTGAATGGCTTGAAAACATGCAAATAAATAAGACTATAAAAGTATGATCAAAAACCTTAGAAATCCCTTAATAGTTGCATGAACAGAGATTCCACAAGGTGGAAAAGTGTTGACAATGTCCATACTTAGGTTCCAAGAAAAATTTAGTAGAGGTTCAAAGTCAAAAAGTGTTGTGCATATCCTTCAAGCTGAGGAGGCTCACTGTATATTTATGGATTGATGTCATTTTAGGCCAGTAAGCATCGATCATGAAGAATCAATGTTGATCTGCCCAAAATGGGTGGAGATGATCTTTAGGCCATTCAAAAGGGTTGTTTATGGGGTAAAAATGGATTTAATCAACTTATAAGTTGTTAGGTTTTTTGAACCATGGGATGGGTTTATTAGGAGGTTAGGAGGGGTTTTATTTTTTATTTGTTTTTATGATTTTATGGTTAGGGGTAGTAAAATAGGGTTAATTACCATTTCACTATAGTAATTAACTATATTAACTCATGTGGTAAAGTTAAATGGGTGATTTTAATGTAATTATTTTAAATAATTATGAATGGGATCATTATGTTAGAGATGAAGGATAAACATGATGATGCACCACATTAATACACAAGGGTGTATAAAACTAGCATCTACAACATTATCAATGATGAAATCCTTTTTCATGTTGATGATCTACCACTCTTTATTAAAATAGTTATTAATAATACCTTCATTCTTAAAGTTTTAGTTGACAAAGGATTTGGTATTAATGTGACATCCTTGTGGCTTATCCAACAACTTGGTTATAACAAGGATCATCTTAAGTAAACCCATCTTACCTATCATGGTTTTGATAAGACTAATCAAAATCCTCTTGGTTTCATTTGGATTCCATTAACCATTGGACCTAATACCATTCAAACTAAGCTTATGATCCTTGACTTACCCTTATCTTATAATATACTACTTGATCATCCATAGACTCATCAAATGAAGGCCATTTCTTTTTCTGGTAACCAATGCATTAAATTATTACATAATGGAATATGATATAAGCATGAGGCTAACCCCAATCGATGGAGTATTTAGCTTCCTAATTCCAAATCTTAGTATCACATTCCTACCATTCTTAAGATCAATAGTGCTCTTTTACCTAAATTCATCAACATGAATCCTAATTTACAAGTTAATTTTGTAGATTCCCATGATGATGAACCTAATGAATTGTAACATAACTGTAATACCACCAAGCTACCTCTATATATTTTATAGTGGCTTCCTCCTTATTTATTACATAGGAACCATATTATTCTTGTTATTGATTATATTACTTATTTTCCCCTCCATGCAAAGCTTAGGAACCTTATTTACCAAAATATGCCTTTACTTGCAATGACTTTGGAGTGGCCAAATTATTTCAAGCTCCTCTCATCATGTCTCCTCATACATTCAGTAATATGGGGATTTTACCTTATAAAACTCCCCATAACTTTGAATCATGTATAATTTCTCCAACATATGATGATAATTACATAATGGTCCAAGATCAATCTTAAGACGTGGATGTCCAACATTATCAAAAAACCTTAGCTCAAATTCATGCTTTTGATCAGTATGTCCATACAATTTCTACAGATCATGACTTAGGTCCTGAAGGTCATGTACCTCCTACCAATTCTCCTCTTATTTATACTCTTTAGGTGGTAGAGAAAATTATACCATTAAAATCCCTAAAAATTTAAACATTTCCTTTACCACCTATTGATCCAATCATTGCATCTAATCCTTCTCCCATCATCAAAACCAACAACACTCTAATCCCTTCTGACCCATTTACTTCTCCTACTCTTGATATTACACTAGATGCCAAAGCAACCAATGTCCATTAGATATACTCTGAGTATGATCTCTACTCTCAAAGTAGATGTTGATTATTATGTTCCTCTTCCCACCTTGCCTAGTGACGAAGCCATTCTTGAAATAATTCATGCTCGAGAACCTCAACTTCCTCAATAGCATCATAAAATTTGGAATTTTAAAACTAAAACCCCTGATTTTAGTAAATTCATTACTAGCATTGATTCTAAAACTAATCAAAACTTTTCTTTACCTAATGCACCATACCAATTTCAAGACGGCAATGCCATGCTTATCAAAGAAACCACTAGTATTGAATATGGTACTCCATGTTGTCCTCAACCAATTACAATTTCTCATGAACTCTCACCTAATGAACATGATAATTTTAGCTTATTATTTGATATGTATCATGAGGTTTTATATTGGTCCTATGAGGACATACCTGGTATTGACCCTAGCATTATGATGCATAACATTATTACTTATCTTGATGCCAAACCTATGCATCAAAAGTAAAAGAAATTTCCACCTAAGGTTTCCACCTTATATCACAAGGAAATCATCAAATTACTTAATTCTAAATTTATCAAACTAGTGGGCTATTTCGAATGGGTTTCTAACATTATTCCCATTCAAAAAAAGGTCACTATGGTCATTTACATTTATATTGATTTCCATAATTTAACCTTGCTTATCCCAAGGACAATTTCCCTTTACCATCGATAGATTCCATTATTGATTCCATGGATGGTTACAGAATTTTATCTCTTATGGATGGCTTCTTGGTTTATAATCAAATTCACATTTCCCCCGAGGACTAACATAAGACCACTTTCACCATAGAATGGGGCACCTATTTCTATGTCAAAATTCCTTTCAGCCTCAAAAATGCCAAATCCACTTACTAATGAGCAATGGCACATATATTCCATGATCTTATCAATAAAATTATTTAAACCTATGTGGATGACCTCATTTCTAAATCCAAAATTCATACAACTCATCTCTCAAGTCTTGTTATCATCTTTGACCATCTTCTCAAATATCGAGTTAGGTTAAATCCTTACAAATATGTCTTTGATGTCACATCTAGAAAATTATTAATATTTTTAGTCTCTCTCTATGGCATCAATGTTTACCTAGTTAATATTATTGTTATTTTCAACATGTCCATTCTTCATTTCATTCCTAATATTTGTGCATACTTAAGCAAACTTAGGGTAATTAGATGATTCATCCCCAAAATAGATTATCATATCCACTCCATCAATTCTCTTATCAAAAAAGGTAATACCTTATAATGGATGAACCCATGTCAAAAATACTTTGATAACATGAAATATTCATTTCTTCACCCACTTAGACTTCGTCCTCCTTCTAATGATTGACCCTTGATTCTATATACTTCTTCCACACCTATATCAATTGGGGAAATGTTTGCTCAACAAGATCATACTGGAAGAGATTATGCCATTTATTACATTAGTTGAAGCCTCATTGATTATGAAACACATTATACCAAAGTCAAACATAATTTCCTCACCATCTATATCATTGTTGAAAGCTTTTCCATTACATGCTTTACCAGACTACTTATGTCATCATTCATTTCGACCCCCTTCATCACTTATTTTCCAAAGCCTTTCTTCTTGGAAATAGAATTGGAAAATGAATGGTCCTTCTTATGTAATTTGATCTTTTCATTGTAATTCAAAAATCTATCAAAGAGTGAGTCATAGTTGATCAACTTGTTACAACTCCTATGCTAACGACTTCTCCCCTTTAAGATAGTCTTCTAGATGACAATATTCTCTATATTAAAGATATTAATCAAGTTATTTCTCTTAGAGATTATTTTCATAAATTTTATATTGATATTGAAGAAAATAATCTTTATGAATCATCTATTCCCTCTTATATTACTAAACCCAAGGTAGTTATCGAAGAGCTTCCTAAATTAATGTAGACTTACATGAGGATACTTGGACCCTTCACTTTGATGGTGTTAAATGACTTCAAGGAGTTTGGGTAGGTTGTATTCTTACAAGTCCTCTTGGAAATATCATACCTTTAGCTTTTTGTTTCACCTTTGATGTTACCAATAATATGGCCAAATACAAATCCCTCATCTTAGGTATGAGAGTTGATCTTGATCTAGACATTCAATATTTGCATGCTTTCGGTGATTCTCAACTTATTTTCCATCAAGTCAATGGTTATTACCAATGTAAAAGTGAAAATATAAATACCTATCATAAAATTTCAACTAATCTTTCTAAATATTTCATCTCTTTCACCATTGAGCCTATCCTTAGAGATCAAAATTCCATTACTAATTCCCTCACTTCCTCAGTATCTCTCTTTAATCCCCACCAAGTTCTTTCCAATCCTACTTTTCTTATCCAAAGAATAAAATATCCATCCTCAACTCAACCACTAGACTCACTTATCTACCACATCAAGTCTATCACCATTTGATAAAACCCTTGGTATAAAGACATCATTCAATTCTTGGAACATCAAACTTATCCTCCTAACTTAGACTCTCATGAAAAGACATGAATTCATAAAAAAGATTTTAAGTATGTATTTTGACATAACATCCTTTATTATCATAATGTTGAATGTACCTTGTTCCATTGTGTTATGCAAGATGAGGTCCCTCCTATTCTTGACTAAGCACATGGGGGAATTTATAGTGGCCATTGTAGCAGACATACTACAACCCATAAATGCCTAAATATGGGTTACTTTTGGCCTACTCTTGATAAAGATGTAATTGAATTCACTAAAAAATGTACTCCTTTCTAACTTCATGATAATCTAATTCATTCACCTCTGGCCAAGCTTCAAACTATCAAATATCCTTGGCCATTCTCCATGTGGGGATTAGATCTCATTGGTAAATTACCTCACTCCTAATACAGACATGTTTTTATCATCACTGATACTAAATATTTTACCAAATGGGTTAAATACATGCCCCTTGTTGGTGTCATTGGTAACACCATTATAAAATTTATTCTTAATCAGATCATTTTCCACTTTGGTGTTCCCCATGCTATCATTTTAGACAATGGTGGTAATTTCAAAAATAAGAATGTTAAATAGCTTTATGCTAAATTCAAGATCAATCACAAATTTTCTACACCTTATCATCTATAATGTAATATCCAATCTGAGGTTACTAATAAAATTCTCAAAAAAATTCTCCAAATGATTATTCATGAAACCCACATGGATTAGCACATGCATCTTTACCCTACTCTTTGGGCCTATCAAACTAGCATACGTATTGTCACTGGGGAAACACCATTCTCTCTAGTCCATGGTTATAAATCAATTCTCCCATTAGAATTTGAGCTTCCTTCTCTTCCTATATCTCTTCATGGTATCCTTCCTGATGAATAATTATGTAATGCTCACTTTCATGCTCTTGATCTCCTTCATGAACACTATCTTTTTGCTTTGTAACATAGCTACCAATACAAGGCTTGTATTTCCAAACAACATATAAATATGTCAAAATTTACACATTTAATGTTGGTGATCTTGAACTTAAATTATACTACACTCATGATAAAGAAGGCAAATACACCCAAAAATGGTGGGGGCCTTATTTAGTCAAAGATATTCTTGGTCCAAGTACCTATCACATTCAAACCAATGAAGGCCATGTTTTCAAATATCCCACCAATGCACAAATTTATTTAAAATTACTTTGCATAAATATTTCCTCCTTTTCATGCTTTCTATTTACATACATCTAACACTTTTTCAAGTTACATACATGGGTCTCTCCCTCTGTAATAGTTCCCTCTTTTTACAAACCTTTAGTCCTTCCTTTTTGGTCTTTTGGTTTCCCCTTTCTCTCATGAGTTACATTATAAAATCATGGATAGGACCTGATATTTCTCACAAATACCATATTTTTCTTATCTCATTTAGTTTTAAAATGCTTTATGGCACCCTCATGGGTTTCCCTTATATGAGCTGCAGTGTAACACCATGGATAGAACCTAGCCTTCCTCATAAAATTACCATATTTCCATTCCTTTTATAAAAATGTGTTTTTAATCTTTATTTTCAGCTTTATCTTTTTCTTATTTTGATAGATGAAATTTGCACAATAATCTATGTTAGCATGTTTTCCTTCTTATGATAAGGAATCACACTATACTGTCATTATATCCATTTTTTCCCCTTTATCACATTTTTTGTGATTTGAAGTAGTTTTAATTATTTCATGTTTCATTCCTCTTTATTTCCTTTCCTTTCACTCCACATTGGATAAAACAAGGTCAAAGCCAAGATACCACTTTTATTTTACCTAGATTTATGATACTCTTAGACCCTGTGCTTTTTGAAGTTTTCTCTCTTAGAAACCAAGTTTGAAGTATTCAAATGAAATTCATATTTAGCACCCATGTTTGGTTTTCCAAATCCATATGGAGGAGGAATATAGAAATCCATCAAGAAATTTAAAATATAAATCATTTGAAACAAAAGAGAATGATATCTCAAATGGAATATACAAATTTCAAATGTCAAAATTTCACACCAAAATATGTTATTACAAGTACATATCCTATCTCTAATTGAATCTCAAACTCCATAATTGGCCTCACATAAAATCGAGGTCTATTGGCATGTGGTAGGCTAGTACATTGTAATAGGATAATTCAAAAAACTCTATGGTGCTATATACTTTCTCACGCAAGTACCCAATCTTCGTAGTAGACCAATGACTCTATAAGGGGTCCTAAAGAATAGGGAACACGTTGTGAGAAGGTAAGTACATTTCAATTTTCATGTATATATCTTTCATGGGATAATATATATACTTTAATTTTTTACCTAATACTTGTGTGGCTAAGAGAAGTTCTTTAGAGTCCTTAAGGTCGAAATTCCTTTTATTTTGCCAAACATAATTTTCCCATTTTATTTTCCCCCCTTGATAAGAAACGTGTGATTCCATATATATTTTCCCTTCTTCTCTACTTCCTTCTTCTTCACCTATTAAAAACATGCTAGAACTACTTCATTTTATTTTTATTTATCCTTAGAATAAAACATGTTTGAATAACTTTGGATTACTTTCTATATACCATAAAATTACATTCCTTGTTTTGATTATTTTTACCATTTTTCATTTATTGTACTACCTTTCTATCATGGACACCTAAGTCCATCTCTTTTTCCATTATTGAGTGATGTTGGCTTGTTACTTCTCACTCATCAATGTTGTTTTCCCTTTTATTGAATGTTTTCCATTCTTGAGTAAGATAAGGATTGTTACTGCTTACTCATCAATGTTGTTTTACTCTTTTATTTTTTCTTTTACATTCACTATTTGATTACCATCTTTTTGACATGTATCCTTGGTTTGACTTAGTGATTTTTCCTTTCTTACTTAATATTTACTTGTTTGAGTTTTTTGGTCTTTAGTAACCTTATATTTTTGATTACCTAGTTTACTCTTGTTTTTGACTTGGTCATTATGTCTAACATAGCACTTGTCACCCCAGCTTACTAAATATCCAAGTACATACCATCTTCATAGCATCAGTTATCTTGGTTTTCCTATGTTTGTTTATTTATTCTCTTTAGTTTTGTATTCTTGGGTTTCTCAAAATTAGTCTCTATGCCCTACATAATAAAAACTAACAACACAATAAATAACCATCTAGTAATAAAAGTAAGTCAAGGTATGTATCATATTTAATTTTTAGTTATTTCCCTTTTAATCATTTACTTTGAGTTATTTTATGATTTAAAATACTACAAAAATTTTATCCTCATCATTATGTGTTACTATGTTCTTTTTTTGAAGCGCCATCCCATGTTGCACCTTAGTGACATGTGATGAGTTTTGAGTGGGGCATATGTATACACATTATTTTCAACTTTATCAATTATTTATGTTTTACATGTTGTAAAAACCCATCAAGACTCAATATCTCTAAGTGTATGCCTTAAAGGGCACACCAAGAAAGGGGTGGGTAGACTGTTAGTTCTTCACAAGATTGTTGTCCCTTATTTCCACATTATTACTAATCCAACCAAATTCTAAAACCATTCCCTAAATTATTACTCTTTTCTTTCACACTCCTCTATTCTTTTCCACTTTCCATCCCTCTTTTCCTCACCTTAAGTCCTTTTTTTAGTTAGTTATGCTAGGTCAATTAGGTCGACCCTATATAGCTTCACTTGAGAATTAGTTTGGCCTTTGGTTGACCTACTAAATTATTATCCAAAACTGTACTAGGTTGAGTGGGTCAACCCTATCGGGTGATATTTTTGGAAGGGTTTAGGATCAAATCCACCCATAAATACAAGATCATTTTGTCTTTATTTCAATATGCAATCAAGAGTTATTATTCACTCGTGCTTCTTTGTAATTTGATCTTCCACCATTCTACTTGAGGAGTCTTATCTTAGGGTTTATACTTGGAGAATCTAATCTTGTGGATAATTTTTAGATGCTTTGGCCTTTCTTAGTGATCCTTAAAAACCACAATAACCTCTTACAAATCCCTATTGGTCAAGGAAAATATTGAGTCTTGATATTTTCACATACAGTTAAGTAATCTCTAACTTTGCTCCTCTCTTTAGTAAATAGAAGTATCATAAGTATTGGATTTGAATAATATTAATCTTCATATTTCATATATTAGGGTCTTAATCATACATAGATTGATTGATATTTTCCTATACATATTTTTTATTTTGTACTAACCCCTCATTTTGTGCCACAAGCTTTAGTGAGCACTAGATTAGGTTTACTTTACATGTTATTAGTATAGGTGAAATATCAAAAACTCAGGACCCCCTTAGGTTTATTACATGATTATGTTAGACTGGAGGATTTGGAACCCTCCTTAGCATGGTGTATTACGATAATAGATCCCCTAATTAGGTCTATAAAATTACCATATTTTTCATGCTCTAGCTTAAAAAATGTATTCCCAATCAAAAGTGTATATTATGATATATCTTCTCCAAGTTAGGATTGATTTATAGACATGATGCATTTCTAATTACATACATAACCAATATAGAGTAGTCACTTCAAGAGTATGGGGGTGTGATACATGATAGTGAATGATGATTAGATGAGCAAATAAATCTTGAACCTGAATCCATAATGGAGAAATGAGGAAAGAAGAGTCAAAAGAAGTCTAGATTTAGAATGTGAGATGCAATAACATAATAGATAGAATAAAGAAAAAAATACCCAAGCAGTTATGAGTAGAGTTAAGAGTATCAATAAAATAGTTGATGAACAAGTAGGAAGAAGTGATGAATGAGAAAGAAGAGATGAAGAATGAATGATGAAGAAATACGAGATGAAAGAAGAAGATGAATTCCATCAAAATAAAGAAATGATGAAGAGAGAGACAAAGAAGAGATGTTTGCATATGAAGATGAGAATAGTGTAGAGGTAGATCAGTTACATGATAGATGTAGTTCATAGCTAAAATAATGGGTATTACTAGAATAAGGACATGAATTATTAATAAAAGTAGGATAAAGTCATAGAGTAATTACAGGTTCAAGCTTGGAAAGAGAAGTTGTAGGAAAGAATCATTCACTGGAAGAGTGCACATCCCTGCAGCCCAATTTGTTATATTTCAGTAAAAGTTTTCAACAAAAAGATATGTAGACATTAGTTTGGAAGGTCCATTTTTATAAAAAGTGCATTTATGGGGTACTAAAATTGAAACAACCTCAATTTTTAAGGCTTTTAAATCCGTAGGGTTCATTAAAACTAAGTAGAGAAAAGCAGGAAATACAAAAAATTAGAGTGCAAAAACAAACTTTCCTAATGCATAGGTAAATTTTTTTAGTGAAAAAATAGGATTACATAAAATTTAGCCTTTTAATATAACATTTTTTAATTATATACCCTTGATACTATTTTATAATATGTTTACTTTAGGAGCATTTATAAACCTGGTGACATATGATGGGTCTGTGGACCCTGAGAAGTACTTATTAACATGTGAGATGAGATGACAAGCTAAGGGTATTCATGATGAGGCTATAAAGAAGTATTAATTAATAGAGGCACTAAATGGAAGAGTCCTTGAATTTTTATACCATATAAATATCACTCAGGCAACTCTAAAATAGGCTAAGGAGTGGCTTATTATAGAATTTAAAATAAATAAATGTACACATCAGACTATTCAATATCTAAAGGAGATTAGGTAGAAGTCAAGAGAATAAATCTATTATTATGATTGTAGGTTTTTAGATGTTATGAATAAGGTGGATTTTGACTTAGAAGATAAAGATAAAGATAAATCTACTTGGTTTGTCAAAAGACTACACTCTAGGATCGGGTATGTTATAGCACATTCTCAATATGTTACTAAGGTAGATGCTAGAGTAGCTGCTCTTTAGGTGGAGAAAATTAAAGATTATGGGGAATCTCTCATACTGGGTTCTAAGATTGAAAAAACATTACAATATTTTATGAATATTATGGAACAATATCATGAAGCAAATAGATCTAAGATAAATTTATGGTACATGGAGTGTGTGAAAGAAAGACATCATAGGAACGATTATCCTAAGATCAAGATAGAGTTTTATGAAATATGTAAATTATTAGGTCACGTAAAAATGTAGTGCCATCTCCTAAAAAAGTATGTAAAAATTCCATAGATTTTGTATTGCATTTTTTGTAAATTGCACAACTATAATGAAAAAAATTGTATGGCTTTATAGGAGCTTAAATAAGATATTATAAAAAATACATTTGTCATCACTTCACATTAAGTGTCCTCAATAAAGTAGAAAATTCTAGGCCCAAAGGTCAATAAGGGTTGTGAAAACATATAAATTATATAATGGATTCCAAACTCACCTTAATACCAGCCTCAAGGTCTGGTCGAATGGACCCTTACTTCATCAGGCTGGACACTACCATCACCGCAATACTAGTACTCAACACCTTGAAATCTGACAATGATGCAACAGTAGAAAACTAGTTGGACTCTACAAGTTGCACAAAAATAATTTGGGATTAGATATAATACCTAATAGCATCAGCATTGGAATATAGTGTAGCAATAGGGAGGTTATAGAGGAGGTTATCATTTAAACAGAGGAAGAAGGGGTGGATACAGAGGGGGTTTTCACGGTGGTAGAGGAAATAATTATCAACACCCCCATTTTTAATGTTATATATGTGGAGACTATAACCATGTGCAGTGAAATTATCCTTTTAATCTCCAAATCTAGTCTTAATACACATACTATAGGGTATATGAGAAGCACAAGACATAAGACTGTCATATTTTAGAAAAGAAAAGGTCGTTAGGAATGTTCACATGGTGAATGTGTAGCCTAAGGAGGATGCATTTTTTAATGTTGTTATATGATACCAACATGTAGAGAGAGGATTGATTCCTCTTGAAATGCCTCGTGACTAGGGAATCTAGAAATCAAAATAAGACAAATACCTAGACCCAACTGTAGAAAAGGGGCTAATGTATGAAGTTGAACAAATGTTTAAGAATATTCAAAACCAAGCCATTACTGAAGGATATGTTTCATTAATAGATGCTTAAATGTATGTTTATATTATGTGTATTATGTGCCTAGATGGAGCTGTTACTGCACTAATAGATTTACTAAAGTTGTTAAGTACACTATGTAATGACAACATTTCTCAGAATATTACAAACTTGTTACATAATTTACTAGAGTGTACATAGCAAGGGAAATAAAAGATAGGAAAACTTGTTTGGTATGTAAAAACAAATAATCCATGGAATGTAGATGCATGAATTGAGATTGAATTCATAAGATATGAAATTCCAAATATTATCTTTGATTTTGGTAGAACAGTCAACATGATACCTAGGTCTACATGGGAGGTAATTAGATGGTCAATTCTCAGTTATAACCTAGTGACACTAAGTTTGGAAGACTATGGAAGAGTTGAACCCATTGGCTAGTTAGAATACATTGAGATCAAAGTTGTAGAACTAAGAAAATGAGGTGACTTTGAAGTCATCAATATGAAGATAGCAGTAACTCATGATCTTGCACTGATTTGCAAGAAATGGACATATGATGGTCAGATGACTATCAATCTTGTGAAAAATCAATTAGAGGCACATCAAGGAGATAAGATTGTAGTGATTCCTTTACATAAGGAATATAAACCTTACATCATTTTTGTTGAACCAAAATCTCTTTATGTTGTACAAAAGACCATTTGGATGAAAGTAAACTGTGAGGAGAACCCAAAATCTCTTCTGAGCATAGTCGAGTGAAATTTATTATATGATTATAATAAACCTCAAGTTAAATCTTTACTCACTCAATAATTGAAAACATTTAAACAATAGAAGCCTAAAGTAGTAGTTACTTAGCCATTAACACCTCAGTTTATCATAGAATATTGTGTGTCCATGTCTACTAAATCACCTACTCACTTAGAATTTGATTTTATCTATCAATAAAATGATCATATGCATGACTATATAGATCCAACCAGAGAAGGTACCTTACCTTAGGAAATATATTTATCTATAAGTAGTGACTCAGATACACATCTACTCAACTACGATTGGGGTGATCACAAACTCTGACCTATAAGAATGGTATTTGCCATAGAAAGAATACTTCCTTCATACTATGAAACTAATGATATCAATCAATTCATTCTCTACCTACAAGTTCATGTGCCTATGATTATTCATCAGGTTAGTGCCTTGAATTATGATTTGAAAGTAGCTATAGAAACATATTGGACAATTCATTAAAATGATCACCTTGATTGAGATGATGTGTGTGAACTTATGATTAGCAGATTTCAACTCTCACAAGTAATTAAAATTAATTGGCATTACTTTCAAGAAGGTGAGTCACCCAAAATTTGTATCCATAAATATATTGAGGTTTGGACTAAAGAATGTGTGGCACCTAAGTATTGGGTTTATATCTTTCATTACACATTTTCCCTTTACCATCAGCATGATATATGCATCAAGAATGTAGAAGGGAGGCAAAACATTAGGTGTAGGTACAGAGTGACTTCATCTAGACTTTTGTGTTTGAAGATGAGAATCATGTGGTTCATAATGTGCTAATATAATTCAAACATTTATTATGCCATGGGTACATAGAATATTTAATCACCATGATGGATTCTACTTTGTAGAATAACTCAGCCTGTGAACTAAATACAACATTATAAAGATATAAAGCTACCAAGATGGAAGATCAATCTCTTATGAAATTTTGCCATCAAAAGGATGAAGAGGATAAAATTGAAGATTTAGATACTAATGGTGATATTGATCTAACATATTTGTTTGAACCTAAATAGACTATAAAACTATTATAGGATCCAGTCGTAGGACCCACTGAAGAAGAAAAGTTGCACGACATACAAATTCTTGAGAAAGAAGGGTAAAGAATGCTGTGAGAATCTATTGCTAAGTAAAATCACAAAATTTATCATTAACCTATTAAAAATCATGTGGAAAACATTAGAATCAAATATATCCCTAAATTGGTACATATTGATGACTATTAGACTGAATCTGACATTTGAAAAGCTATACAACTCTTGTAGGATTATCAAGATGTGTTTTCCACAAAAATTTTAAAAGTTAGAGGAGTATATCCTTCCCTAGGTGAAATGCATATCAATCTCAAAGAGTGTGCATGACCCATAAATAAAATACCATATAATTTAAATCCAAACATGAAGTTAAAAGTGAATTTTAAACTGGATAGAATGTAGGAAGCAGGTATAATCAATCCTATAGAGAAGGAAGATTGGGTTAGTCCCATGGTAGTACATCCTTTAAAAATATGGGATATTAGAGTGTGTGGTGACTATTCAATTTTTAATGACACATGTGTGAATGATCCATTTTTTATTCTCTTCACAGATGAAGTTTTGGAATCTGTCATAGGGCATGAAGTTTACTCCTTCACAAATGTGTTCAGTGGGTATCATCAAATACCCATCACAAAAGAAGAAGAGATAAAAGAATTTTTGACATAGAATAGGGATCCTTTGCATACAAAGTAATGCCTTTTGGCCTTAATAATGCACCTATAATTTTTTCTAGAGTAGTGGTGACTATGTTTAAGGATTTCATTCATAACTTCTTAGAAGTGTATCTAGATGATTGGGTAGTCTTATCTTTATTTAAAGATCATTTATCCAAGCCTAACCTCATGCTCAAACACTTCTAAGCTCTGCACATTTTCATTAATTTGAAAAGGTGCTTATTTTTTACACCTTTTGGTGTCTTTTTAGGTCATGTAGTGTACAGTGAAGAAATTTTGGTAGACTAGGCCAAAATTGTAGTCATTCTTAGTATGCCCCCACTAGTTAGATTAAAATAAGTGTGATCCTTTCTTGGAACACATGATACTATTTGAATTTCATTAAGGGATATGCAACCATTTCTTCCCTATTGGAATATTTGTTGTGCAAAGGTACAAATTTTGTCTAGAATTTTGAGTGTCAAGCAGCTTTCATAGAACTGAAGTAGTGACTGGTCACTACACCTAATCTCATCTTTTCAAATTGGAGTAAGCCCTTTCATGTACATGTTGATTCTTTTGATATTGTATTCAGTGTTATGCTTGCATAGCCAGGAGATGGTGAACTAGACCGCCCCATACATAATTCAAGATAAAATTTGTCTGATCTAGAAAAGAATTACACAACAACTAAAAGGGAAGCATTGACCATAATGTTCACATTACAAAATTTAGACAATATTTTATTGTGACACCATTTTAATTTTTCATAGATAATCAATATCTATGCTACCTAGTCAATAAGCCTGTGTTCGGAGGATGAATTTCAATATGGTTGATGTTTTTTCAAGAATCTCAATTTTGTATCAACATCAAACAAAGAAGAAAAAATGTTGAGCTGAATCATCTCTATCATATTAATAATGGGGAAGATATATAAGAACTACAAGAATATTCTCTTGATGTCCATCTATTTTGAGTTTCTACAATACCTAAAAATTTTGAAGCAATTGCTAATTTCCTAGAATAAGGGGTATTCCCTACACACTACCAAGAAAGAGACAAGAAGTAGTTTGTTACCAAAGCTTTACCATATAATATTATAAATGGGCTCTTGTATCATTTGGGGAAGGATTAATTACTACACAAGGTAGTTATGGAACATGAACACCATCAACTCTTACAAGAAGCACACTAAATAATAGCAAGAGGTCATTTTGTCAAAGAAACTACTTCATAAAAACTATTATAGAGTGGATTATGGCGGTCAAACATTTTTTTAGGATGTACATAGAGTATCATAGCATTGTGACATGTGCCAATGAATGGTTAATTCACATCAGAAGGATGAAATTCCCTTGGAGCTTATGTTATCCAAACAATCTTTTGAATAGTGGGGCATCAATTTTATAGGACCTATCAATCCCCATAGTAAATGTAATAAAACATGGTATATTATAATTACAATTGATTACTTTACCAAATGGGTTGAAGATACTATGACACCTAGCTATAGGGTGAAGGACATAACAAAGATTTTTTATGAAAATATTATCACATGGCTTGGATTCCCCATCAAGCTTGTTAGTGATCAAGGGACACACTTCCTAAAAAATGCTATTAAATCTCTTATTTAATAATTCATGATTTTCCACCATAAAGTACAATGTACCATCCATAAACTAATAGACAAGATGAGGCTTCTAATAAAGTTTTTGGCAAGATGTTGACAAATATCTATGATGTCAAGAGGGATGATTGGGAAGATTGCATTCTTACAATTCCTTGGGCTTATTGAATGCACTATAAGAGGGCTATAGGTTTCACTCTATTTTAGTTAGTCTATGGGCTTGAAGCAATAATGATTATAGAATAATTGGTATCCATTCTACACATTGCAATAGTTATGTGATTAGGGGATCATGAGTCTCTCACAAATAGGTTTCTTGAATTGAATCATATGGATGATTATTAATGTAGAATATCTTGGATGAAGGAAGTTCATAAGTAGAGTCAAAAATCATGGCATAATAGGAACCTACAACATAAGGTATTTTAAAAATATCAACCATTTTTGTTATATGATAGGCACTTCAGAGCATTTTTGGGTAAACTATAGATTAGGTGGAAATAGCCTTACATTATATATGAAATATCATAGCAAGGAACTATTATAGACTTAATTTTCACCCTTGGAGAGGGTTATTCAAGATCTCTCCAACTAAACTACACAATGGGAATAACCCCAGGCTATGGGTATCCTATAATGGGGTTGAACCTCCGGAGAAGGTTGGCTTCCTCTTGATACTCACCTTAAACTAAAGCTAGACTAATGCTTCATACGGAAAAGGGTTAGAAAGATGGTTAAAAGCTCCTAAAAAAGCTAAAAGGGTGATGCACCAAATTTAAATAGACACTCATATAAGTTTTAACACACACTAGATCAACAAAAGACAACTATGGCTTACTCAACCTCAAAATCTCACTAGTTGCATAAATATTTCATAGAAGAGGTTCCAAGTAAAACACTAGTCTAGACCTGTACGTTATTTTGAAAACACCTTCAAAGAGGCAAGAAGAAGGATAGTAAATTAGGAATAATCTCCTTCACAAATTTACCATACACAAGCATACTAAGAACTAATTAAAGACACAATATAGGTAAAGAGTTGCTCTTGTTACTTCAAAAAGCATTTCTTACAATATTTTGATAGGATTTAACCATATCAAATGAGCACACTTTTTCAAGAGTCTCGATGAGTATCCTTATCCCAAAAGAGAAAATTCTAAAATCTAAGAGATGAGAACCCCTTCAATGGGAATAAGACTAGGATATATAGGAGAAAAGAGAAAGAGAAAGAAATAATGTCGGAGCATACCATCAGAAAAAGAATAATTTGTCTTGGGTCATTAATTGAACCTAAGTTGCCACCTTTTTCTCCTTAGCCAATGAAAACTTTGTCACTTTTTTTATCAATTAAGATATTGCCCATGACTGGTTGAGTGAAAAAGTCCCCAAAGGTTCCAAAGATGCATTGAATGATCCTATCTAAAGTTCCCAACACTAGACCTTTTCTTTAATACTTTACACCATCTCTTGCTTGAGCACAAAACCTCATGCTCATGGATCTAATTGAATCATGGCTATGTTTTTTTTAGGTGGCTACTTGTCAAGACTATGGCCATGTTAAAGGATGAAGTCTCTTTACATTAGTCACCTATCTACTCCACTTTTATATTTGGATCATAGGTCTATCCTATAGATGGAAAACTAATTTAAAGCCATTGGTTTTCCTATAGTTTTCCATAATTTGATCAATACTTATTCCCATTTAGCCATCAACTTGTCAACCTTTGATATATATTAGATATAAAAGACCTAATCTATCTTTGTAGAGCCTTGTTAAAAATGTTTGGTCTTTATTATTTATACTGGTTCAACTCAGGTCAAGCTCAAGCTCGATTCCATGTATTTTCCACTAGTTTGGGTCCATTCATTTGCTTTACTTGAGTCAAACTACTCCATCGACCTTAGTCAAAAATGTCCCAACTCGATCCTTTTCCTATTGGTTTTTAGTAATCCAACTCAACTCCATTAACATTTTTACCTATGCTCACTTCATTGATCTTATTCTTTATGATCAAATGCCAACCATCGATATTTCCCCTAACTTGTCAACTTTTATATGAGATTACACCATGTGTCAAACATGTATTTGATTTCAAGATCTATTATCAGTTTGTCAACTTTTGTACTTATTCCACATGGAATCTTTTCATCTTATTGACTATGCTCACATGTCTTTGATCTTCTTTTATATGCTCAATTATAGTCTATTAGATCTTCTTAGACATACTAACTTGCCAATCATCGCTTATCATTAGATTTTATCAAGGCTCCCAATATCTAAACATTTATCAAATTGATGTTTAGTCAAGGACCCCTTTGATGTTTTTTGAATGCTAATAGCTATTTCATGAGGCCCAACTTTGACGTTTGCATGAACATCCTTAGATTTTCAAATTCAAATGACTATTTGCATGAGACCAAACTTGACATTTACACTCCCTCATGGGATATTTGAATCCCAATGACTATTTTATATGTCCTAAATTTGACACTTTCATGAATGTCCTATCCTTCTTCCCATGTATTTTCCCTATAATTTCCTCAGGCTATTCACTAGACATTTGTTATGGTCTTTGTGTCTCAGCCACTTTCTTCAAAGGAATTTGTTTGTGGCTCTTTCGCATCAGACAAAATGTTTGAGGAAATTGTTGTAGCATAATTACCTAAAAGAATTGAGTTTTCCTTATCTTTGCCTTGGAAAATTTCTTTCATAAAAAATGTCTAAAATAATTCATGTTTTCAAGATTTATCCTTGCAAACAAAATGTTCAATAAAAATAAGGTCTTCAGGGAAATTGTCATGGGACAATTTTTCTAAAAGAATTCATACTTTGATTTTTCTAGGACCTTTTGATTTAGACAAAATGTCCAAAGAATTCATGCCTTTGGGATTTTTTTATAGGAAAATCTACCAAAAAATGACCCTTTATAACTTTGTCTGTGGCACTTTCCTGACATAAATGGCCCTTCAAATTTTTGTTTAGACAATTTCAAGAAATGACCCTTTGAGAAAATTATTCTGGGTATTTTGTCAAATAAATGACTCTTCAAAATTTTTGCTTTGGAATTTTTGGCAAATAAAAATTACCCTTCAAAAAAATTATTTGGGATACTTTGCTGCAAAAAATTACCTTTCAATAAAATGTATAGGACACTTTACTTCAAAAAGTGCCCTTTAGGATTTTTGCCTTTGGACCATCTTCTCAAAGAAATACCTTTCAAGATTTTTGTATGGTCCATTTTCCCAAAGAAATTCCCTTCGAAACTTTTTTCAAACATTTTCCCTAAAATAATTATGCCTTTAGGAAAATTGTGAAACAATTTTCCCAAAAGAAATCTAACACTTAGCTTGAAAAATACCCTTCAAGCTTTTTGCTTTGGACCTCTTTGGCTGAAAAAAGACCCTTTGAGATTTTTGTTTGGTACACTTTTTGAGAGAATGATCCTTTAGGATTTTTTTAGATAAAATGATCGAAATAATTCCCAATACTTAGCCCAAAAGACCAAAAACATATCTCCCAAAAGAAATAACACTTAGCCAAATAAAAAGGTCAAAAAGAACTAAACTTAGCAAAAGGAAAGGCATGAAATATATCCTAAGTAAAGATTTACCCAAAAAGGTTTGACACTTATCTTTTCTTTTTAGGATCCTCTAAACTTATGCTTTAATTGTATCCTAATTTTTGAAGGCTCGAACACTATGAAAATCTATTCAGATACCTGCTCTTTAAAACTATAGATTTGTCCCTTAAAAATTGGCAAGATACACTTTTAAGCAAGCTCAAAGTGTTTCAAAAGATTTGAAATCTATATGATCCATTTGTTCAATTAATTTCATCTAGCAGTCTTGTTCAATCCTTGATCTATACTTGATCCTCATGAAACTACACTGCATTCAAGCAAGTTTGATACGTGGGCCAAAAATAACCAACATCTTTGGTGACTTATAGGGAAGCATGCCTATTATGTTTTGAGAACCTAGACCATTTGCTTTATCTAATCCATTTGGCATGGAGTCATTAGCCTCTGCAATTGAGTTTAACCTTTTTTAAAGCAACAAGGACTAAAATAAATAAAACAAAACAAAATGCTCGAGGCATTTTGGAAAAGAAAACAATAAAATAGAAAATAAATGTGCACAAGGCACTTTAAAAAAAGCACAAAAAACTACTCTAATATGTACAATATGCTATAATGGGTGAAATGATTCTAATAATAGGGATTCAAATGAATACCATCAAATGGGCTGGGTAGTACCTCTCCATCTACTTATGTAAGTTGAAAAGCATTATGTTCCTTACATCCATGGATCAAATAAGGACCACTTTACAAGTTATCAAACTTAGTATGGTTGCCTAGTTTGGCCTTATTTGAGTCCCATTTGAGGAATAGGTCCCCTTCATGGAAGCTCCTTGTTGTATATCTCTTGTTAAAGGCCCTTTTGACCTGAGCTTGATGTGAATCTAGTGATTTCATATCAAGGTCCTTAGTTTCTTCCAATTCCATAAGCTCTATCACCCTCAAATTCATGGGCTTATCCTCCATCAAATCAAGCTGATGAGCTAACTCTAATGTAGCAAAATCAAGGGAGATAGGAAATTTGGCTTCCCTTCCATACATAAAAACATATGTAAAATTACCAATGGTAGTTTTAAGAGTCACCCTATCAGCCCATAAGGTTGTCTTTAGCTTGGTGTGCCATGTTCTCTAATTCTCTGTCATGGTCCTCCTGATAATCCTTAGGAAAATCTTGTTTATGGACTCTTCCAATCCATTTCCTTGAGGATATTAGTTGGAATAGGTGCTGAGGTAGATACCCATCTTGATATCCCACTCACTTGCCTTCATACTAAGGATTGCCAATCCAATCCCTTACCCTTGATCATCTTGGTGACCTTGATCTCTATGTCATATTCCATGACCTTTGTGATATATCCTACTCTCTTCTCATTCAAATCCTTATTAAGGAGGAAATCCTTAACTCTAAAATGAGACACCATAAGATGGATCCTACTATTGGAAAGCATGAGCCTAAACTTATTGAGGCTTCTCAAGGTTGTAAGAATTTATTTCTTAATGAGAGTGTACCTCACCTCATATCCTTCTAGCCCTTGACTAAAAAATGCAATTGGTTACTTCATTGCTTCATCATTCTTCTACATCAACATATTTAATATATTGTTAATGTTAGTAAAATTGTACAAGATGAAGTCCTTAGAGAAATCAAGATTCAAGAGTGAGGGTGCTTTGGAAATGGCCTGCTTGATGGCTTCAAAAGATACTTTGCCTTCATCTCACCAAGCAAACACTTGGCTCTTATTAGCATGGTGGTGATAGGCTTGACTAGGTTTTCAAAACTAGGTATGAACCTTCTCATAAAGTTGATCTTCCTAGGGAATTTTTGGATCCCCTTCTTATGCTTTGGTAAGTATAAGGCTAAGATATCACTTACTCTATTAGGTTCAATGGATAATCTCTCTTTTGAAACAATATAACCTAGTAGTTTTCCTTAATGCATAGAGAACACACAATTTTTAGGATCTAAAGAGATCCCATAATTTGTACATCTCTATAATATCAACCTCAAATGGTCCATGTGATCACTAGAATTCTTGGAGAAGACTATGATGTCATCTAAGTAGACTAGCATCATTTGATTTAGCATTCCTTGGAAGGCCATGTCCATTTCCCTTTGAAAGGTTACCCTAGTATTAGAAAATCCAAAAGGCATCTTCTGATAAGCAAATGTGTCCCACTTAGTGGTGAAGTTAGTCTTGTATTGGTCTTATTCTCTCACTAGCACTTGGTTATACCCTAAATATCCATCTAAAAGAGAGAAGTGTTCTGAACCAGCAACTACTTTTATGAGTTATTGTTAGCCATTTTTCACTCTTAGGTTTTGCATCTTTCATTTTGGCTAAGTGCAACATTCAGATTTTATCTATCAGAGGAAGCTTTTGGTCAATATTCTTGTAAGTTTTTTTCCTTTTGATAAGGTTTTTCTTCAAGTTTTTTGTTAACATCTCAAAGAAATTATTTCAAACTTTTTGTTCAAAACAATAAGTTTGAAGGAATTATTCCAATTCAATATTTCCAAAAGATCATTTTCTCTGAAAAGTGCCCTACGCACTTTTTTGAAGGGAACTTTCAAACTTTTTGAAGGGTCTTTTTCTCATGGAAAAGTGTTCACTCACAAAAAGTTTGAAAGAAAGTGTCCCTAGTAATTTCTTTGAAGGAATTCATCCTTTCAAATTTTTTGAAGGAATTGGGCATGTTCATATTTTTGAAGGGACATTTTCATTCTTCTGAAGGGTCTTTTTCTCATGGAAGGGAACATTTCATTTCTCTGAAAGGAATCTTCCAAAAGTCTGAAGGGACATTTCCAAGTTTTTTGAAGGAATTGTTTCAGACATTTTGTCTAGAACAATCCTTCTGAATGAATTATTCTGAAGGAAATGGATTTCTAATTGGTACACTTTAACTTTTCTAATGGATCTTTTTCTCAAAAAAGTGGTCATTTACAATTCTTCAAAAGGGGTCCTTTTTTAGATTGTCAAAGGGCACTTTCATTCTTTCAAAGGACCTTTTTCTATGCAAAATGTCCAGTTTTGAGCTTATGAAGGGAACAATTCATCTCTCCAAAAGGCACATGCAAAAGTTCTGAAGGAATTATTTCAGACATTTTGTCTACAACAATTCTTCTGAAGGAATTATCCTAAAATAAGTATCCTTTACCAAAAGTTTGAAAGAATTATTTTAGACATTTTGTTTGAAACAATATTTTGAAGAGATACTCTAAAAGCTTGAAGGAACATTCTTGGTAAAGGTGAACCAATCTAAAGGGGCCCAAAAGTTGGTTTATTTCGAATAAGAATTCTTGAGTAAAATGCCTTGAATGAATTGGTCCCGATAGAGTGACAGTTATATGGACGTCAACTTTAGAATGAGAGACTAGTCATTGGCATTCAAATAAGAGGATCCCAAACAAATCCAAGGGCTCATGTTTTGCATCCACCAAATCGGATCAGAGGGCTCATTTCACCATTGATCAAATCATGATTTGAGTCTTTTTTTATAACCAATCAAAGAAGGAGGACAAGGCCAATAGAATGAAAATGACTCTCCCCTACACCATTACACACCTCAACAAGCCAATGGAAATATGTTAACATCAAGATAAATCTATAATAGGTGGACTCTCTTGTAATAACTATATTGATGCCATTACTCAAATATCTTGATTGTGTTGATTAATCTTTGGAGAAGCATCTTTGAGAGATCATGCCAAGAGTGATCAAGGGAAGTGACATGGATCAATCAAATGGATGAAATGAGCATCATTTGCAAAGTTAGTTGTAGCTAAAAATAGAGACTTCTAAAAAAATTATTCCTCTCTTTGGCACCAAAGACCTCCCCCTCTCACTTCTTTTTAGCTATAATAGGGCCCTTGTGCTAGTGTAAAGACACCCACGTAGTGTATGGTGAAGCCCTACTGAATTGATGTCATGTTTTACCTTTAAGCATTTGTACAAGCCTTTTTCTTTTAATTTATGAGCAATTATCTAAGTGCATAAGTGACATATAATGACAACAAGTGATTGTTTTCATCCTTTTATCCTTTGTCCTTCACACCTGAGTAATATTTTTGGGTCTAACAGGTCATATAAAGTGTGTTCAAGTGTGTTAAATTTTTGCATGTGTATAACTATTCTTGGAATGTATAGGTTATCTTTTATTTCATTACATTGTGTCATTTCATAAATCTCACCTCTATACTAAAATACTTGTGTTAGAATATTTAGAGATTGAAAATAGTCTATGTATTTTCCTATATCGTACACTAGGGTATGGTATTCATGTGAAAGATAATCTTGGTGCATAACCATTCTTAGAATAGGTTTTATTTATGCAATTTCTAACTCTTTTCCCTTCAATCAAACTAGTTTAGACAAAGTTTATTTTATAGAGATACTTTCAGAGAGATAACCCTTTAAATCTAGAGTTTCATTTCCTCTATAGGTATACCCACATGCCTGGAAATGTCCCAACATTACCAAAATCTAGAAGAGGATTAAACACTCTCTTTTAGGGTGCAATATTTGGAGACTACAGTTATAGCATGCCCAATGGGGCTAATTATTTACAAGTTAAGGTGAATGTTTGTCTTGACAAGCTTAGGGTTGTATAAATACTCTTAATATAGCATTTGGCGACTCCAAAAGGTGAGAATCTCTAGTTTTAGATCAAATCTCCCATGTTATACTTCATGGTCCTCACTAGGTCATCTAGGATTTCTAATCAAGTCCATCTAGCTGAAGTTTTTCTTGAAGAATAATGCCCTGAACCATTCCTAATGCTTAGAGACCCTTGGCAAGGAGGTTTTGGAGAAGAATAAGAAGTTGAGGAAGTTGGAGAAATAGGAGATCAAGAGGAAAGAAGACAAATGGAGAGGCGGTAACCTTTCTTGGCCTTCAACACCCAAAATCTAATTGACCTTCCTGCATATGACCCTATTCCTCCCAATGCTACCAAGAATCTCCCTAGATTTAATGGGGAGGTTTCTATTACCCCATCTAAGCATATTAGGGACATTTCAGATTTTTGTAACTTCCATAATGTCACCTAAACCAACATAGACATTAGATTGCTTGTTATGTCTCTAAAAGGTAAGGCACTTGATTGGTATAGGACTTTGGAAGGTAGTTGAATTACAAGTTGGGATGGCTTTGGTAAATTATTGGTAACTAGATTTAAGAATAAGAGTGACCATACTTTGTTAATCTATTAGTTGAATGTGATAAAGAAAGGTCCTAATGAATCCATGGTAGATTTTAATGAAAGATTTCAAAGGACATCACATAGGTTGCCACATGTCATGAGACCTACTCCTAGCTTTGTGTTTCCCACTTATCTCAAGGCTATTGGTACTGATGGGGTAGTAATGTTAAAATCAATGGGATTATTTGTTCTACTAGATGCATATGAGATAGCTATTGAATCTAAGAATAGCTTGATACAGGTTGGAAAGGTACCTCCAAGAGTTTATATGTCTTTGTTGTCTCATAGTTTGGTTGAAGATCTAAGTGTAACACAAGTTCCTAATGCCAATGTCAAGCTAAGAACCTTTCCCAAGAATATGCATAATATTGCAAACAAAGATGAGGAGATATGATCATTATGAGCTCAACTCAAGCAAGCTTAGTTCCAGGCAAGTGCTCCACCTAACCATCAATACTATCCTCAACAAGGCTATATAAATCCACCCCAATACAACTACTAAGGAAGGGGGCAAGGTCAATAAGGTTTTAGTAAGCATCCCAATGCCTATAATCCCAATTCTACTCCTTCTATGAAGGTTGTTATTCTAGTACATGCTAATCTGGTCTAAGGAGAGAATCATTTGGACCAATGGGGGAAACCTCAAGTTCAATTTATGTGTGATGATGGAGAATATGGCCAATATTTTTTGGAAAAATAAGAATCTACTCCTTATGTGGCATTAGAAGAAGTGAATCTCATGCAAAGGGATATTCATGGAGAAGGTAGCGACCAGAGTGTAGGTATGATGAAATTTTAAGCAAAAGATGATTATGTGTTGAATCAAATCACATAAATTATGGACAACATAAGAGCCAAGAAGAGAGATATAGGAAATTTTATATGGGTACATGTGACTCCAAGTGATGCCTCTCGAAGGCCACAAAGTGTGAATCCTAGTGTAATACCTCTACCAGTCATGCTCCCCAACAAAGTCAAAATGTGATTAGGGTTGTCAAGCCTAAAATGCATTAGGTTCAAAATCCCTCACTACCTTCAATAATGTAATAAAATGTAAATACCCCCCCCTCTAAATATTTTTTATTCTTTGAAGAACACCAAGATAAGTATATCTCTTTGGGAAGTCTTACATATGCCTAGTCAAAAGGAACTTTTACAAGAATAGCTAGTAAGCTTCCATGTATCCCCTCAATCTTCAAAACACAATAGTGTGGCCCATGCCAATACTCCAAGTTTTGTCTTATAACCCTCCACTAAATCTGAAAATCCTCCACCCTTCTACCTCACACTCATTTTGGGAGACAAGTTAGTCCATAATTGTATTGTAGATAGTGAAGCTAGTGCCACTATCATGCCTAAGGTGGTGCCTGATAAGTTGGGATTGAAGTATGAACCACATAGTAAAGTTGTGTTATAGCTTTATGGAACTCAAACCAAGATAGTGGAATTTTTTAAAGGTCTAAAATTCTTTCTACATGATTGCCCAAGTTTCCCCATTTTATAAGACGTTGTGGTGGTAGACCTTCCAACCCATTTTAATATCTACTTGTCAAGGGACTTCACAGCTAAGATAGGAGGTAAATTTATATTAATTAGTCTTTGCTATATTTTAAAACAATATATGGAACCAAGGGGACTATAATTACATAAACCTTATCAAGTTTTTATATTGATCCATATATGGAGACAAGTTCAAATCAGAATTGTCTAATTAGCAAAGAAGAAGAAGGTGTCATGGATGGTGAAGTATCCTCCCCCTTGAAGGTATTTCTTATCTATTCCTTGATAATTAAATCACTAAAATACATGGACTTGATCCATATAATTTAATATATGAAAATTATTTGATATTTTATTGTATGCACGAAAAAATTACTTCCATTCCTTCACTTACTAATGAAGACCATGAACTTGATGGGATATGGGAAATGTTTTTTGATGGCTCAATAAGTAATGTAGGATGCAGGACCTAACATTATGTTAGTTTCTCCATCAAATAATGAATACTACTCCTCATATATATTCCATTTTAGCTACACTTGCAATGTGGCATAATATGAAGGCCTAGTTCATGGCCTCCAATGGGAAAGGAGGAGAGGGATCAAGAATTTGAAAGTTTATGGGGATAGTGAATTGGTCATCCATCAAGTGAGAAATCAAGCTACAACCAAGAATCCCTTGATTAAATCCTATAACCATAGGGATGGGACCTACTTGAATACTTTTATGCCTTCAATATATAACCCATACTGAGGGATTCAAATAAACATGTTGATAGATTAGTTGTTATAGGAGCATAGTTTGATGTAGTTGTTGATGTAGGAAAAGAGAAGTATTAGTATCATATCAAGGTCATTGTGAGGCTTTCTCTTCTAGACAATCAAGGGTCATGTAATTTTTTTGAAAGTGATGAACACATTGCACACTTCTTATAAAATGAGGCAAGATTCTCCTCAAGGAACCAAAAGAGACTACATGATCAATATGAAGAACAAGTTATTTAGCTGAAGATAAATAAGATACCTAAGGGGATGATTACTTTGGAGAGTGTTTTCAATGAAGATGATCATAAGAAGAAAAAAAGAGTGAGAATGTTAACAAAATAATAAAAATATGAGAGAGTCACAATTTATAAGGACAAGCTTCTAAAAATTGGTAAGATATATTCTCTGACTGAAAGGCAAGCCTTTATTGAACTATGTAAAGAGTTTCATGACATTTTTTCTTGGGAATACAAAGATTTGAAAGGGTTTGATCCAATTCTATCTCATCACACCATTGAGTTAGAACCTAGAGCTAAACCAGTTAGTCAAAAACAAAGGCCTATCAATCCCAAGATATAAGAACTCATGAAGAAAGAGTTGACCAAGTTGATTGAGTCTAGGATTATCTTTTCTATCAAACACTCAACTTGGGTGGCTAATCTTGTACCTATCCAAAATAATAATGGATAAATCAAAATTTGTGTGGATTTTCAAGACCTTAATAGAGTGTCTTTTAAGGATCATTATCCACTACCTTCCATGGAATAAATTTGGTAAGTTGTTTCAAGTTCTCAATGATTCTCACTTCTTGATGGTTATTCAGATTAGAATCAAATACTAGTGAATGAAGAGGATCAGTTCAAGATAGCCTACACTACAAAATGGGGGACCTTTTCCTATAATAATATGTCTTTTGGTTTATCCCATTCTAGAGATACATTTCAAAGGGCAATGGCCATGGATTTTAAATGTTTGATCAATAAGTTTTTGCTTGTGTACCTTGATGATATAACTATTTTTTTGAAGGATGTTACTGTTCATATGGAACATTTAAGGCAGGTTTTTGATAAATTTAGGGATTATGGAATATCCCTTAATCCAAAAAAGTGCATCTTTGTTGTCCATGAAGGTAAGTTATTGTGTCATATTGTTTCAAAATAAGGCTTGTCTATTGACCCCGAGAGGATTGAGGATATTCAAGGCTTGTATATACCTCAACACAAGAAAGGACTATAAAGCTTCTTGGGGAAAATAAACTTTGTAAGAAGGTTTATTCTAGGCTTTGCAACTATGGTAAAGCGTATCACAACCATGCTCAAGAAGAACCAAGCTTTTGTTTGGACAAAGTAAGGTAAGATTAGTTTTGAGGAAATAATGAAAGCAATTATAAAATCTCATACTCTCTTGAACCCAAACTTTTCCAAAGATTTCATACTCTATACCTTTTCTAACCTTGATATAATCTTAGCTATGCTTATGCAAAAGAATGATGAAGAGTTAGAGCAACCAATTACATTCTTTAGCCAAGGATTGGAAGATTATGAGGTAAAATATACATTTGTTGAGAAGGAATCTCTAACAATGATAAGGGGATTAAAAAAATTAGACACATGGTTTCAAACAATAAGATATATATCATGGTTTCTCATCCTAGCACTAAGGAGTTTCTCCTAAGCAAAGACCTTAATGAAAAGAGAGTTGGGTGGATTACAACGGTAATGGAGTATGATGTATATATTAAGGTGAAAAACTTAGTAAGAGGAAAAGGGTTATGTGAGAATTTAGCTTCAAATTTTCAAGATCCAAAAGAGGAAGTCTTGATCAGCTAGGTTAAACCCCAACCAGCAGATCGCATACAAGTTCAAATTTGGACACAAGACATCATTGGTTTTATTCAAAATGGTGAGTACCCCAATGGGTTGAAAAAGTCTCAAGAGAAATATTTTAGATTATATACCATTCCCTAATATATTTTAGATGGTGTTCTCTTTAGGAAAGACGTGAATGGTGTGTTATTAAGGTGTGTTAACAATGATCATTTTGATATGCTACTAAAAAAATTTCACAATGGTATAGATGGAGGTCATTTCTCTCCTAAGACAATAGCTACAAAGATAATGAGGACTAGTTACTATTGGCCTAGTATTTTTAAGGATTGTTACCACTGGGCTAAAAATTGTCCTCAATGTGCCTTCTTTGTAGGCAAATAGATACTTGTAGCCTTTCCATTGAATCCTACCAAAGTAGAATATCCTTTCATGTAATGGGGCCGTGATTTCATTGGTATGATCAACCCTCCATTAATTACTCAACACAAATGAATATTGACTACTACTGACTACTTCACAAGGTGGGTAGAGGCTATTGCATTAAAGGAGGCAAGTGAAAATGCTATCTTGGAGTTTTATGAGAGCATTATAACAAGGTTTGGAGTTCCCCATGTTATCATTTTTGATAATACACTTGCTTTCATAAGTGCTTAAAATTTTTATTGGGAAAATAGGAATGGATTTTACTTGAGTACCTCATCTAACTATTACCCTCAAGGTAATGGGTTGGCTGAATCTACTAACAAGAATCTCATCAAGATCATCAAGAGGACATTGGAGAAAAATCAAAGAGCATGGCACAACAAGTTTAAGATAGCCTTATGGGCTGGCATGATTACTCCTAAGAGATCAATTGGTAACTCTCTCTCTTTGTGCTTATATATGGGAGAGAGTCTAGGATGTCCATATCTCAAGAACTCCCTACTCTAGAACTTGCACAGTAGCTAAAACTACTTGAAAATACTCCTATAGAAGTTAGATTGATAGAACTAATGTAGTTTCAAGAAGCAAGAGACAATGCACACAAGGCCATGGAATACCACCAAGTACTCATGAAGAAGTATTTTGATAAAAGATCAAGTGAAAGAGTGTTCAAAGAGGGTGACTTGGTTCTAAAATGGGATAAGGATAGAGAAAAACTAGGCAGACATATAAATTTTGACATTTTTTGGAGTGGCCCTTACATCATTAACAAGTGAAAGAAAAGTAATTCCTTTCATTTGACCAAGATGAATGGAGAATAATTTCCTATCCCTATGAATGGGATACATCTAAATTTTGGTTATTAGTCCTTGCAAGTCTATTTTATAAATAATAGTTTAGGTGTGTGTGTGTTTAGTCTAGTTTTGTTTTGGTTTGTTGTTGTGTTCCCTAAGTACTTTGTATCACAAGTGTGTTTCCTTCCTTTTATTTGGTGTGTGTCTTTGCCTTTGTGCATGTGATCAATTAGCTTGTGTTTTATGAGCCAAGGATCTATTCAAATCATTTTAGGTTCTTATGTGTGTGACTCTATGCCCAATGGAAGGATTTAGGTAACTAGTCTTAGGCATAGCAAGCATGCCACCCCTTAGAATCACTAAGAATGTTAGCCATTTTTCACACCCAGGTTTGTCATCTTTCATTTTGGCTAAGTACAACATTCATATTTTATCTATCAAAGGAAGATTTTGTTTGGTCTTCTTGCAAGTGTTTTTCCTCTCGATAAGGTTTTGCTTCAAGTTTTTTGTTCACATCTCAAAGAAATTATTTCAAACTTTTTGTCTGAAACAAAAAGTCTGAAGGTATTATTCCAATTTGATATTTTCAAAAGATCATTTTCTATAGAAAGTAACCTATGTAATTTTTTGAAGGGCACTTTAAAACTTTCCAAAGGGTCTTTTTCTCATGGAAAATTGGTCACTTCAAAAAATTCTAAAGGAAAGTGTCCCTTGAAATTTCTCTAAATGAATTCACCCTTTAAACTTTTCTGAAGGAATCAAGGATGTTCATCTTTCTGAAGGGACATTTTCATTCTTCTAAAGGATCTTTTTCTCATAGAAAGGAACAGTTCATTTTTCTAAAAAACATCTTCCAAAATTCCAAAGGAACATTTCCAAGTTTTTTGAAGGAATTGTTTCAGACATTTTGTCCACAATAATCCTTTCGAAGGAATTGTTTCAAAGGAAATGGCTTTCCAATTGGTACACTTCAAATTTTTTGAAGGTATTTTTCTCCAAAAAGTGGTCACTTGCAATTCCTTAAAATGGGTCCATTTTGAGATTGTGGAAGGGCACTTTCATTCTTCTGAAGGGTCTTTTTATATGCAAAGTATCCAGTTTTAATATTCCAAAGGGAACAGTTCATTTATTTGAGAGGCACTTGCAAAAGGTCTGAAGGAATTGTTTTGGACATTTTATCCACAACATTTCTTCTAAAGAAATTACCTAAAATAAGTATCCTTTGACAAAAGTCCAAAAGAATTGTTTCAAACATTTTTTCTGAAATAATCTTTCTGAAGAGATACTCCAAAAGCCTGAAGGAACATTCTTGACAAAGGTGAACCAATCCAAAGGGGCCCAAAATGTGGTTTCTTTTGAAGAAGAATCCCTAAGGAAAATGCCCTAAAGGAATTGGTCAAAGTAGAGTGACAATTATATGGATGTGAACTTCAAGATGAGGGAATAGCCGTTGGCATTCAAACAAGAAGATCCCAAGAAAATACAAGGGCTCACATTCTACATCCACCAAATCAGATCAAAGGGCTCATTTCACCATTGATCAAATCATGATCTAAGTCATTTTTTATGACCAATTAAAGAAGGAGGACAAGGCCAATAGAATGAAAATGACTCTCCCCTGCACCATTACACACCTCAATAAGTTGGTGGAAAGTTATTAGCATCAAGATAAATTTACAATAGGTGGAGTCTTTTATCATAAATACATTGATGCCATTACTCAAAATATTTTAATTCTGATGAGCAACCATTGGAGAAGCATCTTTGAGATATCAAGCTAAGAGTGATCAAGGGAGGTGACATGGATCAATCAAATGGCTCAAATGAGCATCATTTGCAAAGTCAATTGCAATTAAAGAAGCAGACTTCTAACAAATTGATTCCTATTTTTGGCACCAAAGGCCTCCCCCTCTCACTTCCTTTCAACTATAATATGGCCCTTATGCTAGTTTAAAGACACCCATGCAATGTATGGTGAATATAATTTTTCTTGGTTGAGGGAGGAGAACTCTGCTTCTTGCTGTAAGAAACATGTAATCTATTTTTCATTTTTAAAGACCTGCCAATGATCTTCGTTATTTGGCATTGATGGTATTATTACCACTTTGACATATGGTTAAACCTTGGTATTTTTTAATTCATTGGGGATGTCAAAATGAGCCCCCATAGCTGTTAGTCTGTCAACATATTGATTTTGGCCTCTCAACACTAATTAGATTTTGAAGGCCTCAAATTCCTTAGTTAGGTCCCACACTCTATGTTTGTAGGAATTTATTAAAGGATTATTAGTGTCATTCTAACCTCTGACCTAGTGTACAACCAATTCATTATCCCCATAGACTTTAAACTTATCGATATTTCTCTTATTATCTGATTGAAGGCCATGAATGAGACCCTCATATTCTATTGTATTATAGGAGTAGCTAAATTGGTACCTATATGAAGATAAGTACTTATCATTTGAAGGGGATATCAGCATGATACCTGTGCCCACCCCATGCTTGCTCCTTAAACCATCAAAGAACAACTTATATAGACCACTAGGATCTTCTTGAGGCCTCATGAGGGATGGCATGTGTTGGCTTTCCTCATGAAAATAATAGACATCTAAGTACCTTTATTCAACACCTTCTAAGGGATCTATCAATTGGTTGTCATTCCATAACTCATCTAGAAACATGTCTAGTACCTCATTTAGATGAGTATTCAGCTCTTTCCCCATTGCAAATTCATCCTCATCAATGATGGTGTAATTGATGTGGACATTATCTGGCCCATAGGGATCTATATGGAATTGTGCAATGGGCTCAGCTTTGATTGACACTTTGTCCCCATATCTTGACTTCAATGCCATATAGGACCAATCTAATGTAAGATATCCCCCTATCTTTATTGTGAACTCTCTAGATAAGTATAGTGCAAAGTGAGGAGGCACATATAAGATCAATACATATTGAGCCACCAAGACACTAGGAAAAGCTTGAAAGGTCATATTGATTTCTCTAATTATACCAGATGGCTTGGAAGAAGAACCATCAAGTTTCAACACTCCTTTGGATTGTGGCTTATATTTTAGACCAAGTTGATTAGTTATGGACTTTGGCATCACTAAACTACTAGCCCCACTATCCACTAAACAATTATGAACTAGAGAGTTATCAATGATCAGTGAGATGTATAAGGGAGGAATCTTGATAGCTTTACTTGATTGCCCTTCAATTGGCCCTTTGGTTGCATTGGTAAGAACTTCATTCACCTTGCTTGGTGTCTTATCTACAACATTTATCTTTGATAGTCCTTCTTGAAGGATGTATACTTATCCAGGCATAGAGAGCATATCCCACATGGGCACACTCACATTTGAATTTTTCATTTGTTCAACAATGTTGATGGGTGAACCACCAACCTTTTCTTGTGCTTTTGGGGACACCATTATTGCTTGTTAAACTTGTGAGCCTTAGGGCACAAAAATATTCTCTTGGATCTGATTTTTGGGAGGTATTGGAATATTTGAAATGATAATAGGTTCATTTGACTTTTTCAATGAAGGAATAATGGTAGGAATCTCATTGACTACTTCTTGGTTACCATCCATGTTCCTTCTTTTAAATCTTGTGTTTTTTGTAATTAGAATATATGCATGGCTAGAATTAGCCTACTGATTAGATGCATAGCACTCTTTTTGTTCATAGTTCATCATTGTAGCATCTGAATGATTTGGTCCCTCATGAGACCCTTGACCTTATGGATGCTCCTCTAGCTTGGTCATCATAGGTAGCTTTGTATTTTTGGCCATGAGAGCTTGGTTGTATCCAAAATTAGTAATTTACTTTCATTGATCATTGAAGGCTTGCTTAAGGTCAATATTTGGGATAATATGTTGACCAAAGGACTAATTCCAAGGCATGGTACCCTATGCTTCTTGAGCCACATTATTTTGAACTAGGACCAAGGAGCTAGAAGTACTAGCAACATTGGGACTGTATTTATTCTACCTATTATAGCCATGTTTCCCTTGTCCTTGGTTTTGACCTTGGCCCTGGCTTTGGAAGATCCCCTTATATGATGGCCTATTTGCTTGAAAAGCTTGTTTATGAGGTTGATATGAACTTTGACAAGGCCTATTGAAATCTTGTTTCCTTTTGACATTTACTAGCTCATTCCTCAAGGACTAAAACATGCTTTTGAGCTCTTGAAATTTATTTTTCTCTAGTGAATCACTAGATCCATTAGTGGAAACTTTCTCTTATTTTGGTGCAAGGATTAAAATAATTGTTGGTGTAGGAGTAATGACATCCAATGGATGGGTAACAATAGGAGTTGGTCTGATTTCATGAAATAAGGGCATTGGTGGTTTGGGTGTAAGCTTTCCCACTTGAACTAAATAGTTGTTTGCTTTGATGGCCACCTCATATGCATCTAAAAGTATATTCCTCCCATATATTGGATCATCACTGTTATGTCACTATTTAAAGCCTTTAAATAATATGCGAAGGCAAAGTTAAGGGTCAATCTAACTGAGACTGGAATTCTATCCCAAGTTTTTTAGAACTTTGTGTTGAAGTATTGCATGACTTCATTAGGATCTCTTGAAATGGTAGTTAGATACTCTGCTAGTGAAAAATAGTCACTTTTGTTCTCAAATATTTTACACAAGGCTTCTCTTAATTGGTCCCATGTTTGAATGAAATGGATAATAAGGCCTCTATGCCAATCTAGGGCCTTTGCTTTAAAATAAGTAGTTAATAACCAAATGGCTATATTTTCCTCAGTGACATTACGGATATTAAAAAAATTGGCTATGTTCATGAGGTGCTCAGAAGGTGTTGTATCTTGGTCACTAGCATAATAAGGAACACTTTTAAGGGTTACAACTAGGATAGGATCATATTGGACAAGGTCCATAAGACTTTGGCTATTAGAATCCAAAAAATCTCTAGGGGTTATCATGGCTATGTAAGGGGTTAATAAAGGTCTTGTTGTAGGGGTAGGCCTTGGAAATGACCTAGGAGCAAAAGTTACTTGATACATATGTGTATTGAAAAACTTTAATCTTTTTGCTAAATTTAAAGGTAGTTCTACAAATTCAAAGGGAATACCTCTTGAGGCTGACCTTGTTGTCAGCTTTGGCATGAGATGAAGCTATTGTTCTATACTAGAGTGTTGATTCTTCCTTTTAGAGTTTCCAAATGTTGTTATTTGGGAGCTTAACTATTATAAATTTGATCAATCTTCATTTTAAAATAAGTGTGTCCCATTGGGCATGCCAAAAACTGTTATAGACTTAATTTTCACTATTGAGAGGGTTATTCAGGCTCTCTCCAACTAAGCTGCACAATGGAAACAACCCCAGGCTATGGGCATCTTGTGATAGGGTTAAACCTCTAGAGAAGGTTGACTTCCTCTTGATGCTCACCTAAGACTAAATCTAGACTAATTATTCATAGGGAAAAGGGTTAGAAAGATGGTTAAAGGCTCTTAAGAAAGATATAAGGGTGATGTACCAAAGTTAAATTGACACTCATATAAGTTTGAACACACACTAGATCAGAAAAATACAACTATGTATTACTCAATCTCACAATCTCACTAGTTACATAAATATTTCATAGAAGAGGTTCTAGGTAGAACACTGCAAGCTAGTTTGAAAACATCTTCAAAGAGGCAAGCAGAAGGATAGTAAACTAGGAAGAATCTCCTTCACAAATTTACTATACACAAAAATACTAAGCACTGATTAAAGACAAGAGATAGGTAAAGCGCTGATCCTATTACATTAAAATGCAGTTCTTACAATATTTCAACAAGGTTTAATAATATCAAATGAGCACACTTTAGCAAGAGTCTCGATGAGTATCCTTGTCTCAGAAAAGAAAATATTAAATTCTAAGAGATGAAAACCCCTTCAATGGGAATGAGACTAGGATATATAAGATAAGAGAGAAAGAAAGAAAAGATGTGTGAGCATGCCATCAAAAAAAGAACACTTTATCCTATGTCATTAATTGAACCTAAGCCTCCACTTTTTTCTCCTTAGCCAATGAAAACTTTCATTTCTTTTTTTATCAATCAGGACACTTCCCATGGATGGTTGAGTGAGAAAGTCCCCAAAGGTTCCAAATATGCATTGAATGCTCCTAGTTGTAGTTCCCAACACTATACCTTTTCTTTAATCCTTCGTGTCATATCTCGCTTGAGGACAAAACCTCATGCTCTTGACCAAATCAAGGCTTTGTACCTTTCAAGTGGTTGCTTGTCAAAACTATGGCTGTGCTTAAGGATGAAGACCCTTTGATTAGTCACCTATCTGCTTCACTTTCATATCTATATCATAGGCCTATCTTATAGACAGAAAACCAATCTAAGGCCATTGGTTTTCCTATAGTTTTCCATACTCTGCTCAATACTTGGTCCTATTTAGCCATCAACTTACTAACTTTTGATCTATATTAGATCTAAAAGACCTAATATGTCTTTGCAAAGCCCTGTTGGCAATGTTTGGTCCTTATTATTTATCTTGGTTCAACTTAGGTTGAGTTCAAACTCTATTCTATGTATTTTTCACCATCTCAGGTCCATTCATTTGCTTTGCTTGAGTTAAACTACTCCATTGACCTTAGTTGAAAATGTCCCAAATCAATCCTTTTCTCATTGGTTGTCGACAATCCAACTTGGTTCCATTGACATTTTGACCTATGCTCACTCTGTTGATCTTGATCTATACGATCAAGCACCAACCATCGATATTACCCCTAACTTGTCAACTTTTATCCAAGCTTATGCCACATGTCAAACACGTGTTTGATTTCAAGATCCATTATTAGTTTGCTAGTTCTTACGATTATGCCATATGGAAGCTCCTCAGCTCATTGAGTCTTTGACTTTGATCATGTGCCATTGATCTTATTTTTTTATTCTCAAATTCACTCTATTTGATCTACATGGACCCACTGACCTACCTGTCATCGCTCATCATAATATTTGATCTTGGATCTTGAGATCTAGATACTTGTCTAGCCCATGTTTAGTTAGGGACCCTTTTGATGGTTTTTTAATGCCAACATATATTTTGTAGGCCCAACTTTGACGTCTACACAAATGTCCTTAGGTTTTCAAATTCAAACAGCTACTTGTAGGGGCCCAAACTTGACATCCGCATGCCCATCATGGGATAATTGAATCTCAATGGCTATTTGTTATGTCCTAAATTTGACAATTGCACAAACATCCTATCATGCTTCCCATGTGTTGTCCCCATAATAAATAATTTCATTAGGCTATTCATTGGACATTTGTTGTAGTTTTTGTGTCTCAGCCACTTTCTCCAAAGGAATTTGTTTATGGTTCTTTTGCATCAAACAAAATGTTTGAGGAAATTGTCATGGGATAATTACCTGAAATAATTGAGTCTATCTTATCTTTGCTTTGGATAATTTATTATGAAAAAAATATCCAAAAGAATTCATGTATTCAAGACTTATGCTTATGGATAAAATGTTTGAGAGAAATGAGGTCTTCAGGGAAATTATCGTGGGATAATTTTCTTGAAAGAATTCATACTTAGATTTTTTCCATGGACCTTTTGATTCAAACAAAATGTCCAAAATAATTCATGCCTTTGATATTTTTTTAAAGGACACTTTTCTAAAAAAATACCCTTTGAAACTTTGTCTATAGTACTTTCCTAACGTAAATGGCCCTTTGGATTTTCTATTTGGATAATTTCCTGATAAATGACCCTTCAAAAAATTGTTCTAGGTACTTTGTCAAAGAAATGGCCCTTTAGAATTTTTAATTTGGACCTTTTGGCAAATTAAAAGTACCCTTCAAAAAAAGTGTTTGGGACACTTTGCTGGAAAAAATGACCTTTCGAGAAAATGTATAGGACACTTTGCTTGAAAAAGTGCCCTTCAGGATTTTTGCCTTTAGACCATCTTCTCAAAGAAATAACTTTTGAGATTTTTGTATGATTTATTTTCCTGAAAAATGCCCTTTGGAAATTTTGTTGAATATTTTCCTCGAAAGAATTATGCCTTCAGGAAAATTGTGCAGACAATTTTCTTGAAATAAATCTAACACTTAGCTTGAAAAGTATACTTCAAGATTTTTGATTTAGACCTCTTTGGTTACAAAAATACCCTTTGGGATTTTTGTTTGGTACACATTCTGAGAGAATGATTATTTAGGCTTTTTGTTTTAGACAAAATATTCAAAATAATTCCTGACACTTATCCCAAAAGACCAAAAACAAATCTTCTGAAATAAATAATACTTAGCCAAATAAAAAGGTCAAAAAGAATTGAAATTAGCAAAAGGAAAGCCCCAAAATATCTCCTAAGTAAGGATTTACCTAAAAGGTCTGACACTTATCTTTTCTTTTTAAGCTCCTCCAAACTTATGCTTGAATTGTAGCTTGATTTTTGAAGGCTCAGACACTATGAAAATCTATACAGATACCTTCTCTTTGCTACTGTAGACTTGTCTCTTAGAAATTGGCAAGATACACTTTTAATCAAGCTCAAAGTATTTCAAAATCTTTGAACCTTTTATGATCCCTTTGGTCCATTAATTTCATCTAAAAGTCTTGTCCAAGCCTTGATCCATACTTGATCCTTAGAAAACTACACTACATTTAGGCAAGTTTGGTATGTGGGCCAAAAATGGCCAACACAAACTATAATTTTGAGAGATCTGTAGGGAACCATTCTACCAAGGCATGTAAATGGTTGTAGGATTAATTCGTACTATCAATAATCTTAATTCATCTCTTTATACCAATTGTGTGGGTACTAAGGAACACCGAGTATATTAGGATTTCTCTTTTTTGTATGTTTTCTTATGTGTTTCTTTTCGTGTGTGTGTGTGTGTGTGTGTGCGCGCGCGCGCGCGCGCGTGTGTGTGTGTGTGTGTGTGTGTGTGTGTGTGTGTGTGTGTGTGTGTGTGTGTGTTTTTGTAGATGATATCTTCACTAGATTTTGAAACCATGATAAGAAGTATAGTGTGAGACACCCATGCATAGAATAATCTAAGTATCCAATTATCGATGTCAGCAAAATCAAAATAAAGTAATTATGTCCAGTAAATGTATGATCAACTCACATCAGCTAAGATCTTATTCATATAACAGACATCCCCAAAAATTTAATACCAGATCCTAGGTTCAATTGATCTAATATTCACCAAATTAGTAGCCAATCAACATCATCAGTACATAATCTAGTATAGAGAACAAATAATATATTAGTGTATCTCAATGCATGCACCAATGACTAATTGCCTTTATTTCCAAATCAGATAAGATTTGTCACATCAGTATTCACATTAATATCAAAGAGATAGCTCAATGCAACATTTACATGGAAAGCAATGGGCACAAACTCTATAAAGGCATAGATTGCAAACCAAGTCTACATTTCATTATTGTAACCTTCACTACAAGTTAAAGTTCTAGAGCTGAGCCAATTATACAATGTAGAAATCAAAAAGGTTCTCATTTCTAGTATTTTGATACTATGGATCATTCACAACTCATCATAAACTTGATAGATGCTTAGAAGGAAGCAATTGGCATCAATGTTGCACTTTGATAAACAATATATAATGATCTAGAGTTTTTTTACTATTTTTAATCAATAAAAAAAACTCTTCTGACCAGATCTAGTAGATGTTTCACAACCACTTGCTCTTGCAGCCCCACACTATGTCCACAACACTAACATCAAGTGCCTACTTCAGATTCCTACCTTCGATGATGTGGGGAATATTGTGAAAATCCTACTTGGCTACTACAATGATGGTAATATGTACATTGGCCCCAATACCACCATCATCATCAACACTAAAATAATGGCCAGACCAGAGCTTTGGACATGTCGATGCGAGGTGATTTTCTTGCTCCCTATGAGTCCATAATGCCTCATATCCTTCAATAAGTTAGAGATGTCTATGTTTTTGGGGTCCAAAGGAATCCTAATTGAATATATCCAATATGAACTAGTTCGCATCTTGGTTGAGTGCATCACACATAGATTATGGTAGACCACCAAATCTATGAAACATATACTCAAAGGAGTGGTTAACATTGTAGATCACCTGATCCATCACAATGATTAGTTTAACTAGCCCAATTAATTTGTATAAGAGTTGCTTTAAAATATTGATAAGTGTCGCATGACTTCCAAGTAGGCCTTCTAGTACTATTTTTTTATCTTTCTACTCTATTTCACCCAATGGAAATCCTTAAAGAAGAGGTACATCCAGACACTGACTACTATCCAACACAAAAAATTTATAATTTGATATGGACACATGAGCACGGTACCCTTGCTCACGAGGTAAAATTCAAGACATGATGGGAGGAGTGTTTAGAGCTCATTGCTACACAACCAAGGGTGTTGTCAAACATCATGTAGTACTTGGGACAACATATTATTGTCTTTTTGATTCCAAAATATGTTTTCATTCACATACATGAGCTTCCTAGGTTGTTATTTAGTCCCCTACCATATTTTATTACCATGGCCATGGTGTAGGTCAAGTTCACCAAGAAAAAAACATATGTAGCTAGGTGTGCAACACCTCTTCAATCCATACCACTTGATGTAAAAATTTCTTCAACACAACCACAAATAGAATCTACAACCTTGAAGAAATAAAAAATAAAGTGTAATCTCTCTTCATAATAACAACCATCACCTTTACTAAAGTTCAAGATGAGGAATATAGAAACTTAGATGGATGACCCTAAGGTACATCATATCACAAGCTCCTATGACCTACCTCATATGGGGATGGACGAGTAGGAGGTCTACCAATTGATGATTGTAGATATGGTAGATACATTTTATGAGGAGGAGGAAGAGTTATTATGGAAGGTAGTGTGCATATTTTAAATGCATAAAAAGTTCCCTCCAAGTCTTTGGGTGAAACTACCACCATGCCCCATATCCATTATTTTTGATATTATACGTGAAGATGCTGAACAAATATAGAGAATGGTTGAACTTTTTGAGTAGGAACCTTAAGCCAATTTTGTAGTCATCATCATATTTGCACTAATACCAAAAAGTCTATAGGATACTCTAGTGTGTAGACCTCAAATTTGATGAGAGGCTAGGGTTTCTTCTGATCTCAAAGAATGCACATTTGGCAAGGCAGCCATTACATAGGAAGTGTAGCCTTCTCCTTCCTCCACTTCACCACCACCCAAACCTAGGATGGTTACTTTGGGGTAAAAGAAAGCATCTATGTCCATCTCTCTTGTCCATCTAAGTGATTTTCCAACCACAAAATAAGCCTTAAATGTCGAAGAGATGATACCAAATCAGCCTACAGCTGAATAACAAAAGGCTTCATGGGAGGAAGTAGTTTGTGTATCAAAATGGTGAGTCTAATAAGAAGTGATAGAAGGAGCAGGCCAAATAGAAATAAGCTAAACAAGTACATCATCAAGATGAGGAAGCTAAGGCTAAGTAAAAGGCCCATGACGTATAAGTTGAATGACAATAGGCTATCAAGGAGACAAAGAAGGGACAAGAAGTTACTGATGCAGTAAAGCAAGCAGAAGAGATGCACCAAAAAAAGGGATGAAGAGTAGAGGAATAAAGAGGTTGTACTCACTACCAAGACCAAGGAAGAATAAGATAAACAACACCAAGATGTAGAGGTACGGGCAAAGAAGGATCTATAGGATTCCACTCTCACACAGTAGCAAGCCAATGAAACTACAAGGAATAAGAAAGAATAAGAAGATGAATCCCTACGTAAATAATAGGCTCAAGCACATGAACAATAAGTGTGTACATCCAAGTCATAGGCTGATTTAGAGGCATAGGCATAGCCCAACACTGAACAAGACAAGTCTATTGTGCATGAAGAATAAAAAATGAAGAAGAATGTGTGCAGAAGCAGTAAGAGGAAGAACAAAAAAAGAAGAAAGTTGAAAAATAGGAGCAAAACTAGAAAATAGTAGAGGAAGAAAAGAGAAAACAAGATGAAGACACTGCACAAAAATGGAAGACTGTAAAAAATATCAAGACACATAAACAACAAGTGCTTGAACAATAACAACCAGGTGGTTCAAAGTAGCTAGGACAAGAAGAAGATAAACTCAGAACTATAATAGGTGAGCAATAACCAGCCTTTCCTTTAGGAGGAGTCTAGTTATGGGACATTCCAACTATGGGTGTTCAGTGCACCACCTTCTTACTTCCACTTGAAACCATGCCACAACCTAATCCTTCAAACACCATCAAAACTTTGATAGCCTTCCCACTTTAGTAGGAAACATCATTAGATGCTTCTAGGTTACCATTAAAGAAGCAGTTGGAGGATGTTGTGACATTCTAGGAAACCATTTCACAAAAGGTTGCCTCACTAAAATAAGAGATCAATCAATCTAAGGTCAAGAACATTGAGTTGAAATCTTGACTACATGAAGCTACAAATCTCATCTAGGATCAAGTTGGTCACTCGATCAATCAGGGATCAAATAATGTATGACCAGTACAAACTCAAGACACTTTTATCTAAGTTAATAAAATATTGATGTGCAGTGCAAAAACTATGTGCAGTAGGAGCATAGGGATAAGATGTCAAGGTCGAGGCTACCACACTCATCACTCTGTGAGAGGAATATCAAGGAATTATCAATGCCACCACACTTCAATCTCAATAAGTCACGTGCATATTGTTATATTAGAAGCAGTAATTGGATACAACATTAGCTAATTCTAGTGTAGACTTTACAAAGGCCACCACAACCAAAACAACCATGGAAATTCACACTTCATTTGGGGAGAAGGACAGAGCACTCTAGGAATCATTAAATGCTAGGGATAATGTGCACAACCTTCTAAATTGAAAGAGCTAGCTATTGTACAGTTCTTTCACTAGCCTCCAAGCTCAAAGACATGCAAATAAGATGGAATAGTTGACTGCAAAGATTCAAACAAGGGTTGAAAACACTAAGGCCACATTGAGCATCACTAATGATGTAAATAAGTAGATCATCAACTACCACACTATATTACACACCCTACTATTTTTAATACAAGAAGTGATATTAGATTGGAACACATAAAATAGATTTGACTCCTTTCACCAATTCAGTTGCGTAGATTATCAATACACCTATGTATAAGCCTCCTTCAGATCTCTAGTAGATCATCACATGGTGTACGACTGCATAGTCCTTGTCTAAGGACTCTTCTGGTCAGCCTTCATCTATGCCCATGCCACCACCTTCAAGTTAAGTACTATGCAAAGTACAAATTTTGAAAATTTTGTATAATATTTTATATTGGGAAAGACTTAGTAAGACAAATGGGGCTTGGTTGGTTGATAATTTGTAAATGGAATCCACTTGGTTATGTAAGCCTATTAAAAAATCATAAAGGGTAATGGGTTGGTACACTACTTAGTTTAAAACCTAAAAGGGTGGCTAAGTAGTGTACAAGAGATAAAAATTGGAAATGACACCTTGAGTGATTACTACGACTCTTACCGATCCAACCATTTCTTTAATTCCCTTTAATTTAAAGGGTGGTTAAGTAGTGTACAAGAGGTGAAAACTGGAAACAACACCTTGAGTGATTACTATGACTCTTATCAATCCAACCATTTCTTTAATTCCCTTTAACTTATGCATTTTTGAATTGTGACATTATCTCAAGATGAGACAATATTTTAAGTCTGAGAAAGTGTTGGTAGAAGAACGTGGATTGTAAAGTTGTGCAAGATATTTGTCTAATATTCATGTGTTATGCACTCATTTTGTTGTTGTATAGTCTATTTTGTCTTATCGTCATGACTTGTAATAGGCTAGAATATGAAGAGACTCCACTTTTAGTGCCAAGTATGAGAAGAAGATGAATAGTCATAGATTGAAAAAATCTATATATACTTTTGGTTGTACGAAGGGGGTTCCATTTTTTAGAAGAGATTAATAGAAATTATCTAGTTATGGTTACCTGTATTATTTCTTGTTATGTTCTTTGCATGCATTCATGTGTGTAATGTCTTGGTTACTTTCTATCTAAACTATTTTGAATGCATTATTTCAATTTATGAAATACTAGTTGTTCTTAAACTGCTCAATAATTTATAATAATTAATGCTTCTTATGTTTCTATTGTCCAAATTCTTGTCTTTTATGATAAACTATTATGCGCACATGAAGTATCTCACAACTATCCTCATCCTTAGCATGTTTTGATGCTTCAAGAACCTTTGTTAACAACTTTCTTTCCAACATGGGTATAGATCAATAAGGCGCTAGTCGCATGGACAATTATCGCATCACCTGGGATGACACGGAGGGTGTCACATCAATTGATTTCATCCCCTAATTTGGACATTGCTCACTTGAGTTGGACTGTCTCGTCAAATGTCAAGGTGGTAGTTTAATGATTACGAGTTATTATTGATTGGGCTTGGCTCATGCAATATCAGATATTAAAATCATATAACTCAATATGCAGTTTGGTGGTATAGCTTTAATCTCTTTTCTTGTTCTTCAGAGTCTCGAGTTTTTTGGTGATGTATACTCTCACTATGTTTCAGTGGTCGTAATTTTCTTGAGATAGACCAAGTAGTGCTTGAATCCTTGGTGTTGTCGGTGACATTTGGAAAGGGTAAGGTCAGGGAAATGGATTTTGGTGGGTCTGTCTCCCTAAGGCATCTTAAGAAGGTGTTATGGCTACCTTTAGAGGAGGTGATGAAGGTTGTGTGAGGTAGTTGGGGAAGCTCTTCTTTGCAATAGTTTGAGAATCAAGGTAAAATCTAATATCATGTTCCTTTTGGCTAGCAACTTGCTTGTGTTAGTAGCAAATAAGTCTCATGTTCTAGAGCCGGTGGATTTCTTTCTTTTTCCTGGATGTCATGTGGGCTTGGCTAAGGCTCTGGTAGAAGTTGATAATGGTCCATTTAAATGCCTTACATTCTCCAAAAAGGAAGGAGTGGGTTTTATTCTTGTCTCTTTATTCAGGGCTTTGGAAGTAAAATTTGTCTCATTGTTGTCTTATGTGGAGGAATTATAGTTTGCCTTCAAAAATCCCTCTTCTATTAGTCACTTCCTCCCATGACATCCTCTAGAGGAGGCATTGACTCCCATTTTGAATATGGCGGTTTAGGTGGCAGCTCATCAGTCTACGGATCATGTTGTGATTGTAAAATTCTTAGATTGTGGGATATATCATGGCAAAATCTAGGCCCCAAAATGGGTTTCATTAGCTTCACCTCAGGGGGTTTTAGGGGCTTTGTTGAATCTACTAGAACCTTTTTAGACTCTATGTTTAGTGGGTTCTCTCAACATGGCTCTATTGGTGTTTTCTCTTCGATGGGAATGAAGATGCATGAGACTATCAAACCTCTAATTGGATCCTCAAATGGAATTGGTGGGTTGCAAGTTGCTACTATGAGTGTGAAGGAGCAAGGGGATGCAGAGTTGGAATGGATTAAAACTTATGACTGATCTCGATACTATGTTTCGGTGATTTTTTCACTAATGTGGTGAAATGGATCTATTTATTGGACACTATTGGTTTGTTTGGTCTTTGGCTTCATTAATCTTGGTAGGCATTATAATGTAAATGTTATCTTAGTCTAGTTGTTCTGTATGGGTATTATACTAGGACTTTTTATATTCTAGTTTTTTGGTCATATGCTTGTCGGATATCCTACCAGTATCTCAAACTATGGAAATCTTGTTCTAATTTTGCTTATACATGTAGGGGTCTCGTCAACCCTGAGATCAATCCAAAAAAACATAAGAGAAAATATGTGATCAATTTGCTCGAGATGGACCAAGTAGTGATTGAATCATTGGTGTTGTCAGTGAGATTTGGTAAGAAAGAGGTCAAAAACATGGATTTTGATGGGTTTATCTCCTTAAGGCATCTTAAGAAGGTGTTATCGCTGCCTTCGAAGGAGGCGATGAAGGTTGTGTGAGGTAGTTAGGGAAACTCTTCTCTAAAACAATTTGAGAATCAAGGTAAACTCTGATATCACATCTCTTTTTACTAGCAACTTGCTTGTGCTAGTAGTAGATAAGTCTCATGTTTTGGAGTTGGTGGATTTATTTGTTTTCCCTGGATGTCTAGTGGGCTTGGATAAGGCTCTTGCATAAGTTGATAATGATCCATTTAATGTCTTTCATTCTTCAGAAAAGGAGTGGGTTTTATTTATGTTTCTTTGTTCAAGGCTATGGAGGTAAAATTTGTCTCATTGTTGTCTTATACGGAAGAATTACAATTTGTCTTAAAAAATACCTCCCCTGTTGGTTGCTTCCTCTCGTAACTTCCCATGAAGGAGGCGCTGACTCCCATTCTAAAGTTGGTGGCTTGGGTGGCAGCTTATTGGTCTCCAACTCACATTGCAACTATAAAATCCCTAGCTCATGGGATGTATCGTGGTAAAATATAGGCCCCAAACTGGGTTTCATTGGCTTCACCTCAGGGTGTTTCGAGGGCTTTGCTAGATCCACTAGACTCTGTTCAGACTCACTCTCCATTTGGAAGGCTCTCTCAACTTGGCTATGTTGATGTTTGCTCTTTGATGGGAGTGAAGATGTAGAAGACTAGCAAGCCTTTGATTGGATCCTCGAATGGAATTGGTGGGTCACAAGTTGTTACCTTGGGTGTGAAGGAGCACAAAGATGTGACACTAGGATGGATTGAAAGTAATATGTTTTAGTGATTTGTTCACAAATGTGGTGGAATGGCTTTATTTTTTGGACACTTTTTTTTTTGTCTCTAGCTTCATCAATCTTGATAGGCACTATAATGCAAATGCTATCTTAGTCTAATTGTTTTCTATTATTATTCTACTAGGACTTTTTGTATTATAATTATGTGGTCAAATGCTTGCCATGTATCCTATTGCTATATCATACTATAGAAATCTTATTCTAATTTTGCTTATATGGGTAGCGGTCTCGTCAACCCTAAGATCAATCTTAAAAAATAAAAGAAAATATGTGATGAGTCCAAATTAAATATGTTATATTTTAAACTTTTATAAATAATTTTATTAATGGTAAGAATTTAAATAAATTTATTTTAAAGTATTTAAAATTTTTAATTAAAATTTGTTTCTCAAGTTTTTTTATGTTTAAAATCTAAAATAAATACTTTGAAATTAAAATATTATAATTTTTTTCAAATAAGTATATTTCAGGGAATGTTTTAAATAAAATTATTTTAAGGTATTTAGATATTAGATTTTAAAAAAATTACTATTTATGATATTTTAGATTTAGTGACACAAAAAATTAAAAAATAAGAGAATGTTTCAAATAAAGTGATAAAGTTATTAGGAGCACAAAACTCAATGAATTAGCTAGATGTAGACTCAGATTTGTTTTTTTATTTGTTAAAAATTGTCTATTGTTATATTATAGTTTCACTAATGGTGTTGTTGCTTTCAATTATATGTTTGTTTTAAAACTTTTATTAGGAGGTTTACAACATCAATTACTACTAATAGAGGTGTCTTGTTCGATCGTTTATTATTATTATTATTATTATTATTATTATTATTATTATTATTATTGAAAATATGTAAATTACTTACAAAATTCAATGCTCATAAGAGTACTTGAAAGAGAGAAATTGTTGACAACATTAAAAACAAGAATACAATGCTTACAACAAACCAAAAAAAATAGTTAAAAGCATGATACATAAATACATTACTTCTATTTTTCCAAGTAGAAACAATGAAATATGCAAATTACATAAAGAATTCAATGCTCATAAGAGTCCTTGAAAAAGAGAAACAATGGGCAACATTAAAAACAAAAAAATAGTGCTTGCAACAAACAGAATAAAAAATAATAATAATAAAAACATGATACATAAATACAATACATCCGTTGTTCCAAGTAGAAACAAATTCATTATGTCAATCATCATACAAAAGATTCTTCGATACCTGAACAACACAAATCTTTTTGTTACATAACGTGTTCACTTGATATTTAATTTGTTGGATCTGAGAAGCTATTGCTATGTTTTTCTTTGATTTCCTCTCACATTGAGAGAGATAAGAAACAAGACAAAAAAAACATATTAAAGCAAAACTATAAACTTATTGCTATGTTTTTCTTTGATTTCCTCTCACATTGAGAGAGATAAGAAACAAGACAAAAAAAACATATTAAAGCAAAACTATAAACTTACAAACCTCAGATAATCATAATGATAAAAAACTATTTTACATCTATTCCTCCAATAGTGCATCAAAACAATATATCTAACACCATCACCTAGTAGAGCCTCTTTCCCTTTAAACTTATGTTTAGAAAATAACATAGAAGTCACAAAACACTAAATTCTATTGTTTTTCATATGTGGACATCTCAAAAAAATGTCTCAATACTTTCATATTGATGGCAAAAAAGACAAAAAATTTGCAATGTAATATCATCTTCTAAACCATCAATTAAACATCAAAATCAACATTTAATTTCCAAATTTAAACATTAAATTTTATCCAATATTTTATAATAAATCTACAATTCCATTTACAATTCAAACGAAACTTTAATGTTATATTTTTATTCTTCATTGTAAAAAAAAGCTCCTTTCAAAACTCTCTTATCAATATTAAAAAAATATTTAAAATTTTTAAATTAATATTTATATTTATTATTTTTTAATTTTTTTCCAAATAAATAAATTTATTTTAAAATATTTAAATTAACATAATTTTTTATTAAATTTTATACTTAAATTTATTTATATTTAAATTAATATTTTAAAAAAAAAAAAATCAAATTTAAAAATATCTTTTAAAATTTACTCTTATTCTTTATAAAAGTTGTCAAACAAAGACATTGAAAAAATTTCATAATATACCATTTTCCCTTTCCACACTTTCATATATACCATTTTCCCTTTCCACATTAGGATTACCCATATGTAATCAAAATAACAAAGCTTTTCCAAAAACTAATATCAATAGATTAAAAAATAAATAAAACAATGCTAGTAACAAACAAAAATATCTAAAACAATAAAAAAATACATTACAACAAAATCAAATAAAAACAATCATAAAAAAACCAACTGTCATATAAAAGAGTCTTAAATTCCTAAGTAAATTAACATTTGTTACTTAATAACTGAATTTTAAAAATTAGCATTATTTTTATCTTCCATTTCATAAGAAGTAAGACCAAAAAGTATATTAAAAATTGTTTTATGGTAATCACTGTGATCAAAAACTACTTTACATCTATTTTTCCAAAAATGTATTAAAATAATATGTCTAGCTATTCTTCTATTAAACTTATATCCAATAATAACAAATTAAACACATAACACTGAATTCCATTATTTTATTTTATTTTTCTCTTCTTTTTTTCTTTTTAAAAAAAAACCAACTATTATATAAAACAATCTTCAATTCCTAAGTAAATTACCATTTATTACTAACAACCGAATCTTAAAAATTATCATTATTACTTAACAAATCAAATCATAAAAAACCCACTATTATATAAGAGTCTTCAATTCCTAAAATAATTATCATTATTACTTAACAACCCACTGTTATATAAGAGTCTTCAATTCCTAAATAAATTAGCATTGTTACTTAACAACTGAATCTTAAAAATTATCATTAATTTTTTAAGAACTAAATCTTAAAAATTACCATTTGTTAATTCTATCATTGTTAGATTGAACACAAAACACTGAATTCCATCGTTTTTTTTTATTTTTTTTAAAAAAAGAGATACCGGATAAACGAGGCTTTTTTTTTATTTAATCAAAACGAAGAAGGCTTTTTCCACCAGTCCTTTCTTCTAAAGATGAATTTTTCAAGTAACGTTTCCTTTTTCCTCTATTTACTTTTAATCTCGCTCACGCTTGTGATACAAATACGCTATACATATAACATATCACGCATTTTCGTAAATATTTGTTTTTATTTAGAGAAATGTAAAGCAAACTGCCATTACATCTCTGTAACAATTACACAACGCGGACTTCACCACAGATATGGCGAAACCCTTTCCCCTACATTTCCCATCTTAATACAAAATTACTGTGAAAATAAAATCCGATCACCGCCCAAAATCGATCTACATAAATTTCCATTTATTTAGCCAGATATTTCAATGGATCTCACTTCACGTTTGTGCTCAGGTTGCTTGGGCACAGTGACCGTGAGAACCCCATTTTCCATGGCAGCTTTCACTTCTCCCACCTTGGCATTCTCCGGCAGCCTGAATCGCCGCAGGAATCTGCCACGCGATCGTTCCACCCTATGATATTTCTCATTCTTATGCTCCTCTTCTTTGCTTCGTTCACCGCTTATCTGAAGAACTCGCCCGTCCTCCAGTTCTATTTTCACCTCATTCTTTTTTAGTCCTGCAAAATCAAAGATATTCCATTACGGTCAGATTCATCATACAAGATGGAAAAATAGTAGACATACGCAATGGAGTGCCTGATAAAATTAAAGAATACCGGGAAGGTCGGCCTTGAAAATATGAGCTTCAGGGGTTTCCTTCCAGTCAATCTGAGTGTTGGCTACAGCCGCTGCATCCCTCGCAGAATCCGTGGAGGGGCCTGCCAAAATAGAGGAATTCAATACCGGGAAAGGATCCCACAAATCCAGCGAAAACGGATCGAACACATTGGAGGATGTCCTGCCGATAAAGCCTGGAACGATCGACATTATGCAACAACTCGCAAGTAACGCTCTGCAAACGAATCTTAGTGCTCGACAATTTGTTTTATATGATGGGCATTCCAACGCAGAATGGGTGATATATAGTGCCCAAGTTCCAGTTGAAGAAAGTTCTAGAAGAGTAGATTTAAATCTAGAGGCGTCCAAAAGCTGTGCGCACCCAAAGCACGAAGGGGCCAGATTGTTCTCGTGGGGTCTATTGAATCGGTTTTATTACGGGCGGCGCTATTCAATCTCATACCATTAGAGTGGGGCCTTGTTTTTTTCCGGTTAAAGGGAAATTAAGATATTTGTGGATTCAAAATTTTAATTTTTTTTTTAAAAGTTTTAAAGTAAATTACTGAAACAATGAACTTAATTACAAATAGCAGCAAGGGTCGTATATCGTATAGCCTGTTAGTATTGACAATTGTTTATGGTTGAATTTATTGAATTGTATTAGCTCTTGCTTTTATATTAACAATTATTTATGATTGCATTATATAATATATAATCAATGTCTTTGTATTTCAAATTGTTTAAAGTTAAATTTGCATGTAAATTTGTAATGTAAACTCATTGCAATAGTATATAGCATGATAAAATTAATAATAATAAATAGAGAGAATTATTAATAATGGGACTTAAGAATATAATATTTATATAAAATCTACAAAACAATTTGTATGATGAGATCTATGTTTAACCATGTAAGCATAACTTAAGATTGGTAGTGGATCTTCAATGTGTATTACAAAATTATAGGTAGCAACAAATGAAAATGCTAAACAATTGATTAAAAAGACAAATCCCATAAATTTAGTAACAAAATAGGAAAACTTAACATACATACATCCAATTAGAACAAAAAGATTTAATCAATTATCAGGGCCTTTTAAGAGTAATAATATACAAGTGTGAAAATAAGTTTCAACCCAATAAAATATAGGGTAACAAGGTAGTTAGTTCCCTGAACCAAAATAGGGGCCTTTAGAAATCTTGATATTGGTATTTAATCCATGATGTTTCTGAGGAAGTTTTAATTACATAATTATATTGAATATGATTTAACTTGCATGTACAACTGTAAAGTGTCATGGTGACTATTCATCAAGTCATAATTTGAGAAAAGAAAAACAATAATTTCCAAGGGGAATTTAGAATAAATCCTACACATGTACACAATCAATTTTATAAGTAAAAGGAATTAAATTACCCAGCTATGTGCAACTCACTATCCTCAAAGTTGGGCATGCACTATGCTTGTTGCCATGTTGCTGAACAAAAATCATAAATTAAAAAAATCTTTCCGTGAACAGAAGGTTGCATCACTATTTGTTTCTCTTTGTAAAAAGCACATGATAATTCATATCTTTGAAAGGAAAATTGAGTGGGAATGAGAGGGAGCCTCTCCCATGAGCCATCCAGAGGACTGTATATTGTTATTCCAGTGGGAGTAAGAGCATCGGATTCAATCAAAGTTATTGCCTCTTCGTTGAAACCCAATCGCTCCCTGTCTTGGTAGAACCGAGGACTGTTAACTAAAACTTTCTAGCTTTTGCAAACACTTATGAGGTTGTAATGGGTGGTGTGTGGGATCCTTAACAGACATTTTCTACATAATTGATCGGGAAGATTAAAAAAAAATTGCATCAATCAAAATCAAATCTCCCACAAAATATTTTATTTATTGGAATAAATATGACCCGAAGCTTCCTCTAATACTTTTAATCTACCGTATTTTTCATCAAGCTCTATCTTTCTTTAATGTTAATGTCACACAGTCAACCACCGCGTGGTTAACCATCACCACTCACTCAACCATGATGAACTCGATTGTTATGAACTTCACGATTCAAGAAGAGATTTTATACATGTTTTTAAACCATAAGGAGAGAGGGATTGATAAACCATAACCACATGTATCCTCACTGACTTCTTATTATGTCTATGTATGTCTTTCTCTTTCAAGAAAAGCTTCAAATTATTATGAATATAAACACTAACTAATTAATTAATTCAATGACTTTAGTCTTAAAGTGTGAATGGTGAATTGCTGGAAATAATGCAACGACAAATTCGAGAAAAATATTCATGGCAGACTTGTTCCAAGGCCATAGTTTCCAAGATTTGGTTGGTTTCTCCGTTCCAAAGCCCCAGATCAGTCAAGGATGAACCTTCACTATTATAGCTTCCATACCAATTGGAAAAATGCATAGTTTCAAAAAAATGCACTGAAAAATACGTGGAGATGCATAAGTTATTGTAGTTTGAAACAAGAAGGATCCAAATGGCATTGAAATAATTGTAAATAATATGAACACGGGGAAGAATCCCCAAAAACCATGTATAGCACATTTTTTTGTCCCTAGAAGAGTGAAAGAAAGATTCAGCGAGGAAATTTCCACTGAAGGTAGTTTGGGGCAACATCTTCCAGAATGAAAGCAATAAGTCTGGTGAAACAAAATGGGTGAAGAATAATTCATTGAGATTGCAGGGATTGGAGAAGCATCACAAATTTTAGTGGATTCCTTGGCAAAAGAACACAATGGATCTCAGTCATTGTAGAGTAGATGATAGTCATTGGAAATTACTTCACATAAAACCTCCCTTACAGACCAAAAATGGAATTTGGATACACATGAAAGTTAATATTTGGAGACACCATCCCTACGTCCACTAGACTTGCAGAGAAATGTGCGGTGATAATATGAGAAAGTGGAAGCACAATAACTAACAACAAAATTGGTTCGAATCATGCCCCGTATTCAATGAATTTTAATCAGTATAGCTGTTAAAAAATTAACAAGTGAAAGTCACAATTAAAAATAAGAATAAAAATAAAAAATAGTTTTCATATTTAAAAAAAATAAAAATCTTAGAACATATTATTATATGAAACTTGATGCAATGAAGACACAAATAGCTCTAAAGTGATGCATGTCATGAATGTGAAGGCATGAGAAAAGGGTTTTTATGTTTAAAATAAATAAATATAGGACCATTCATTTTATTAGTTATTAAAATGGTGGAGAAAATTACGCATCTTAAATTTATTAGGTGATGTGGCATTTTAGTCCTATAAATATGGATTAAGTTATTAAATTCCTTGCACACATGTCAATAAGGGAATTTTTGTGCACACATGTCATGAGGGAAATTTTTATTTTAAAAATTAAAAAAATTGTATACGAAGAAAATATCGAAAAAATGTTTTCTGCCAATAAATTGTCAAATAAATTACTTTTAATGCTTTTTCTTTGTCCAAAAAATTCTCATAAATGAAAATAGTCATTTGAAATTTCATTGTTGATGAAAAATTATTGTTTTTGATTGGTCTTTTGACTAAAATTATTTGCTTCAATTGATTCCTATAGTTCCCTTCCTTGGCAGGGACTAAATATTATTTCATTGAAACCCTCTATTCATACAATGCCTTTGGGATAGAACCAGTTAATACTAGTGTCTGGAAGACCCACCCATCCATCACACTTGAAAAAAAGGGTGCCATACAATGTTATTTTTAAACATGATACTATTTTTAATTAAATGGATTCATGTTATTCATTCATCACTGCCCTCTTAAAGGATTTTCTATTTTTTTTATCAATATGAAAAATATTTTAATCAATTTTTTAAAAAATACGTCAAAATATGTATTTTAATTTAGTTTTCACTTATTTAAAAAAATATATAAATATAAATATAAAATATGATTGGTAGAATATTAGAAGTGTTATGATTGGTTGTTGTTTTGGTGTTTAACTCTAAAGTTAGTGCTGACCAAATTTGACTTTTAGGTCAAATTGGGGCACCCCTAGTAAAAATTTTGATTGTTAGGCCTATAAGGGGATATAATGTATTGTCATGAGGTGTTTTATAGGTTATTTGATGTCCATTAATGTTGTACTAGTTTTGGTCAATTAGTTTATAGGTCTATTTATCATTTTGTTTCTTTTTAAGGGTTAAAAATAATGCATTTAATGCTTTGTACGGGTTTATTAGAAAATGTGAAAGTTTCAAAGAGTTGTGTTATGTGACATGTGTCCTAAGAGTTCTATAATAACTGTCACTAACTGAAAATTGTTAGGTTACTCAGAAAAAGATAATTTTCTTGAAGAAAAGAGTGAGTTTGGCACTTATATGACCTCCTTGGGAAGTGTGCCACTTAGAAAATATGGAAAAGTGTCTTGTAAGATCCCCCACACTTAAATACATATTTTTTAAATTTTAAATTTATATTTGTTGCTCAAAAACATTTTTCTCCATTTTCACTCTTCTTGGCAGATTAAAGTAACTTACAGGTTTGTGCTCGGTATGGTCAACACAAAGGGTTTCAGGAAAAATTATATTAAGGGTGGATAAAAAATTCAAGGAGATCCATTTTCATAACAATAAGTTTGAGTTTAGTGAACCATGATTTATGAACCATCCATTTAAATTTTGGCTTCCAAAACTACCTACTAATATGTGCACCCTATCAGTTTTCTCTTAGTTTGAATAACTCCATACAAACAAATTAATAATATTTGATTTGGAGTATGTTTTAAATGTATAATTACACTTATCATGATTTTTTTAAGTTACAATGTCTTTTTATGATTTAATAACCTCAATTTTGCAGACTGGTCTCTTTTGAGTGCAATGGGCAATTTTCACCATTTTCAAGAATTTTGTGCTTCTCCATGGATTCAAGGGATTGTGATAGATTATTTTGAATGTTTAAAAAGTGATATCATCCTACCTTAACCTTAAAATTTCATTGTCCAATTAATTTTTCTAAGAGTTGCAGTCATGTGTAATCTACCTTTTAGTCTGCCTTGAATATGTTTGCATACACATGCTTGGAGCACAAGTCCACATTAAATGAGATGTATTGATGCTTGTTTCAGACCATTATAAGTGTGGGGAGTTCATTTTCATCTTGTAATAAGGTTTAAATATCATTAATGGATTGGACTCCTTATTCACTATTTAAATTTTCACTTGTTGCCTGTGTATGTGTAAACAGCCACCTACAGGGGTTGACAGAGAGCTGAAAAGTGTTGTGAGACATTGAAATAGGTTTTGAAACCATCCTTGTAAGCTATAACACATGTTGTGTTCCATGGCAGGTTTTTTTGAGGGTTAATTTGGAAAATAAAGGTTGGAAACCATCTTCAAAAGGAATGATGACTGTGTTCAGGCCTATTTTCCCTAAATAAGCAAAATAGTTGTCCAAGGGATTATTGTGGATATCCCTTTGTAAGGTAAATAAGAGTTTAGAGCATCTAGATTGATAAGTCTTTTATCCCTTGGTAATGATAAGAACTATTCCAAAAATGAGCTCAAAATAATTAATGGGGAATGGTTGTTTTAAGGTCCGAAGGTGCCCTTGAAAACACTAAAAACAAGTAGTAAGGTCTACAAGGTTTGGCCTAAAAGAGACTTCTCTTCAATAAAATTTGCATACCTTGACTAAGAATCATGCTTGAATGAATCTAAATGAAACAAATTTACATTCATGACTAAAGGATCATCTTGAGACGTTTGAATATGGTTTTTGCTTCCTATGCACATACCCTGTCTATACACAGTCTTGTGTGTACCTATAGCCAACAAAGAATATCAAACTTGAAAAGTGTCCTCCTTGAAAAGTATGAATGTTATGAGAATGATGTTTTGAAATTATGGAAGGCTCAAAGGTTTTTAGGGGACAAGTGATGACCTTCAAAGGTAATCTACACCTACAATGTGAACTTACAACCATTGGGAATGACTGAGACAAATAGTGGATAGAAAGAGCCCAGTTTGATGAGCCCAAAGTGTGCATGAAAGGTGAGACCTTAGAAACACTTTTCCCATGGTTAGATTATTCTCATGGTTCATGAGATATCTATATACATCATAACCAAGTCCAATTACTAAAGGAAACCTACAAGCAGATGTTCTACCAAAGCAAAACATAATCATGACATACAATAACTAGGCTTGGACATTGTTGTATGTGAGGTATATAAAGATGAGATAGGAAATTAAAGTCATATCAAATGATATTTGGAGATTATAGATAGACTTCCAACCATGGAAATCAAGTATAAGAGAGAGCTCAAACATGTAAAACCTAGTCCAACATGACAACCCTACACACAATGCTCAAATGTAAGTTTGTCTTAGCTTTTGGTCACTTTGAAGGGTTTATGATGCAAGGTATAAACCAAGGAAAAATAAGGTCATTCACCATTATAGTATTAAATTTAAATTTAAACTCATTTTAAAGTGTTTGTGGGGTCAGATGGGAGATGATCAAGTTTTTGGTATGCAGAGGAAACCTTGGAGAAGCCATTTTTGGCTAAAAAATCCATTCGACTTGCAAGAAAGAGGAAAACAATCTCGAATAAGCAACTTCAAGAGCTCACATTATTCATGAAACTTTGCATGAATACTAGATAAATTTAGAGGAGTTGTAAGGGGTTCCTAGAAACTAATTTGTGGCATTAGTTTGAAAGTTGAATGTCCAAACTTTATGAACCAATCTTAAGACCCAAAACTAATTAGAAACCCTTAAAAACCCTTGCTAAGGACCAATTTGGGAAAATCAAGTTTGATAGCTAAAAAATTGAATATTTTGTCTAAAATTATTATTGGAGGTTGTATAGAACTCCCTCAAGCTACTTCATAACAAGATGATTTTTATGGACTTGTACAGATGGGGGTAGAAATAGGGTTTTTATCATTATTTTGTGTGTTATCCAAGTTACAGGAGGAGTTAAGAGATGAAAAAAAGTTTGGGTGGAATATTAAGACTTAATATAACTCACCATATTAATTTCATGCCTTGAAACAAATTCTAAGTGCCCCAACTAGGTGATTCAACTTAGCCAATCAAATCTAACATATTGGGCAAGCTAGTGAAGAAGATGGAAATCTTTGAGTGAGCTCATTTAAAGGTGTCCTTGATGATTTGAAGAATATGGGGGTAATTTAAACTTGTCATTCATTCCATCCCATGGATTTTCATGGATAATTGATGATAATTTTTAGGCCAAGTGGGCAGGGTGCATGGAAGGGTAGTTTTTTGGACAACAGATAATGATGGCTTACTTTTAGAGGTTTTCAGGGGACCATGTATTCAACCAATGCATGGAAATTCATGTATGATTATCCTAATCTACATTTTAATCATCAAACTTTGTCCTCATTAGTTATAAGATGTTTAAATAGGCCCAATCATGAAGGTAGTTTTTTGGTGCAAAATGGGGAGTTTTATGCCACTTTTCATCAAGTTTGTGACTTAGATTGACACTTGTTACTCTTGAAATTGCATGGTTCTACCCATATCCTCTTTCCATGAATGGATAATTGATATTATCATATTGACAAGTGTCATTTTGGCCCTTGGACTTCTCTCTCTCTCTCTCTCTCTCTCTCTCTCTCTCTCTCTCTCTCTCTCTCTCTCTCTCTCTCTCTCTCTCTCTCTCTCTCTCTCTCTCTCTCTCTCTCTCACACACACACACACACACACACACACACACAAACTCTATAAGAGTTGGCCATTTTGGCATTGTATTTGAATCTCCACCTGAGTATGGTGAAGACCTACTCATTTTTAACAATTTTGATCAATAAAATGACTGTGTTACCTCTCCCATGACTATACTTAGTGTGTGTACTTTAAGGTTTGATTTTACTTAAGTGACACTCTTGTTTCCTTAGCATGTTAACTCATTCTTGCAACCTATTTGCAGTTAGAAAACTTCTTCTTACAGGGCATGTGAAGTGTTATTGGGATAAGTCAAGGATTAAGTGAGTTTGTCTCTTCATCAGTGCGATTCAAGGCCTCTTGTCTTATCCTTCTATCCTAGATTCTCATCTTTACCCCACAATGTAACATTGATGTGAGAAGTTATAGATTTGGAAAGTGTATGTTTGGTTTGTTTCTTGATCTCAAGTGTAATACGCATATGGTTGGATGTCATAAATCATTTTGGTGTATCAAATCCATTAGTTTATCTTTTATTTTAGTTTTTTTCTCCCTTTTAATCCCCAAAATTTTAGTTTTAGTTTGATCCATAGTGGTACATCAAAGGAGCTATCCCTATCTAGAGACTCAGCTCATTCCGTAGGCTTCCCACAAGCCTAGAAGTTATTCCATTGTGACACTTGGAAGAGGAGAGCCTTGACATCTCCTTCAAGGGTGAAAATCCAAGTGACAACATTTTTTGGCATGCCCAGTAGGACTATTGTTCCAAGAGGTTGAGATATTTTTGGTGTTGTCTCTCAACAACTAGCCTTTGGAGGCATATATTTAAGCATAAATGACGACTCTAAAGTTATATCAGCTGGTCAAACAACCCAGGTATTCCATTTGAAGATTATTGATATTAATTATTTATGTCCTTATTTCTTAATGAAGTTTTATGGCTTAATTTGGCTTTGAGTTATGTTCCCTATAAGTTGGAAAAACCTTCCAAGCTTGTGCCATTCCCCATCAATGTGAACAAGTTTTCAATAAGCCTTGGTATGACTATAATCAACTTTATCATGAAGTGTATCAATCTTATAATCAGCCTTTCTATGAACCACACTTTTCCCTTCATCATCCTTATGAGCCATGTCAGTCCTATAGCCCTCCATTTCCCTCTCCATATGGACACCATGTTGTTGGAAAATTCTATGAGAATAGCTACCAAGAAACACTTATCTATCTTCCTCAATATGAGCCTTGTCTTTCATATTATGATGCCTATAAAAATCAAGAGAATTCCTATGATTATTTTACTCCAAATGTTTCCATGGATTATACACAAGGATATCATTAACAAAGTGAAGTTCCTACTCATGTAGATGATGTTCCTTCTAATCAGTCCAAGGATTCACTTCCACTAGAAATCACTAGTGATTTCCTCTTTTTGAAACCCATTCATAAGCCATATCCTTCACCCCACACTTCATCTCCAATACCATCACCTTACACTACATCTCATACTCCAACTCCATCTCAAATCCATGAGCCTATCCATCAAGCCTCCACTTCATGTCTTCTCAAAGAGGAACCTATCTTGAGAGAAGCAAGAAAAGAAGAACAAATTCAATTCATGGCTGATCAAGAGACTCTCATGAGTGATTGTGAGGAATAAATCACCATAGGTACTCCACTTGGTGAAAAAAAGGATAATCCAATAGCTAATGTCTCTATGTTTGAAGGAATGTGTGTCCATGGAAAAACTCCTACATTTCACCCTCAACCTAATTTTGAGTTCTATGTACCACCTCTACCAACTAGCTCATCTTATCCTCACCCTATCACTCTTTGCCTTGATGGACCTATGGTATTGGAACCTAAGGAGGACCAGCTAGTTGACAAATAATGAGAGTTCTTGTTTGTAGAAAGCCTACCTCCTTGGTAGTTTCATTGGGCTAGATCACATGATTTCAAAATGCCTAGTCTTGGCATCACCATGAAGGAGAAGGGGATGGTAGATATTGCAACCCTTAAAGAAGATTCTACATCTAATCAAAAGGTTGAATATGATCATCATAATCATGAAGTGTAATGTATTATCAAGGATGGAAAACACCTTCAAGTCACCCTTCAAGAGGTGGCAGTACTAGATGAGTTTCATAAAACTAAGGTAGACGAAGTAGCTCTTGAAGATGATCTTGAAAAAGAATACTTGTGGCATAATTTCAATGCCATATGCAAGGATTTTTATGAATTGGTTAAATCTCCTCCTCCAAAATATTTCACACTTGATGACATGATTGTCTTTGGATCTAAACATGAGATTGAATAATCAACCAAGCATAAAGAGGAAGCTCTTTTTGATGGTCAAGAACCAACTGTCATGAATCCACTTGATGATGTAATGGATATTGAATAACATCATCTTGATCACATCATACATCAAGAAGAGAAGATGGAAGAGGCAGTGGTTCTAGATGAGAAAGAGAACAAGGATGATTGGCAGCTACAAATAGAGTTACTTCAAGAGATTAAAGAGCTTTGCCAAGTTGAAGGCCAAGTGTATGACAAAGGGAAATAAGAGGTTTCCATGGAAGATAATGATAAATATTGGATAGAGTTTTCAAATCTCCTTGATGAGCTAGAAGAGCTTGAAACTGAGAAGAATCCTAATCTTGTTAAGAGCATCATGGGAGACAAGAAGGTTTGCCTTGCACAATCATCATTTGAGGCTATAATTGAGGATCTACATGACAAGGTTGAAGATGTTTGGATGTAAGAAGAATATGTCTAAATTGGATACCTATTTGAGGATGGTCTACTTGAGAGTATGACAATTGAAGTGCCAAAGAACAAGTCTAATCCATAGAACATCCAATCCCAAGAGAAACATGTTTTGCATCATGTTTCATCTCATGAAAAGGTGATGCTTCAAACTTCCTCTTTGATCTAAGAGGGAGGTATGTTCATTTTTAGTTGTATATAATATGTTGTTCAATACTTCCCCTAAGTACCTTGGGCACATGTGTGTGTCTTCTGTGTTTGCTTTCTTTGTTGTGTGTGTCCTTTGCTTTGTGTGGTTGAGGTAATCTTAATGTCTTATCTTGATCAAAAGCATTATGGTAAATGGTCAAATTTATCTTATTTGTCTCAGTCCCTAGATGAATCCTAAGCCTAATGGACTAATAAGGCTACTGGTCTAGTTAGTATAGTAGGCATACTACCCCTATGAGTCACTAATCTATTGACCAAATTTGACTTTTAGGTCAAATTGGGGAACCCATAGTAAAAAATTTTATTTTTAGTCCTATAAGGGGGTATAATTTATTATCATGAGGTGTTTTATAGGTTATTTGATGTCAATTAATGTTGTACTAGCTTTGGTCAATTTGTTTCTAGGTCCATTTATCATTCTGGGTCATTTTAAGGGTAAAAATTAGTACATTTAATGTTTTGTACAAGTTTCTTGGAAAATGTGCAAGTTTAAAAGAGTTATGTAATGTGACATGTGTCCTAGGAGTTATTTAATAACTGTTACTTACTGAAAACTATCAGGTTACTTAGAAAAAGGTAGTTTTCTTAAAGAAAAGAATGAGTTTGGCACTTGTACAACCTCCTTGGGAAGTGTGCCACTTGGAAAAGATGGAAAAGTTTATATTAATCTCTCCAAAACTCAAATACATATTTTTTTGATCTGAAACTAACATTTATTTCTCAAAATTATTTTGCTCCATTTTTACTCTTTTTAGCAGATAGAAGTAACTTATAGGTTTTTGCTCGGTACGATCAACACAAAAGGTTTAAATAAAAATGATCTTAAGGGTAGATAATAAAATTATTTAGATAAATTTTAATAATAATAAGTTTTATTTTGTTCAACCATGCTTTATGAACCATCCATTTGAAGTTCAACTTCTAAAACTGCCTGCTAATCTATGTACCCTGTCAATTTTCTCTTAGTTTGAACAAATCCATACAAAAAAGTTACTCACATTTGATTTTAAAGATTTTTGACATGTATTATTATACTTACCATGATTTTTTAAAAGTTTTATGGTGTTTTGATGATCTAATAACCTCAATTTTGTAGACTGGTCTCTTTTGAGTGCAATGGGCAGTTGTCACCATTTTCTAGAAGTTTGTGCTTCTGCATGGATTAAAGTGATTGTGATAGATATTTTTCATGTTTAAAAAGTTATATTATCCTCCCTTCACCTTAAAATATTATTTTACAAGCAAATTTTCTATGAGTTGTAGTTATGTGTAATATGCCTTTTAATCTGCCATGAATATGCTTTCATACGCATGCTTGGAGGATAAGTCCACATTAAATGAGATGTATTGATGCTTGTTTTATACAATTATAAGTGTGGTTATTTAATTTTAATCTTTTAATAAGGTTTAAATATCATTAATGGATTTAATTCCTTATTCACTATTTGAATTTTCACTTGTTGCCTGTGTATGTGTAAACACCCACCTACAGGTGTTGGCAGAGAGATGAAAAGTGTTGTGAGACATTGAAATAGGTTTTTAAACCATAATTTTAATTTATAAAACATTTTGTGTTCTATGGTATGTTTTTTTGAGGGTTAAGTTGGAAAATAAAGGTTGGAAACCATCTTTAAAAGGAATGATGACTGTGTTCAGGCCTATTTTCGTTAAATAGGCAAAATAGAAGTCAAAGGGATTATTGTGGATATCCCTTTGTAAGGTAAATATTGAAAAGTATTGTATCCTTGGTAAGGATAAGAAATATTCCAAAAATGAGCTTAAAATAATTAATGGGGAATGGTTGTTTTAAGGTCTAAAGGTGCCCTTGGAAACACTGAAAACAAGTAGTAAGGTCAACAAGGTTTCGCCTAAAAGAGACTTCTCTTTAATAAACTTGGAATACCTTGACTAAAAATCATTATTATATGACTCTAAATGACCCAAATTAACATTCATGACTAAAGGATCATCTTGAGAGGTTTGAATATGGTTTTTTCTTCCTATGCACATGCCCTATCCATACACAGTCTTGTGAGTACCTACAACCAACAAAGAATATCAAACTTGAAAAGCATCCTCCTTGAAAAGCATGAATTTTATGAAAATGTTTGAGGATTTTAAATGATGTAAGGATCATATGTTTTCAATGGAAAAGTGATGACATTCAAAGATAATCTACACCTACAATGTGTACCTATAACCATTGGGAATGATAGACAAATAGTGGACAGAAAGATCCCAATTTGATGAGCCCAAGGTGTGCATGAAAGGTGAGACCTTCAAAACACCTTTCCCATGGTTATATAGTTCTCATGGTTCATGATATATATATATATATATATATATATATATATATATATATATATATATATATATATATATATATATATATATATATACATCATAACCAATTCTAATTACTAAAGGAAACCTATAGGCAGAGGTCCTACCAAAGTAAAACACAGTCATGACATATAGTAATTAGGCTTGGACATTATTGTATGTGAGGTAGATAAAGATGAGATAGGAAATTAAATTAATATAAAATGATATTTGAATATTATATATAGACTTACAACCATGGAAATCAAGTAGAAGAGAGAGAGCTCAAACAAGTAAAACCTAGTCCAACAGACAACCCTGCACACAATGCTCAAATACAAGTTTGTCTTAGCTTTTGGTGACTTTTAAGGGTATAACCACATGAACAAGGGCTGGAAACTTTTTAAAAGGGTATTAACCACATAAATAGGCCTTTGAATTGATTAATTGTTCTAGAAAAATAGGGGAAGTACCCCCTATTTTGTCTCAAATAGGGGTACTTTCCCCATGCCCTAAACCCTATAAAGCTTGAAATATGGGTAGGAGATTGAAACCAAAGGATTTTTACCATTAATAAAGGTTTTATAAGTTGTATAACACTTTGATAGATATGGGGGATACTTATCAGAGGGATGAAACCAAGAGAAATGGTCCAAGGATCTAGGTATGCAGGGAGAACCATTTGAGGCCTAGAGCCCAATTTGGAAATCACCTTCATTTATACCATGTAATGAGCCCTATAATAAGTTTGAAAATATTTATGAAGTTAATTTTTAGGTGCCTAAGATGATGGAATGAAAAGGATTTCAGTTGAAAGTTCTAGACCCTCAAGTTGTAAACAGGCTTGTTAGGTAGAATCACAAGTAACAAGCAAAGATGAGTTTTTATAGTGCAAGGGAAGCACAAGTAACTCATCTTTTAGATTAAAAATAACTCAGACCTATTAGGTAAGGTCTAGGCCTAATGGCCAAGGTAAGAGTTGATCACATTATGGCATGATGAGAAAATTCCAAATAAATTTCAGAATGTTCTTAGGATTATAACAGGGGTGTTTAAACTTATGAAACTTAGGGAATATAAATTGGATGGTCCAAATCACCAGAAGGTTGCAAGCAGGCTTATGATGTAATATCGAGACCAAGGCCAAATAAGGTCATTCACCATTATAGTATGAAAAGTACATTAAAACTCATTTGGAAGTGTTTTTGGGGTCAGATGGGATATGAGAAAGTTTTTGGTATGTAGAGGAAACCTTGGAGAATCCATTTTTGGCTCAGAAACCCATCAAACATGCAAGAAAGAGGAAAACAAGCTTGAATAAGCAACTTCAAGAGCTCACATCATTCATGAAACTTTGAATGAATCATATAGAAGTTTAGAGGAGTTATAGGGGGTCCCTATAAATTAATTTATGGCATTATTTTGAAATCTAAATTTCCAAAATTTATGAACCACTACTAACACCCAAAACTGATTAGCAACCCTTGAAAACCCTTGCTAAGGACCAGTTTGGGAAAATGAAGTTGGATAGCTAAAAAAATGGAATAATTTGTCTGGAATTATGATTGGAGGTTTTATAGGAATCCCTCAGGCTACTTCACACCAAGATGAGTTGTATAGACTTGTATGGATGGGAGTAGAAATAGGGTTTTTCTCACTATTTTATGTGTTGTCCAGGCTACAAGAGGATTGAAGAGATGAAAATAAGTTTGGGTGGAATATTAAGACTTAATATAACTCCCCATATTAATTTAATTCCTTTAAACAACTTCTAAGTGTCCAAACTAGGTAATTCAACTTAGCCAATCAAATTTGGCATATTGGGCAAGCTAGTGAAGAAGATGGAAATCTTCAAGTGAGCTCATTTTAAGGTGTACCTGATGCTTACAAGGATAGGTAAGGACTTTAAACTTTTCATTCAAACCCTCACACAAATATACATGGATAAATAATGCCAATTTTGAGGCCAAGTGGGCAGGGTGCATGGAAGGGTAGTTTTCTGGACAATAGATGATGATGGCTTACTTTCAGATGTTTCTAAAAGACCAGACATATAACCAATGCATGGAGAGACATGTATGATGCCACTAATATTAATTTTAATAATAAAACCTTATACTCATAATTTACAATATGTTCAAATAGGCCCAATCATGAAGGTAGTTTTTCTATGCAAAATAGGGAGTTTTATGTCACTTTTCATCATGTTTGTGACTTAAATTGACACTTGTTGCTCCTGACCTTACATGGTTTGACCCATATCATCTTCCCATGCATGGATAAATAATATTATCAGCTTAAAAAGTGTCTTTTTGACCCTTGGACTTCTCTCTCTCTCTCTCTCTCTACTAATTTGTATAAATTTTTATCAATAAAATTACTAAGTGTTACCTCTCCCATGACTATACTTAGTGTGTGTACTTGAAGGTTTGATTTTAATTAAGTGAAACTCTTGTTTCCTTAGCATGTTAACTCATTCTTGCAACCTATTTGCAGTTAGAAAACTTCTTCTTTCAATTCATGTGAATTGTTATTGGGATAATTCAAGGATTAAGTGAGTTTTTCTCTTCATCATTTCTATTCAAGGCCTCTTTTCTAGTCTTCCTATCCTAGATGATCATCTTGACCTCATATTGTAACATTGATGTGAGAAGTTGTAGATTTAGAAAGTGTATGTTTGGTTTGTTTCTTGATCTCAAGTGTAATACATATATGGTTGGATGTCATCAATAATTTTGGTGTATCAAATCCATTAGTTTATCTTTTCTTTTAGTTTTTTTCTCCCTTTTCACCCCCAAAGTTTAGTTGTAGTTTGATCCATAGTGGTACATCAAGGGAGCTAGCCATATATAGAGACTCACCTCATTCCTTAGGCTACCCACAAGTCTAGAGGTGATTCCATTGTGCCACTTGGATGAGGAGAGCCTTTTCATCTACTCAAAATGTGTAAATCCAAGTGCCAATAGTTAGATAAGGAGACATCTATGGTTAGAGGGGTATTAGATTAGTTTTTACGTAAGGATGATAAACCAATTTAATAAGTAAGTCAATTAATATAAATTTAGATAAATAATATTTTGAATTTATATAACTAAAATTGTTAAAAATTGTAAATTATATTATTGATATATATTGTAATAAATAAGGAACAATGAAAGTTGGTTTACTGTGTTCATATAGGTCTAACATAGAACATGGTAAAAGTGGACTGTAAGATGATCCTAAAAAATTTCTTAGATTATGAGAATATTCTCTTTGTGGCCTCAAATGCTTGCATCATATCTAGATAGTTACATCTATGTAGATGTATAATTGGGATGTATGTGTCCTCTATGGAATATTTATTAGATATGGATGCGATCGTTATACATTTTTTGTCACCTTTTTCTGATGTATATAGATTACACACACATGTCACTTTTTTTCAAATGATTAAACCCTTGCTTCCTCACTCCTAAAGTTGTATACACATAATATTTTCAAACTTTATCAATTATTGATGCTTTCTATCTTGTATAAAACAATCGAGTTTCAATCTCTTTGAGTGCACACCTTAAGGGGTGCATTGAAAAGGGGGTGGGCAGACCATTTGTGCTCTGCAAGATTGTTGTCCCTATACTACCACTTTATATCAATCCAACCATCTCCTAAAAAAATTCCCTAAGCTTTGCCTCTTATTTTTCACCCTCCTCTAGTCATTTGCTGCCTTCATTAGCCCTTCCCTAGCCTAAAATCCTTTTTGATGGTGAACATTACATTATCAACCCAATCAAACTTGTAATTTAATTGATAAAACTTATTTAGGGTCTAGGTCAGCCCCTGGCTAACCTAGATCTAGACCTAATTTGTTTTGTCAATAACAATACAAGGTCGATTGGGTCAACCTTGTTGGCCTAAACTTTCAAAAAAGACTAGATTTAGATCCATCTATATAAACACATTCATTTCACCATTCTTAGAGAGATAAAAAGAGTTAATTATTAATTTTAACTTTTTTACAATATGCTCTTTCACCATTCTACTTGAGGAGTCTTAGCTTGGGGCTTCTACTTGGAGAATAATCTTGTCTTGTGAAAAAGTCTTGGATGTTTAAGCCTTTCTTAGTGATCCTTACAAATCACAACACACACTTGTGAAGCACCTTTGGCCAAGGAAGAGATTGACTCTGATTGGTTCATATTCAAGGTAAGTATCTCTAACTTTGTTCCTCTCTTTAGTAGATAAAAGTAACATAAGTAATGGATTTTGAATATATTACTCTCTCCATGCATTAGAGTTTTACCTATATATAGCTTAATTAGGATGCTCTTATGCACATTTATTTTTATGTTTACTAAACCCCACTTTATGCCATAATATTTGGTGAACATTATATTAGACTTTAGTTTAATTGTTATTAGTTTAGTGAACATGAAAATATAGGGTCTAATTAGGGTTATTGCATAGTTTTTTCTTGATTAGAGGCTTTGGAACCCTCCCTAGTAAATTTATTGTGATAAGAGATCCCTTGGTTAGGTCTAGCAGATCCATCTTGGTCATGACCTAAATATCTAATGTATCCATAATCAGAAGTGTAAGTAGGATTTATCTTTTCCAAGCTAGGATTGATTTATACATCAATTGCAGTTCATATTGTATACATTCTGGTGAACTTGACGTGAATCTAACCCTTGTAGGTTTTCTTTTAGACCATTATTTTTTATATTTTTTTATTTTTTTAGTATTATATCAAAAACCAGTCGGTATAGTTCCAACTTTCTATGTGCAGGTTTAACAAAGAATCACTTTAAAATGACTATGTTCTATCTGTGATGGTCTTCATTAACTATAGGTTTTTAGATCAAATAGGTCAACATAGTACTCTTATTTAGTTCCAAATTAACATACATTGTTTAATAGGTTGAATTTGAATGTTAATTCTTTTTGCTAGCATACATGTCAACAAGCATTGTCAAACAAGTCAACCCTATTCCTTATTGTTCTTTAGCATACAAGGTTTTTTAGAACTTGGTTGAACCAATTGACCCAATTTGAAAAATTTGAAAGTAGAAAATAAATAATTTTCAGCATAAAATTTTCAATCTTAATCATTTTCAAGCCCACTAATGTTCCTTTCTTTCCTCTCTCTATCATTTCAGTATTTCTTTCAGTTCTATTTTTAATAAGTTAGTAGTCTTTAAAACTACAACCCTACAACTAACTAGGTCAACTTGGTCGACCTAGTTCTATAGTATTTATTCTATTTGAGAGACATAGTCTACCTATTCAAATATGTTATTAAAGACCTTGCTTCTATGAAACAATAATGACCTAATCAAATTTGTTCTATACTATTTGCATATAGTTTCACTTGAACTGACTCTGTACTATTCTGAATCAAGGAATTAACAATTATTTACTAGTAATTAATTCATATTTCCTTTTTAGTTATTTGTATGTTTAGAGTAAATCACATAGTCTAAATAGGTGTTTTTTAAAATTACCATTTTAATTACACTACTTTACTCTTTTTCACACACTACCAAGTCACATAACATTCAAAACACATTTAAACATTTATTTTTCTAAGGCCTACCTACTTGGATTTCATCATCAAGGAGGAAGCTGACTTGGTTTTCTGGCCAAGTATAAATATGTGATTAATGGTATATATTAGAAAATCACCTGATACTATAATTGGTGTGGTATTGTGAAGTGAGGGGGTAGGTCCTAATACTAATGTAGTACCATTGCCAACATGGATCCCTTTCAACCCAAATGTGTTGAAACCAACTCTAAACTATTTTTAGTTCCTTATTTCAGTCAAATCTTATATCACACTAAAATAAAAACTTTATAATAATTTAATAATACGTAGGGTGACCACTTAGTTAGCATTTACTTTTTATTTGATTGCTTGCTCTTTGATCATTGCATTTTGTATTACAAAAACTTGCATTAACCATCATTGATGCAAGATTTTATGTTGTGTGACCCAATTAGATCAATCACATTGATCCAATTATTTGTGTGTTTGATTTCATTATTTCTTCAATTATCTTATAAAAAATTTCCCCTATTTTAGAACCATCATCTTAGTTGACACAGTCTTTTATAGACTGTGTTTTCCCTCCCTACCAATAGTACATAGTCAATCTACACAACTATGTGGTTTTATACTTCTATTTTGACCTCTATCCAATATTAAAAAGTCCATCCATAGACTCTATACTCTTTCTTAGCCTATATTTTAGTAGTAAGTTGTAAACCTAGTTGACTTGGTGCCTATTAGCCAACCCTGTCCTTTATTGGCTAAACCTATTCTTTTATCTAGTTGACTTAGTTATCTATCTAAATAAAAATATTTTTGATTCTCTTTCTTCTTTCTTAAATTATGTTTCTCTCATTGAACATCATGAAATACCCTATCATAATATGTTTGGATAACCTAAATCTATTTAGACACTATATGGAGTGTTCTTTTCTTCTTATCTTTTCTTCCTCTTTTCAACCTTTAGGACATCGTGTGATGCCCATCCACATATTACTTTAGAATTTGGGGCATCTTGAAATTCCCACACACATGTTACTTTAGTCTTTGGGGCATCTTGTGATACCCATCCCTACATCCAATTACCCATTGGGACATCTTACAATTCCCACTCTTATTCTACATTGCATGATACCAAACTAATTCAACTTCAATAAACTTTTTGAGACACATAGGTTTGTCTCTCACATGGTCATCCTTGATATAGACCAAAACATAGATATTTACCTTATTATCATGCTTTCTATATGATATCCTTTTAACACTTTTTGTAGGATATCTACACAGGTCTCACCCTCTACAATAGTTCTCTCTTTTCACAAACCTTAGTCCTTCCTTTTGGTCCTTTGGTTTTCCCTTTTCTCATGAGTTGCAGTATGAGACCATGGATAGGGCCTAGCCTTCCCTAAAAATATCTTAATTTTCATTTACTTTTTACATGCTTTGTGCACCCTCATGGGTTTCTCTTTTATGAGTTTTAGTGTGAAACCATGGATATGACTTGGCCTTCATCATAAAATTACCATCTTTCATTCATTATTCATTGTCTAAAATGTGTTTTGAAATGGTTTCAAGTTTGTGATCCTTGTTCTCAACTTTGGATTTTGCTTCTTTGATAGATAAAATTTTCACAACTTGTGTTAGAAAATTTTCCTACACTTCCCTCATTCTTATTTATGATAAAGAATCACACTTCAATGTCATTGTATCCCTTTTTCGCCCTTTGTCACGTTTTTTATGATTTGAATTAATTTAAATTATTTCATGTTTTATTATTATTTGTTTCCTTTCCTTTCATTCCACATTGGATAAAACAAGGTCAAAGTCAAGATAACACTTTTATTTCACTTGACTTAACAAAGACTCTTAGACACCATGCTCTATGAGTTCTCTCTCTTAGTAACCAAGTCCAATGCATTCAAAGAAAAGTCATCTTATCACCCATGTTTGGTCATCTAAATCCACATAGAGGAGGAATAGAAATAGGCACCAAGAAATTTACAATCCAAATCATTTGAAATAAAAGGTAATGATATACAAAAGGAAACATACAAATTTTAAAATTCAAAATCACACCAAAATATGTGATTACAAACACATATCCTAACTCCAATTGAAGCTCAAACTCCATAACTAACCTCATGATAAAGCTAAGGTCCATTGGGGTTTGGTAGGCTAATAAATTGGAATAAGATAATTCAACAACCTCTATAATTCTACCTATTTTCTCATGTAATTACCTAATCTTCATAGTAGACTGATGACTCTATAATGGGTCCTAAGGAATAGGGAACACGCTCTAGGAAGGTAGGTCCATTTTTAATTTTCATGCATATAGATTTCATGGGATGATATACCTAATGAATTTTTTGATCTAAAACTAGTGGAGCTAAGAGAAGTTCTTCAAAGTCCTTAAGGTCAAGATTCCTCTTATTTTCAGAAACCTAATTTGAGTGCCTTAACTTTGATAAATATTTCCTCTACCTTGGTTTTTCCTTCATTATCCCCTCCACCCATTTCATTTCCCCCTTAACAAACAAGTGTTATTATAAATTTGTTCTCCCTTCTTCTATATTCCTTCTTATTCACATCTTAAAAACATGCTAACACTAATTTGTTTTAGTTTTATCTATCTTTAGAATAAAACATGTTTGAGTAGCTTTAGATTATTTTTATTTACACCATGACTCTACATATCTAGCATCACTTTACCTATTTTTACCATTTGTCATTATTTTAATACCCTATTTTTTGGACACTTGAGTCCATTTATACTTTCATGTTCCTTTTCCATTATTGAGTGAGGTTGGCTTATTAATTTTCACTTTCTAATGTTGTTTTCCCTTTCCTGCACTTTTTCCATTGATGTTTAAGTAAGGATTGTTATTGCTCACTCATCAATGTTGTTTTATCATTTTTTCCTATCCATCTTTATTTAAGGATTATTATTACTTTTACATTGATGTTTGATTACCATCATTTTTGACATGTATCATTGGTTTGACTTGGTGAGTTTGCCTTTCTTACTTAAGGTTTACTTGTTTGAGTTTTTTAGCCTTTAATAGCCTTGGTTTTTTGGTTACCTAATTTACTCTAAATTTGACTTGGTCATCTAGCCTAACATAACACTTATCACCTCAGCTTGCCAAATTTCCAAGTACATCTCATCCACATAGCATCAATTATCTTGGATTTCTTATGTTTGTTTATTTTTGCTCTTTAGTTTTGAATCCTTGGGTTTGTCAAAGTCAGGCTCTACACCCTCCATGATAAAAAATACAAACACAACAGACAACCATCCAATGATAAAGGTAAGTCAATGTATGCATACATTTAATTTTTAGTAGTTTCCCATTTCAGTCATTTACTTTTAGTTATTTTTTGATTTAAAATACTACAACTTTTTTTAGCCTTGACATTCTGTGTTTCTATGTTCTTTTCTCAAATCACCATACCCTTTTGCACCTGAGTGACATGTGATGAGCTTTGAGTGGGGCATATGTATACACATAATATTTTCAAACTTTATCAATTAACGATGCTTTCTATCTTATAATAACTCATCGAGTCTAAATATCTCTAAGTGCATGCCTTAAAGGGTGCACTAGAAAAGAGGTGGGCAAACCATTAATGCTTCACAAGATTGTTGTCCCTATACTACTACTTTCTATCAATCCAACCATCTCCTAAATATATTCCCCTAAGCTTTGCCTCTTATTTTCACCCTCTTCTAGTCATTTTCTACCTTCATTATCCATTGTATAGACTAAATTCATTTTTGATGGTTTACGTTACATTGTCTATGACATTGACCTTGTAATATAATTGATCAAACTTATTTAGGGTCTAGGTCAGCCTCTAGCTAACCTAGATTGGGACCTAATTTGTTTTTGTTAATAATAATACAAGGTCGATTGGGTTGACCTTATCAACCTAAACTTTCAAAAAGGACTAGGGTTATATCCATCTATATAAACACATTTATTTCACCATTCTTAGAGAGACACCAAGAGTTAATTATTCATTTGAATTTATTTATAATATGCTCTTCCACCATTCTACTTGAGGAGTCTTATCTTAGGGTTTATACTTGGAGAAGAATCTTATCTTGTGGAAAAGTATTAGATGTTTTGTCCCTTCTTAGTGATCCTTAAAAACCACAACAACCTATTGTGAAGCACCTTTGTCCAAGGGAGAGATTGAGTCTCAATGGTTTTATCTTCAAAGTAAGTATCTCTAAATTTTCTCCTCTCTTTAGTAGATAAAAGTAGTATAAGTAATGATTTTTCAATATACTAATCTCTCCATGCATTAGGGTTTTACCTATGCATACCCTAATCATGATTCTCTTATGTATGTTTATTTTTATATTTACTAACCACCACTTTATGCCACGAGCCTTGGTGAGAACTATATTATACCTTTACTTGTTACTAATTTAGTGAATATGAAAACATAAGACCTAGTTAGGGTTATTGCATGGTTTTTACTTGACTAGAGGATTTATAACCCTTCCTAATAAATTTATTGTGGTAAAATATCCCTTGGATAGGTCTAGTAGATCCATCTTGGTCATGACCCTGAATATATAATGTATCCACAATCAAAAGTGTAACTAGGATTTATCTTCTCTGAGCTAGGATTGATTTATAAATCAGTTACATTTCCCATTATGTATAAAAGTGACTATGAAAAATATGGGTTATTAAGCTCATGGTGTCGAGCTACCCCAATGATCCCTCTATCAAAGGTCACTACTTAAATATCTAATACTATAAAATGGGCTTTAGATTTATGTATTTCTCCCCTACATGTTGGCTGGTCTGTGCATAAATATACAATGTGTGTTAAGCATAGACATATAATGACCTAACTTATAAATTGACAAACATGTTTCATGGGTTTCTCTTTACATGCTTTAAACCTATGTAGATACTACTCCTATGAATGATATGGAAACAAGGATGAATAAGGTAGGTTTTCTTACTTGAATGCTTGATTGAGTGTTTTTTAGAATATTATCTAGTGAGTTGTATGTGATTTCTAGGTGAGGAATGAATGAGGGTTGCACCAATCCCTTTTAGAAATATCTCACATTAAATCACTTGATCTAATATTTGAGATATGTTTTATTTATACATTAGATGAATTTTGGGCATTGGACACTTTGTAGGAAAGGTGGACACTTGCATCGATGCAAGTGTCTGTTTGGGATGCAAGTGTTTAGGAAGCTAGAAAAGAGTTACATGTCCAAAACTGGAAGCAAAGAATATTAATTAGGTTTAGAGAGTTTTAAAAAATTTATAAGGCCTGATAATCAACATAATAGGGCTAGGATTAAGAGATAAGTAATTAGGCACAAAAAAATAGTGAACATAAACCTTTCGATAATGGGAAGGTCTATAACTAAAAGGTATAACCATGATGGATATCTACCAAGTGTACAAGACTAGATTTATACATAAATCATATTTTAATATCTACAAAAATTCATAACCCTTTTATCAACCATGGAGATAGAGTGGGGAGTCTATCTGTCCACATACATTTTTCATTTCCTCATTTAGAATAGAAGCATGAGTGGGTAGGGCACCATAAAAATGAAATGCCCAACATCAACACAAATTTTAGCTTTGCCATTTCACATTTCATGTTTTTAGCTTATAAAAATGTTTGCTACATGGATATATCATGAATCACATTATTATTAATTTTTTAAAATGATGACAATACCATGTTGTAAAAGTATAAATGTCTTCTTTCCAAACCAAAATAAATACAATAAATGGACCCACTATAGTATCTTTTATATTATTCCTCTGGGAAGTAGGTATTAAAGCTGCATCATGGCTCTAGCCATGTAATTTTTCAAATTTTATTTTTGGTCGAGATTAACATTGTTGTTGCCACAACAAAAGTAAATAAATGAGAGGGTTCACACCTATGGACACCACTTGAACCTTTCCCTCTACACACTATTATTTTTATTATAATGAAAGATTTCATTTTTATTTTGTTACCTCCTCTTTTCTCTGTTACCATTTATCCTTAGGAGGTCAAATTTCTCCATTTCACTAAGCTATATTGGGATAGGGATGTTAAGGGCATGTGTGTGTATGCATGCACACAACTCTCTTCTTCCTTCATCAAGCAAATGTCTAAAGCCCAAGATGTTGAAAATTATATTTCTATTTGGGGCATTGATCCATATATAATATATATGGGGGCCCTTATGTCGACATCTTTAATGATCTCAAAAGACCAAGGTATTCCCTCATGTCTAACCTTATTAAGATAAGGAGGTTGAAGGCTACAATAAATAGGCCATCATGTCGACCACATTATAATTCTTAATAAGTTAAAGTTTTTCCCCATATTTATGAAAGAAGGGAGAGAGCATATTTATATAGATAGGCACTTGAACTGACCCTTGTTGGTATAGGGAGGCTGAGGGTATACATATAGATAGGCCCTCTCACTGATCCTTGTTATAATAAGGAGAGGCTACATTACATCAAAAATTTATAAGTGCCTTAGTAAACACCTCAACTTAGTGTTTTGGCATGGACTTATATTTAAAATTTAATTAATTTGAGTTCAAATTTTGTAAATGTGTAAATTGCCAAGCAACCTTTAAAATTACATTTATAATATGAGCCTTATCAAACACTCTAGCTTACATTTAAAATTTGTACCTCATTAATCATGCATTTAAACTTATATTTACAAGTTATGCTTTATCAAGCATGTTGGTGTGGTGTGGTAGTTGATAAATCATGCTTTGTCCAATTTTTAAAGACTTGTTTGGTGTCACAGTTGAGTTGTGTGCAAGATTTAAACCCTATTTTGGTATGGTAGTTGATTTGTGTCTTATTAAGAACCATAATTTAGTGTGGAGATTAGATTTTAATTTAGTGTGGTGATTGAGTTGTGCCTTATCAATAAACCTAGTTTGGTGTGGAAATTGATCAATTATGCCTCAACAAGATTTAGACCTAAATTTTTCAAGCACCCTAGTTTGGTGTGGTGGTTAATAAATAATGCCTTATCCAAGATTTAGACCATGATTTGGTATGGTGATTAATAAATTGTGCCTTATACAAGATTTACACCTTGATTTATTAAGCATCTCAATTTGGTGTGGTAATTGATATAGCATTTAGTGTAGATTTACATTGTTGGCCCTACAATTTTATTAGGTTTTATATTTATGACCAAGTCTAGCACAAAACTAATACCTCAAATAAGTAGAGCTTGGTGTGCACTGATAGAACCAATCCATGTTCACATGCCCATAAAACATATCAACCAAGCATGGAGCCCACCAATAAACAAACTATTGTAGCTAAAAGGCCCCATTTTTGTCAGAATAGTGACACACTTTTAAAATGACAATATGAGAAAAACATATGAAACGTAATTGTGTAAATTTATTTGTTTAGGTCTAATATTCCTTGTTATTTAATAGTTTTATCTAGTGTATGTTAATTATTATCTATTGAATTAGTTGAATTTGGACATATGAAAAAAAAATATCATATTTGTCTAGAGCTTATTCATAAGTTTTCATTATATTTTGACTTATTTGGGAAAGTTGACTCTAAGGGATTTGTAAGACTTTATAATGGACTTATTTATTTCCTTTACATCCGCTCACAAGTCATATTTTTAATTATATAATTTCATTGATTATTTGGTCATTGAATTGATGTTCTCTATCATAGGTTTTTGTACCTTATTTGCATGATTTTTTAGATTTTATGCATTCTTCATAATATTTATACTTAGCTGTAACTTTCACACTTGTTCACATCACTTCATAATTTTTTGGAAATTATGAGACAAATATGAGAAAAAATTCCATGTAAAAACTTTTCTCAACTTTGTAGCTCATCATAACTTTTAAAAGCATTATGAAATTACGAGCCAATGAGAGCCTACCAAGTGGTACATTCTCCCATCTTAGCACCTTACAATATAAATAAAAAATAGTCCACATAAACAAAGGATTGTGAGCTAGTAAGACTCTACCACATGGTGCATTTTCACTCTCATACCTTATAGTTCATTTAGAATATCCAAAAAAGTCTAAAGATCGTGAGACTATGAGTTAATGACATGCATACCACATGGTGTGTTCTCACACTCTTGTAGTTGCTCCAACCTTGTACAAAGACTGATAATGGTAGGAATTCAAATCAATCAAGGAATACCACTTATCAAAGTTTCATAACTTTCAAAAGTAAGGGTGTCTTGCATTTGAAGGATAAAATCCAACGCCATGACTATGGGACAAGTTGCCATGTAATAAGGATCATAAAACAAAGGCACACAAAGGAGCCTAACTGCCAAACTTAATAAACATGCCACCTCATGGGAACATAGCTAAATTTGATGACTATCACCACCTATCAAATCCCAAAAAATTCTTAAAATTCTAAATAATTTTTCTAGCATTAGAATACAAATGCAAATATCATTCTAATTAATATATATATGTAGAATTTAGTTCACAATATTATCGAGCCTAACCTTTTTGGCTTTTCTAAAAATTTGGATCTTTATACCTTTTTTAGAAAGCTTTGATCCTAATTTATATCACTTTAGCTATGTGTGGATGCTTTGATAGCTTTAAAAATATCACAAGGGCTCCCAAAATGACATATAGTGTGTGCTATAGAAAAATTCACAAAAAATTAAAGTCACAATTGCATGGATAGAAAGTAATGTGACACTTTGCATGGTCAATTGAGACTAAGATCAGTCTAAATATGAATAAGGATATGGAACCACACAATGATCACTAATGGAATGAAGTGGTATATAGAAATGAGGTGGTCCCAATGGAACTATCAATTATATTATTGTCTACTTGTGCCCACTCTCTTGTAACTTTGGTCTTTTTTTGTGCATGTTAGTCATTGTAACAAAATTTGACATTAAGAATATGAATGAAATATAACTCTCATGTCAAGGAGGTCTCACATCATGTTCTATATATTTATCTTTAAAACATTGATATGGATCACTTTGTCAGGGTTTAGCCAAACTACATTGCTAGTTAGATTTGCTTGGTAGTTAGCTGCTAAGAGGAGGAAGGGATTTTAAGAATGCAAAGAGAGAAAGATGAAATTCTATGGAGTTTTTAAGGTATTTTATTTTCCTATTCTATTATTTATTCTTTCTCAATTTTAGACTTAGGTTGTGTATTTTTTGAGCTTTGGGAAGTTACTATAGAGGTTTATATGCTTTATTATGAGTAAATTAGAATGAGTGCTTTAGTTATTATGATCATCTTATATGATTGATCTATGGTATATTTTACTAGATTTTTATGTGTGTTAGGATATATGAATGCAAAGTTATATCCTCATGAATTGAAAACAGAGAGAATCTATAAAACAAAAATTAATTAATTAATAAAACATATGCAAACCATTCACAAAAGGAGACATTGATAAAATGTGGTTCATAAATTTAGCTACATCCATAGAGAAATTGTCTAGTTTTATAATTGTACCAGTTAAAAAGAGAATACACTCTCTACTATTCTCTATTTCCTTCTTCACACACTCAAGATTTCAACCAATCTTGTAACAAGACTTTACTAAGTCTTCACACCTCTTTACCTCTCTTACAAGAATTCAACACAATTTATCAACTCTTACTTAGATTCTTTTCTCTCTTAATTTTTCTTGATTAAAAAATACAAAGGAGAGAATAAACATATATATAAATTACAAATGAGAAGAAGAAATCAAGGAGAGACAAATAATTTAGATTTATATCCATTTGGGCCAAAGGAAAAACTATTGGGTATGATTGAATCCATGTGCTTGAGTTAAAAAGGTAGGTGGCATCTTCATGATGCCCCTTGACTTCCTTCACGTGCTTTCAAAATGATTGGGAATCTCTTTTCCAATTTGTCCGCCACTTCAATCAATAATAGTGACTTGATGCCCTATTATCCCATGTGCACACACATGCATTCAAAAGATTCTAATAACATTTTGAAATATTCAAAAGGACTTCACATGTCATATATTTATTGTCTTTCATTATCACTAAAAGATAAAAAAAAATGTGAATTTAAAATTGACAAAAAATGTCACATTATGGAGTGGTATGTCCCACTCTATCACATGGGCTTTATCACATGTGAAATCCTGCATGGGCCATTTCACATCATAATTAACCACATCACTTGCATGCCACATCATCATGACACATCATGATGAATAGTACCTATGAATAGTACTCATGAATAGTGTTTGTGAATAGTGACCTCACACTTAACAATGTGTCATAGATTTTTCATGCTATGAAGTGGGTTATTATAAAGTCATTAAAGTTGGATGCACTTTAGCTATTTTCTATATTTTATTTATATTATGAGGAGATGATTCTAAGATTTACTCATGATCATAATCATTTCCCATAGACCCTTGCTCTTCATTTATTCAGATTTGAGTACTTAAATTTATCTTACGAATGTTGATTATTTTACATTAAATATTTTAAAGCATTGCTTGAGAAAAATAACTACCTAATTGAAGTATAAAAACCTCCTTTTATGCCTTACACTTCCCTCTTTTATCACTTTTCAATATGAAATCTTGCTATTGTATCTTAGCATCATTATATATATATATATATATATATATATATATATATATATATATATATATATATATATATATATATATATATATATATATATATATATATATATATACATACATACATACATACATACATACATATATATATACATATATATACATATATATATATACATATATATATATATATATACATATATACATATATATATATATATATATATATATATACATATATATATATATATATATACATATATATATATATATATATTGTTATTATGAACATTTGGGTGAATATCCCTTGTGGTCTTATAGGTCGCATGTTGCTATTAAACATAGACTATTTAGGAGAGTCAACCTATAACTTGTGCCCTAGATGATCCCAAAAATCTTAAAATGAGAGGGTGAAATCCCATGAGGTCTTTGGTGTGTATAAAACCCACATTAATATATTTAAATGGCATTAGGATGACTCCTTGTGATCAATTTTATTTTCCTTATTTTATTTTCAACTTTTATCAATATGTCAAAAATCCTAAATAGTTGAAAATAATAAAATCCAAAATGAGAAAAGCATGTCTTAGCTTGGTGAAATAACCATAAATATTCCTGGTGTTCAACATGAAATTATAAAAAATGATTTCAATTACATTCTAAAATTCCTAAATGATAGAACTACTAAAAAAACATGTTCGTGCTTTCAAAAATGCTTTGGTATTCTTAAATGTTCATCATGATGATTTAGCATGTAGGTTGTTTATTTTCACATTAAAAGGTCTTGAGTATGAATGGTTTCTTAATTTAATGCATAGTTCAATTCATAGTTGGAAGGAATTTGAAGATGAATTTATTTAACAATTTAGATAGCTAATTTACTTTTTTGCTTTGTTAAATAAATTACTCACACTCAAGAGACAACTCAATCAACCAATTAAGGATTTAAATCTCAAATTTCAAGAGATCTATAGTAGGATCCCCATTAATTAAAAACCCTAATAAGTTGTCATTCTAGATATATACATAAATGCTTTAGATCCTATTATATCCATGCTTGTCAAAACATCTAATTCAAACACTTTAGCTTTGGCATATGTAGAAGCTATCATGTTAGATAGGGAGCCATTTTACAAGACAAAAACGAACTATTCTCCATATAATATTGGAATTCTAAACTTTCCTCAAGCCTATAAATGTATGAATCCTCCCATGGTCTATCATTCAAATCAAACCTTTATTCAAAACATTGAGCCAAACATAAATCTAAATCATAACCTCTTTGTTAAAAATAACATGCATTCAAACCAATTATAACATGCCTTAAAGATGAAAGTGAATGTGATTTTAATGAATATGATAATCATGAAAAAAATGTATATTCTGACTCTGAGAGTGATGCAGAAGAGGTTTATGTAGAGTAATCACATAATAATTGGAACAATCAAGTAAGGAACATATGATGTCTTCCATGTATTTTGATCAGCTAGTTATTGTGGAAGTCAACTTGCTAAAATAAGATGTTGGTGATGAATAAATGGAGGACACATGTTATGTATAACAATAAAAAGCAAAAGAGCATGATGTTGAAGATGACTTGTTTTCCCTATTTGAATGAGGTTATGACAATTTAATGGATGCATAATGTTTGGGTATTGAATAAAATAATTGTCAAGGTGGAGAGGATGTCAAAAGTGATACCTAAATGGATTTATTCCATATATTTGAAGCTGGTTATGTTCACCTTTGTAGAAGCCTAGAAATTCTCATCGAACTTGTGTGTGATGGAGAAGTAGAATCCTATTCACCAGCTGAAACACATCACAAGGAATTGGTATGCACTACACCTCTGATTCAAAAAATCATAGGGATCAGGATAAAATAATTTCATGAATTCATTTGGCCTAACTTTGAGGTATATTTACCTAAGCCCAATTCTTTTGTTGATTTCATGCTTGATGGGTATCATCATGTGAAGCTTTTTCTTATGCATCTTCTTGTATTTGGAATGTGTAAATTAAATGAATTATGGAAATAGTATAAGGATACCTTTATTAGGCTAAAAATGTGAAAATGGAAAGCCTACTGTTACCAAGAAGTTCTAAATGTTTCATGCAAATTTTTTAGGTCCACCCTCCAATCCCTAGATATTTTTATTTATTTTAGGAGTAGAGTAGGCTTAGAGTAGTTTATTTTCCATTTGTTTGTTTTCCTACTTTCTATTCTTTCTTGATTTATATTTTATTTTAGATCACTTTTGGTTCTATATTTTAAATTCTCTTTTAGTAGTTTGGAATGAATCATAAAATCTCCTCCTTCCTTTTCCCTGTAATGTTTTAATTAGATAAGTTACCATATCATTAAATCTATTAAATGATTTTAAATTGGTTGACCAATGTTGTATTCATTGTAAAATATTTGAAAATTGAAATTTTGACTAAATATCAACATTATGCTTGAGCATTTCATGTTTTATCTAGTAAATTGAATCTTTGTTTCAAAATTACCACATGAATTAAGAAAATATTTGACATTGAAAATGAGTCAAAATTTCACTTTATCACATTAAAGCATTACCTTGATGTATATGAATAATATAAAATGGATTATTTCTGATTGAATTTTCTATCAAATACCTTTCACCTTGGTTGTTGGTTCTCAACCCTTTGAGAGATCCAAAAGATAAATAAAAAAAAGACAAAGGGGAACAATAAATATTCAAATCAAAATAAAAATATTTCTTCAAAAGGGTGCTTTAGGTAACCTTTATCATAAGATTTCTCATCTAGATGGAAATGGAGAAAGACCTTGAGTGACACCAACCTATGTTAGGATTATTGATGTCTAGATGGTAGCAGAGAAATGTACAAGCCTTCCCCCTTTAACCAATGTATGAGTAAAATATAATAACGTTAATAATTTTTAATGGTGTGATCATTCTCTAGCTGTGTCAAAAACCAAAAAGTCAAATAAATGAATCACCATACACACACCTTTGACTCAATGTAAATGCTTAGTATGTTGTATTATAAGATTGAAGATAATATTCAGGTTTATTTTGAAAACATGATATTGTCTTTTATAATTTTTTATCTTATTTCAAAATTTGACTAGAGTTTTTAATTTTTAAACACTTGACAATGTTTTCCCCACAAAATTCACCATTTCTTATGTCCAAAACCCCGTTATTGTCAGAATAGGGACCCATTTTTAAAATGAAAAAATGAGGAAAATATCCAAAACCTAATGGTGCAATTTTTTTTGTTTGGGTCTAATAGTCCTTTCTATTTCATAACTTTATATAATGTGTGCTAGCAATTATTTCCCAAATTAGTCTAATTTGGACATATGCAAACAAATAAAATTTGTCTAGAGATTATTCATATGTTTTCACAGTGCTTTGGTTTATTTAGCACTTATTTGGGTAAGTTAAGGCTAAGGTATTTGTAAGAATTTATAAGACTTATTTATTTCCTTTGAATCTCATCTCAAGTCATTTTTTAACATAGATAATCTATTTGATTATTTGGTCACTGAATTTGTGTTCTTTATCATAAGTTTTCACATGATTTCATAGATTTTGTGCATTATTCACAATATTTGGAGTTAGTTATAACTTTCATAATTTTTTGTAGCATTTTACAACTTTCTAGACAATGAATCAACTCTTTCAGCCTATGTGGCACCTTTTCACAACTTTGTGTCTTATTGAAAATTTTCAAAGTAGTGTGAGACTAAAAGCCAATCAGACCCTACCAAGTGGCACATTATCACATCTTCGCATGTCATAGTGAAAATAAAAACAAGTTATCATATTTTTAGGACCATGAGACTGCACCATGAGGTGTGTTTTTTTTTCACTCACACCTTATATTTCATTTAGAATATTTCATAAAATCCAAAGACTGTGAGACTCTGAGCTAATGACATGCATGTCATGTGGTGTGTTCTTGCACTCTCTAAATTACTCTAACACTACACAAAGATTGAGAATAGAGATAATTTGAATCTTTCAAGGAATTCCACTTATTAAATATACATAACTTGAAAAAGGAATGGGCCCATGCATTTTAAGTCTGAAATCCAAGGCCATGGTTGTGCAACATGTCACCATGTAGTAAGGATCATAAATTAAAGGCCCACAAAAGAGCTTGATTGTTAGACTTGAAAACCATGTGACCCCATGAGAACATAAATAAATTTGATGGCCATCACCACCTATTATATAGTCATGATATTCATGACAATCTAAATAAATTTTCCATCATTAGAAGACAAATGCAGAGATCATTTTAATTAAGATATATGTAGAATTTAGTTCATAGGCTTGTTGGGGCTAACATTTTTGGGTTATATCAAAATTTTAATCATTATACCTTTTAAAAATTATTAAATTTATATCACATAGATTTAGTTGTGTGAAGATGCTTTTATATCTCTGAAAATAGTCCAAGGGCTCCCAAAATGATTTATAGCTTGTGTAGCAAGAAAATTCTCAAAAACTTAAAGTCACAGTTGCATAAAATAGAAAGCAAGGTGACAATTTACATGGTAAATCATGACCAAGATTAGTATAAATAAGATAAAATATATGGTACAACATAATTATAATTAATGTAATGAAGTGGTAGATAACATTTAGGTGGTCGTAATGGAATTGCCCATTATACAGTTATTTAGTTGTGCCCACTCTCTTGTAACTTTTGTCATTTTTTGTGCATGTTAGTCATTGTAAAAAACTATAAAATTATTAATATTAATGGAATATCTCTTTCATGTGAAGGAGGTATCATCTCATTCTCTATATATACATCTTTAAAGCATTGTAAACATGTCGCTTCACTAGGAGTTGGCTGAATTACATTACTAGTTAGCTTTACTCATTGGTTGGATACCAAGAGGAGGGAATTTTAAGAATGCAAAGAGAGAACTATGAAATTTTGTGGAATGTTTAAGGTATTTTATTTTTCAATTATTTTCTTTATTATTTCTCAATTTTAGACTTAGGATGTGTAATTTCGAAGCTTTGAGTTATTTTTGTATAGGTTTACATGTTTTATTATTAGATTAGAATGTGTAGTTTAATTATTATGATCATCTTAGATTATTGATCTCTTATCTATTTTTAAAATTTGGATTTTTTGTAGTTATTTTATGCTACAAAGTGGGTCCTTATAAAAATTTTACACATAGATGTACTTTAGCTATTTTCTTTAATTGATTTATCTTACAAGGAGATACTCATGAGGATAACTCATGATCATAGTCATTGTCCTTAAACTCATTCTCTTTGTTTATTTAGATTTAAGTGCTTAATTATATCTGATAAATGTTGATTTCTTTGTATTTAATATTTTAAAGTATTTCTTAAGTGAAATAACTTCTCAGTTGAAGTTTGAAATCTTCCATTTTTGCCTTACCCTTCCCTCTTTTTAAATTTTTTTTATAGATATCTAGCAATTGTAACTTAGAATTATTATATATATAAATCTTTGGGTGTTAATCTTATCATTTAGGTGAATATTATGGTATTGTAGGTCATGTGATGTTATTTAACACATACTATGTAGGAGAGTTTTAACCTACAATGTGTGCCCTAAACAATCCTAATAGTTCTAAAATGAGAGTTCAAAATCCCATGAGGTATTTAGTTTTCATAAAACCAAGAGAACACATTATATATATGTGTGTGCCTAAGAATATATTTAATAAATGATAAAACTAACTGCATGTCAATATCAAACTTATCTAAATTAGTGTAATTTATAGATAAACAACATAAGTAATGAATTGAAGTTAGATTTTGACACGTAGATGATAAGTGACAATAAACTATGAGGTAGCTAACTCTAAGTGAAACAACACATTAACTACCAAGTTGACAAACATTTAATGATGATTGGTGGTAGATGAGATTACTTCTGACACATAGAGTCTTTTGGAAGATTAGAAAAGATAAATACTTGAGAATAACAAAGGTTTTTATTGATGAAAAGTTGTGTGGATTAACTTGTAAGAAAATTTTACCAAATTACTGAAAAAGATATAATAAAAGACAATTGGTGATATTTTTAGTGCCATTGGGCACCTTGTAATCATGATGTACTAAGTAATAAACAAGATTATTGTTGATGTTATTAATATATATGTTTATGTATGTAAATTATTGTTAATATGATTGGACTAATTATGTTCTTACATTTAATTATTTATTACTTGTGAAGGGATGAATACTTAGGTAGAATTATGTGTTAGTATTATAGTTTATCATTGTTGATTTTGTTTATAGAATAATGTGTCCATGTTTTGGTTCATATGTATGCCTATTTTTTTTCCATGTGTTGATAACATAGTAAATAATATGCGCAAAGTAATCCCACATACATAGATATGAATGTGAGATAATTCATGGATTCACTATTTCTAACTAACCCCAAACCTTCCCAGTTACCTCTCTTTGCACCTCAGGTGAGCATGCAAGGAAAACTTGTGTGATATACCGGTGTAAAAATATAAGTATTAGGATTTGCATAGAATTAACATGCAGGTGGCTAACCATTTCTAGCTTTTTTATTTCTATTGTCAGGATGGGTAAAATTTTGTTAATAAAATGGTAAGGAGGGATGATGTGTTAGATTTCATTGGAGAAAATTAAGCATTTGTTAGAGTAGTTGAAGGAAATTTTTTTAATGAACCACCTGATCATGGAAATCAAGAGCCAAAGGAATGGGTGGAAGAAAAATTGCATAATTCTCTTTATGAAGTCTTCTATGAGCTACCAATGAATATACACACATGGATTGCAGTGTATGCTATGATCACAAGTATAAATTATGTAAAATAATTTTCTTGGGCCAAATAATGTATAGAGTAGTTGAGTAACCTGGACATAATTTGGACCAAAGTTGTTGATGTCTAGTGGTTTGGCATACTAAATAGCTATGTACTAGAGTATTTTGTACCTATCTATTCTTGTCCATAACAAGCCTAATACCAAGTTTTTTGTAAACCTAGAGGTTCATATTTTAAGTAGTTAACATTGGGTATCAATAAAATGATGATAAATATTGGGATGGAGAATTTTCCAATGGTGGGATATGTTCTTATGCATGTGAGAAAAATGGAAGTAGAAGGTGAAAAGGGCATGGTTTATATAAGGTAGATAGGAATAAATTATTAAACATGGAGGGACCATATGAATGTGATATATGAAGGCATAAATATGAAAAAAGTTGACAAAAAGTGATGGTTGAAAATTACTCTAGGTAGAGAGAATAGTTTTAATTAGGAGATGATAGATTACCTACACAAAATGAGATTGGAATTAGGAATACTCTTAAATAGAGGATATGCACTTTGTGGATGAATTGTGTGCCAATGAGTTAGAGTGAATTATGCAAATATAAGTTGAATCACCTAAGGTGGTAGAAGACATATGAGAAACTATTGAGGAAATTCCAACTTACATTTTACTTGAAGCACTTTCTCAGGCGTTTTACCCATAGCCAAAATAAATTGACAAAGACATTGACCATATATTCAAAATAAGAACTTTCTAGCATAATAAGGTGAATGAAGTGTGTTTTAAAAAATAGTTCCTTACCAACCAATCAGACTATTGGTTGCACATCCCATACAAACATTGATTGCAATGATGTATGGTATGCCACCTATAGGAATGGGTCCAACCCCTCAAAAAAGTATTAAAGCATAAGGCATGATAGTAGGAGCTAAAGGACTGGTGATAGGTTAATAGGTCATCCAAGTGGTAGGAGGAGCTGAAGTAAAACCTATTACACTAATAGAAGGAGGAATGGTAAGTACCCCTGGAGGAATCCAAAGTTTGAATGCACCTTCAGTTGATGTATCGATATAGTAGATACCTCAAGCACCAACTACACTTGTGCCTACTCACTAGGTATTTTATGAAATATTCTTAAGATTTCATAACTATCATCAAATGGATAATACCACAAAACATGTTCATAAGTGTGAGCTCATATGGTGCACAAAGGGAATTACATTTCTAGAATGTAAGGTAATTTAGTTTGTATAACACTTTTGGATTTCACCCATACCTGATATCAAAATCTTGATTCAAACTAAGATAATATGGATTATGACCTTCTATAGGAAAACTTATTAAATGAATTTAACATTCTCAAGTTTTAGAAATAAATAATTATTGCATTAAAGGAAATCAAGATCTAATAGAGTGTGTCTAGGTTCAAGACTTTAGTGTCCAAAATATCCTTTGATATTCATCTAATATAACATTCACAATGGTTTGTTGGATGGGATTACACCATTTCAACTTGCCTTGTTGATGAAAACATTCACCAAGACTCTAGAGTCTCTTGAGGGAGTATTAAGAGCTAAAGTTTTTGGAGGTGTATTACTAGAGTTAGATAATTAATGGAGCCATAGATAGCCTAAATAGCTTTCCATATTCATAAGATAACAACTAATAGTTCTCATGACATAAAGAGTGGGATATGGTGTACATATTATGAGATAAAAGGGAAAAATAACAACTCTACCTGAGGAGAAAGGTGAGAGCTCTCATTGCTTCATGTGACATATGTCATGAAGGGCATGCTATGTGTAATTTCCTTCTCCTTTAGTATACTTCCCAAGCTAAGGTCTCTCTTTACTTTAATATTTTAGACACCTCTACCCATAACATTGAACACTACATGGTGATTGATGAGATCCATGAGGAAAGAGATCAGATAACATGATAGGCCACTACAACACCATAAAAACAAGCTTACAATTATTATGGGAAATAACATGGTTATAGAGGCTAGGATGCAATATATAGGGGCAAAAATACTTGTTATAAGTGTGGATCACTAGACCACTACTATTGTAACCACCCCCAAGTATCCTTTGGATATTTTTGAGGTGACCATAAGGTTTAATATTATTTGGATTTATATGCCAAGATCACACATAAGGAATTAATAGAGAAGGGCAGTGACATTATTATAATTGAGTCTGGTTCAAACCAATGGGTTTTGAAGGCACAAGCTAAGAAGATGACCATCCCTAATATGTATATAAAAAATCTTAGTGGTATGAATAAATAACAAAAAACCACTCCCATTAAGAAATCCATGATGGGATTTGAGTTGAGAAGACTCAAAGATAAGGTGGTGTACCTTGAACCCTCTATAACACCCTATCTAGACAATTTGTGCTAGAAATAAGTATTGTGCAAAGCCATGGGTTTTATCTAAAATATGTAGGGTAAATTGTAGTCCATGTGATACTTAGAGTAAAATTCAAGGAGCTCAAACACAAAATAGAGTTTGATAAGTAGAAGGATAATATTGATGATGTATTGGGTCTCATACATTGTGAGGAAATGATTCCTATGCTAAGGAAATTTTTGGCTAAATACATGTGAAAACAACCCACTAATGTACTAGTGCCAAACCTAGTGAAAGGGTGAAAGGTAAGGGTAACATAGAACTTAGGCTATGATCAGGAGCTACTCATACATAAAGAAATCAAAGGATGGTCAGTATTTGAAATTCTATTGGATACATGTAGTAAAGTAAATAATCTCATGGGAGATGCTTGGTGAAAAATAGGCAACTCTACCTTACAACCCTCACCGCATGTTTTATTCATGGAAAATAAGACCTAATCACAACCCATGGGGATTATGCACAATATTGGTATGAAGATAATGGGTGCAAAGTTTTGTGTATACTTTTAGGTGATTGAACTCACCAAGATAAAAAACTAGCCTGGTTTACTTGGTAGACCTTGGTATTACGCCAACAATGCAAAAATGCAATTCAAGAAGTGCTACATGAGATTTGAAAATATAATAGATAATGTGGTGATTCCATTTTCAAATGGTCAAGGACCCCCATGTCAAGGGTGTTGATTTTGAGGATAAAATCAACAACATCTATAATATCATGGTGCATAGAGTAGAGAACTTTAAACTAACTAGGGATGGCATCCTAAGTTGGGACAAGGCAAAGTCCACTTATGATACCACAAACATTTCCTATGACTGATGGGTATCTGAATCTTATGAAGTGACCAATCAATAATGTGGTGTAATATGATCAATAACTCAATTTTGATGCACACGAAAGACCTTATGCATAAAAATCAATACCTATTTGAGTAACAAGAAGATATAGACTACCCACCACATCCAAAATTAATGGAGAGTTCTATATAAATAAGGAAAAACTTACTAAATTTACCCAATATTATGAATCAATAGGTGCTACCCCATTATTATAGAACTTGAGGTGTGTGTCCCTAAGGAAAAGGATCCCATGGGTACCTTAGTGTACACCTTAAAGATAACTACTACACACTTGTGGGATACACACAAGCCAAGTATTTCAACTTGGACTAAGGTTAAAGATGCCATATGATCTAAATTTTATATTAATAATGAATACAAAAGGGTTACCCACATATAGTGGTGACTATGATACATGGGTGCATATTAATGAATGTGAATACAAGTGGACAAGACACACACCTTGTTTTATAGTAGAGTTATGAGTTCATGATTTCTACCAAACTTTAAAGACTTGGGTACATGCATGGTATGTTGTGAATGAGGCACATCAAAGACTAAAAATTGGATAGATCTGAAGAAGAGATTCACCCATAATTTTTCCTTCTCCTTGTTTGATCTATGAATATTCAAGCCCCTACACTGCATTTTCCAAACCATCTTAGAAGATGAAGATATAATGGAAGAATAGGTCTCATAAGTGTTCAATGAAAATGGACTCGACCTACCTAAGTTATTTGATGACAATGAGGTAAAAATTATTCCTATTAATATGATGAAGTAATATGGATGGTGTGAAATTGGTAATTCATGACTGAAAAATAAAATCTTATGCGTAATGTGGAGGAAGAATCCCAAGAGAGTGTAACCTTAGCCACTTAAAAATTGAAACTTCTTAGGGAGATAAAAAAGTATCAGATGTATATTTTGATTGACATAAGTTCTCCTGCAATCCCCTAAATAAAACCAAGATAAATATCTAATCATAAGAATGACCCAAGATGGCCACCATTGGAGATCATTATTCTATCATATAATTAACATGTATCATAAAACTACTTTGGGAATTCTAAGACCTCTTATTAAGAGGTTTCAAGGAGATGAAGGGTGTGTAACCTTCCTTGGGAATAATGAACATCACTTTGGCTAATGGCATGACATCCTTAAAATTATCAACCATACTTGATGAACCCAAACTTACACACCAAGGTTAAGGTAAAGATTGATAACATGTTTATTGTAGGTGTGATCTATATGCACATGTTAGGATTAACCAAAATCTATCCTATCTCAATAAAATTAGAATTTCATGGAGATAAATAAAATGGAGCTCTAATACTCAATTAATCTTAGTAATGATCAATGATATCCATAGATTTAATACATGATTGCTTGTGTCACAAATTCCAAGAGGAATAGGTTCCAAAGCCTAAGCCTATGACATAAGGTTATAAATATCACTATATCTATATGAAAGTAATTGCGTAAGTAGGTAATGAAAGTAATTATGCAACTAAAATAAACTAAATTAAGGGTAAGGCTTAGAATCATCATAAAGGGTAAGGTACCATGGTCAAACAAATAGGGGTTTAGGTAACCTAGAATAGAATATGGAAATTCTAACCAATCTTATAACCACACCAACTTAATTAATTGTAGAGATAACATAGACAATGATACACACACATTCATTCACTATGAAATTATAAACAAGAAACATATAACTACTAAAGAAATAAACGAAAGAGTACAAGGTCTTAAATACTTACCTTGGAGTGGACTCATTGAGCCTCAATCTTCCCCTTGGCTCAATTGAATATTTTCAAGAGATGTTATGGGTTGAATACTTTAAATGGTTGCACAAATAATCAATATATCCTTAACTAATAAGTCTCAAGGACTCATCTTATTGAAATTGAAATACTACCACAAGACAATCTTCTTCAAGATAAGGTTTCAAACTAAAAACTCCTCCAAATATAACTTAGGGCAGAAATGTGAGTGAAAGTAGAGTAAACACAATAATATGGATATGTTGAAATGAAATATGACCCCTATATATACTAATATAATACCTAAAACCAACCCTAAACTCTAATCCAATGGTATTAGCCTGACTAATACATGTGAAATAAGTTGACTTACATAAAATGGTATTGACCAAACTGACATAATACAAATTGTAGAAGATAGGCTAAAAACTACATCATGTTAGCTGATATGGTATAAGAAGGGAAGATGTATTAAAAATATGGTATTGGTTAAGTCAATGGCACATTATATAAGAAAAATGACACAACTAAATGAGGTTATGATGGAAGGAGGTAAATGTTAAGATAGTCTAAAGAAGTAAGACTAGTAGTAGCAAATGATATGATCATGATATAGTAGCAACATCTCTTAAAAATCACCACAACCCTACCCACATTTTTTATGATGCTCCATTTAAGGTGGGTAGTCAAGGAGATTGATGATCAATAAGTCATTACAAGAAAATATGTTAGTAAATGATTAATGTATAAATATTATGTGTATACATATGCCCTGCCCAAAGATCATCATGTATCATAATAGTGTAGCATGGGATGGTGCTTTTAGAAAGAACATAGTAACACAAAGATGTAATTAAAATGAAATGTTGAAATAATTATTGATAAATGAATAGCTAACAGTACCATATACATACCTTGAATTAACTATGTCAACAAATGGATACACACATATACCATATTATTGATCATGGAGGGTGAAGTAAATAAATATGAGAAACCCTAGGGATACAAGGTTAAAAATAGATAGAATCAAAGAAAGCAAATGCTAGAATGTCAAAGTAAATGGAAAACTCTCAAAACTAATTAAACTACTTGGAAAATTGGCAATTCAAGATTGTAAAGGACATGCTATAACTAAAAGACAAATAAAATTGAATAAAATCAAAGGAAAATGATTAATCCAAAAATTAAGGCTACTTATGACTAAAAAACCCAATAATGCATCCATAGTAATATAAGTAACCATATCAAATAAGGAACACATAAAACTAACTAATGGTAACATAATCAATGTAAGGGAAGTAACAAAACATACTCAAACAAATATGGAAAAATATGAAATAAATAAATGAGACGAGATGCCTACAAAAAGGCAAATAGAAAATTCAAGGTCCCAAAAAATAACCAAGATAAACCCATAAAATACAAGTCTATAACCAAAAGAACATCTCATAATAACTAAAAGATGGAACTTCTATTCTACAAAATAGATAAACTAAAACTACCATGTTTATACCATGTTTGAAGGATATGGAGAATAAGAAGTATATAAAAGTGGAAAAGATTTAGAAATAAAACCTACCTATCAAGGGGGAATCAATAGAGGGAGAGGAGAGAGGGTGTCACCAAGGTGAAAACATGACATTTACTAGAAATAATACACTCAAATCAAGTTGGCAAGACTAGGAATTTTTAACATAAGCTTGGGCTAACCAGTGAAGTATAAATATATCATCCCATGAAGGCTATCATGCATGAAAATCAAAAGGATTGTACCTTACCACAACATGTTCCCTATTCCTTAAGACACTTTACAGAGACGTTAGCCTACTAAAATATTAGGTACTTATGTGAGAAGATAGGTGAAACTAAATTAAAGGAAGATATATTGAAAAAAATGAGACATCCTACCATAGTTTATTGGCTTACCACACCCCAGTGGACCTTGGATCTATCATGAGACCAACTATGTAATTTGAGATTTGACTAAGATTGGAGATGTTCCAAATAAAGATCACATCTTTTTGGGTGATATGGATTTTGATATTAAATTTTATTTTAACATTTACCTTTTCTTATGATATGGAATCTAACATTTTTTTATTTTTATATTCTCGTCCTCCATATAGATTTGTAAAAACCAAACATGGATGTTAAATATGTCTATAATAAGAGAACTTACACTTAGTGGATAGAGAGGAAAAATTAAAGACCATAATGCTTAAATAATCCTAGACATTCACCTTAGAAAAAATTGGAATATTGAAACTAACCTTGTAAGCTCAAATGGATATTGAATATGAGGAATGGTGAAAATTATCATAGAATGATTGATTGCATAAATCACAAAAAATGTGTAAAGGAATATGGTACAATGATATATTATGCATGAATCATCTTCATAAGAAATGTGAAATGGGGACATGAAGAATTACTACTAAAGTTTTACCATAAAATAATATGACTAATTCTACGTGAGGGAAAATACTACTCTTGACTATTGCCTTATCTTTCTTGGAAGACACCTACCTAAGGTTGGGAGTGAAAGCAATATATGAAAAAAATATGGTTGACATTTTTAAGGAGAGCTTAGTTAATGTCTTACCATGTAAATTACAAACTAAAAATTTAAGAGGCATAGGGGTATGAAATGATTATAAAACTAAAGAACTGAAAGATGAAACAATGGTTCACTTAAAAAAGGATGGATGTTTGTGAGGAAGGATTTTAGGGTGTTTCAATACAACTCACAAACTAAAAAACCAAGTGGTGTAATTAGATAGCATACCAAAGTACTAAATATAAGTACTAGGGATAATATTTAAGAAAACCCAAAAGTGTGTGAATAGGGAAATGTTAGTTACTAGAAGAAAGTATAATTAAAATTATGAGTCCATAGAATGGATTGTTATATCCAAATAATGAACTTATTTATCCCCTATTTAATCTTCTTATTAATGAATTTGAATGTGCATTTTATAACTTGTTTCTAATCTAAAAAATGAAAATTTTTACCTTATTTAGTATGTGTGAGTTAATATTGCTTGTTTTAACACTATGTTGTAACCCTTTTTATGGAAACACCATCAAACTTGTATGTACAGGTTGCATAAACACACTATGATAAAATACTATGATTTTGGAAAATAAGTAGAGCATTTGAAGATCATTGAATAAAACTATGGAGCATCTCAAACCAAATTAAAAGTTTATCATTATAGCTTTAGAGTTTATCAATTTGGCTCTAGAGTCCATTAGTGTAACCCTAGAGTCTATCAGTCTAGCTTTAGAGTCCACTAGTTTATCTCCAGAGTGTGCAAGTCTAGCTTTGAAGTCACTCACAATAGACACAAATATCATTTATGAATATAACATGCATTCTTAATCAGTAACCTTATAAACCATTTTGGGTCAATTCTAAATTCATGAGGACACTTATCAAATATAGTATTCTTATTTATAAATATTGTATTTATAGTAATGTTTTGTAAAGGCATCACTATGAATATTATGGAAATTGGTTATCAAATCATACTAATTATAATTGAATATATTTTAACTATCAATAGATAAATATATTTACATGCAAACCTATGCATCTCTTCCAATGTTTCATTTTGAAACATGGAAGGAGGTTGTATCTTATTTTATATTTTGTAAATAAATTAGATGTAGTTAGTAATCTTATTAGGGATTATCTATTCTAGTTAGTTGTTGTAAACATGTTGAGAAATATAACCAACGTCTCCTGGATGATTAGTAGCTAGCATTTAATAAGTAATAAAAAAATTAGGGTTAAGTAGTGTTGTTGAAGTATTTTCCATATTGTAAACATTTTCTTGAGTAATGAAGATTTGATGTTCTTGAAATACTAAGTGTGATATACATCATGTTCCATGGGAGATCAAGGGACCACTCAACTGAGGAATTGGAATTATTTTATAGTATTTTATGTCTTATATTATTATTAGTTAATCTTCTACATTTTTATGTTAAAAGTGTGATTTGATATAACGTACAACTCTTTGTGTGTGTGTGTGTGTGTGTGTGTGTGTGTGTTTATTTTAATACATTTTATATATTTTAAATTTTAGCATTTAATTTCTAACCATTTACTTCTAATCACCATTTAAATTCAATAAATAGATTAATGTGTGTTTTCCTTTATCAATAAGTGTGTTCATTTCCAAATAGTTTCTTTTATAAGCAAGTCGTGTTTATTTTCAAAGTAAGTGTGTTTAATTCTATTGTCAACATTTCAATTATGTATCATAGTGTTTTCCTTTGAAATAATTAGATATATTTCAATTCAAAAAATTAGAATAGATATTTAGGGATAAATGATCCACAACTCCCCCTAAAAGGATAATTGCTAGTTATTATCTTTGGCACTTTATTGATGACTACCATTGGACACCGACTCTATTTTGACATGACATCAACCAAGTTGACTTGATATAAATGAAAAGATTGATAACACTCATTATTTTTGGTTCCATTTCCATGGATTTTCTAGGTGTCATTAGGGTGAAAATCTCAAAACTTACAATTGATTAATAAAAACTTCCCATAAATCAAAAAGATATATAAATAGACAAAGAGATTAAAAGGGAAGATACATTGTAAAGATCACTCAACAGAGCACAAGTAATGGTAAGACACAAGAACAAATTTACCTAAAATATATTTTAGGAAAATAACTTTAGACTATTGAGGATGAACCATTTCTATCCTCACCTAAACTTTGGTATCATTCCCCATTGGTAGGTGCATATTTTAAAATGAAGAAATTATGTATAAAACATAGAAATAGTTTTTAATCTCAATAAAGTATCCTTCCAACCACTTATAAGGATTCAAATCCTACCAATATAACTCTTTACAACATCTTTTAGGAAACCATGGGAGACAATCTGGGAAATAATCCACTGAGCAAGGTTGCAAGAGGTAGAGATCAACCACCAAGTAGAAAGTTCACCTATCTTATTATCCTAGATCAAAATGAAAATAAAAAATGAAGAATATATCCCCATCCATATTACCTACTTTCAGAGGACTATATACAAAGGACCCTGATCAATTTATGTTTGAATTTAAAGTTTTGTGTCAAACTTATGACTACAAAACTGATAATCACAAACTAAAATTATTCCCTTCTACACTCAAGGATTAAACCATGAGGTAGTTTATGGGTTTATAACTAAATCCCATTCTCACATGAGATGAAATAGAAAATGGATTATTAGATAAATATCAAGATTATTGTAGAGTAAGGGTTATTGAATAAGAATTTTTTTGTATAAAACAAAAGGAAGATGAGAATATGGAAGACTATATTGACCACTTCCTCTTTTCACATAGAATATTTGGGTATGAATAAGAGGAATATTTGAACAAAATATTTTTCTTAAAAATACTAGATGATGATACTAGCAAATATTTGAACTTAATAGGAAAAGGAGATATAAACAAACTTAGTCTCAATGATATAGCTGAACTATGTAAGAATTATTCAAGAACAAGTGTTATTGTCTAGAAAATAAAAATAGGGAAGAGAAGCAATGATGTAGGAAAACTCATGGAGTAATTTTCAAACCTCAAAATAGATATTTTAAACACCACACTAAATGTTTTACAAGCAAAATCTAATGCCACTACTGAATCGTTGACTATATATTATCCAAAATATAGAGTAAAATATGCACTTAGATATTGTCCTCTTGATAGGACATACATGTATGGTATTTATGATACAAATGATCATGATACTAAAAACTAAGCTATCCTACCTACTTTCAAAAACAAACTGAAAAAGGTTACCCGATAAATAGAAGAGCTCAACTAAATACAAAGACATGGAAATCAATTTTCTCATAATCAAAACTAGAATCATTTCATCCCAAGAGCTCATTATAACCCATGGATGATGTCATGGGATAGACAAGCACCTCCACAGACATGTGTACCACCAACTTGGGGTCCTTTATAGTGGATTCTATAACCATGGATGTCCCAGACTCATCAATAAATGTGTATGCCTCAATCTAATCATCAACCATGCACAAACCAATAATGGGTATTCAAACAAACCTTTAATTAGTAAAAGAGTCTTACATAATAATATGCTTTGATGCATTCATAAAAATCATCCCCCACAAACTAAACAAGTAACTCAACCCCAATTATCTACATAAATAGTATAAAATCCCAAAAATAAATAGGTAGCTCTTTTCTATAGGGCTGAGAAAGAAAGAACCTTAGGGGTTGGTGATATTGAATTTAAAAATGTCTTGTTGAGATTAGGTAAGATATTGAAATAGCCCCCAAATTATCATAATTGAGGTCTCAAATGAAAATCTATATCCTTTATTGAGTTAATCAAATAAATAATTAATGAGGAAAAGTAAAAACCTAATGAGAAAAAGGAAAAGCCTCAATAAACTGGTACAATTCCTCTACCCATTCCTTTTCTAGAATGGCTCTAGGAGGATGGAAATAAAAGTGAATCTAATTTATTCTAAGAATTAAGAAAATTGAATATTAAAATACCATTACTACAAGCCATAAGGGACATTCCAAAAATAAATAAAGCTATCAAAGGATTATGTATAAAAATTTCATGGACAATAAGGTAATATCCTAAAAATATACAAGTGAATGGTAAACTCATTGACTTATCACCAAGAAAATTAATTCTCTCTAATCATGGAGACTTTGAATGTCTAGTCATCACTATGACTATAGGAAGGAAATAAATACCCAATGTATTAGTATACCTTGGAGCTACCATCAATGTAATGATAGTAAACATGTTGGGAGAAGAATTCAGATTATAAAGTTGCATAGTATATTTTTGTAATATTTGTGCATTATGTACTCAATTTATCATGTATATGTCTATTTTGTCCTATCTCTATGACTTGTAATAGGTTATAATATAAACTAACTCCACTTTTGGCACTAAGTATGTGAAAAAGATGAACAGTTATAGATTGGAAATGTCTATATATACTTTGGATTGTAAGAAGAATAGAGTTCCAATTTTGAAGAGATCAATAGAGATTTATCTAGTTATGGTTACCTATGTGATTTATTACTATGTTCCTTTCATGAATTCTTATGTATAATGTTTGGTTACTTTCTATTTAATCTGATTACTTTATTTATATTTATAAAACTTTGGTTGTTCTTAATTCCTAATAACTTTAGTTAATGAATACTTCCTATGTAACTACTATAAAAACCTTTGTATAAATTCAATACACTATTTTACACACTCGAAGTATATCATAGCTATCCTCATACTTAGCATGTTACGATGATTTTGAAACCTATGCTAATAATGGTGCGATGAGTATGGAACACTGGTTACTAGGGAAGATATATATTGAAACATGGCTAGACCAAAGGATATGTAATTTTGTAAAATAAAAATCAAAATGAACTGGTCTTATCGTAAAGGAAATCATTCAAGAGCATATTTATGGATAGATTTACAATTTTTTTGGTGTAGGTTACCTTAATTGCCAGCTAACTAGTTAGTGTGGTTAGAATATTATTTATTTAATGTAAGTATTAAATAAACTATACTTTAGACTAAAGAAAAGATAGACCGGTTGTAAAAATTGGAAACTAACTAGATAAGAGCAATAGATTACTTGGTTGTTACTATATTAGACAGATATATAACTAAGTTTTTAATATAAGGATGCATAGCTTTCAAAGCTATGAAGGCTTGTTCATCTAGCGAATTCAAATAAAGTTTTTACAGTGACTACTTATCCTTTTGAAGATGTTGGTTGTGGACAAGGCCATGGTGCCTACTCCAGCCAATATGGAGTAGTCATTTTAGGTGTATAGAAGTATATGAGACATGATAGTGAATGATTATTATATAAGCGGATAAGGATTGAACCTAAATCTAGAATAGAGACCCAAAAGAAGAAGAGTTAGAAGAAAAATATGGATTTAGAATGAGAGTTACGATAACATAATAAATGGAGTAAATAGAATAATACCTAGGTAATTGTGAGTAAAATTAAGAGTAGTAGTAAAATAGATGATGAATGAGTAGGAAGATGTGACAAGCAAAATGAAAGAGATGAAGAATGAAGGAAGAAGAAATATGAGATGAAATAAGAAGACAAATGCTGATAGAAATAAATAAGTGACTAAGAATGAGAGGTGTGAATTAGGAATTTGAATCAAGAGAGGGGGTTAGATCAAGTGTTTTTCAAAATGAAAATAACACACTAACAGGAATGATATCTCTAGGCCTAGAAACTAGGGGGAGCTTAGTAATAAATATACATATGAAATCAACAACTAAAACATGAAAAAAACCTTCCTTCACCTTCCTTGGAGCTTCTAAATGGCTCGTAGAGTGGCTTCCTTGGCTTGTACATAAAATCATCTTCACCAATGGAGTTGTTTCGCTCAATTTCTCCTTAGTACCTTTGGCTTGTGATGGATTTGGATTGGCTCAATAATTGGGCATGATAACACTATACTAAATGGATTTTGAACTTATTTAAGAATAATAATTTTACACTATTCAAGCTTTTTGAGGTCATTTGGGCATGATAAATTTGGCTTGAAAAAGCTTAAAATAATGAGTGTGAAGCCTTTTATTTATAGATTTTTGGAAATGATTATAATGAACCTAAACCATCAATTTCAAGATGAAGATGTGTGGCTAATAATCCATTCAATTTTTTGGGCTAAAATCAATAAATATCCTCATAAATATTTGAGATAGAGAGGCATTATAGAGGCATGGGAGGGCTTAATTAGATATTTGTTACATTTATGGCCTATGGATGTCTTCCCAAAAAAATGATGTCTTAGATGATGTAGAAACTCATAATCAATTTTAAAAAATAAATATTCAACAAGTTCCATGGAAAATTAACTTAAGCTCTTGATTCAAATTAATTAGTCTTTAACATGATTTTATCAATTTTGGTACAAATCTTGGCAATTGGTGCACACATTAATCAAATTAGTCAGAATGTCATATTATTGGCTCAAAATTTGACTAGATTAGAATTGGAAGGCAATTTTAGATGCATTGGACCTATTATCCCATTTATGATGTTGCCAACACAAACTAATAAATGCACATGTCTTGTGCAAGAAAATTTGGAGAAAAGAGAAATCGAAAGCACCTAGGTGTAAAATCATCATTTTGACTCAAAATGATATGATCAAAGTTATCTATTTAATAAAATGTGTTACCCCATTTAAGGATACTTTTGCCAAAATTTGCACTTGTATATGATAGGTTTAACTCATTTAACATGTTTGAGTGTTTTTAGCCCAAATTGTGCATTTTAATAGAAATTGGTCTAAAGCCTGATTGGAGGTCATTAGTGGCCAATTTTAGGTGTCTACAATTTGCTCCTATTTGGGAAGGCATTTCAAGATATAGGCATAGTAAAATATTCTCAAAAAATGAAAAGGTCTTGCATGCCTACAAATTCAATAGCAATGGATGAACTGTATGATGCCCCCTCAAGAAAACGGTTGGCATAAGTACGTTGGAAAATAGTCCCTCAAAAGAAAGAAGAAAATTGAGGGGACCAAACATATGAAGATGATGGGGTGAGAACACAATGAGTTTGAAAAATTAGTCAAAATAACTAAGAATTCAAGTGGGATGGTGTATGATGGTTTGCCCAAAGGTGGTTATAATAATTATACCTGATAGTGGTAACGTGGTATGATAACACAATGATTTTTCCAAAGGTAGTTATAATCATAGAGAAGATGGAACTGCCCCAGTTAGGATAGATAAACATGATAATAACATGCCCCTTTTTTGGCAAAAAGAAAATAAATTCGGTGAGAACACAATGGTTTGTCCAAAGGTGGTTATCATCATTGAGAAATGCAAGTGGGATGGTGTACAATGATTTTCCCATAGGTAGTTAGAATTATTGGACCTTGATTATGGAAAATATGATTGATTGGATGATGATGAAAAATATGATGTGGGTAACTTGATACAAAGGGTAATGATGAATTGGAATAACTTACTAGTAGGGAGATGTTTGTTTGAACTAACAAAGGTTGAAAGTCATTCATGGTTAATTACTCTATTTGGGATATGATTGGGATGCCATCGATGTCAGTGTTAAGGATATGTCACTGCTGAGGAGATGTTGATGCTGCCATTGCTGAGTAGACTTCCTAAACATGATTTTTGTTGTAGCACTGTATAATAGGCATAATGATATAACACCATGAGGATTGGTCTGAAAGATGCATAAGGACTGATTCCCATAATCCAATATTTAAGAAAAATAATGTACCAATGATAAAAACCATGATGACATTGTAGATAGATGAATATGGATGGATTCAAGTATAAATGCATAAAGAATAACCCAATGAATGCACATAGAATGAAGCAAAGAAACAATGATAAAAATAAAATAAACAAGTAAAGAAACACAAAAATGAATAAAAGTAAGTCTTAATGTCAGTATAAATAATGCAACAAACATTGCCCCTAGAAAATAGGTGACAACTTAACAAACAAACATGATGGGGTAATAGAAGAAAAATAAGGGGGTGGACAAGCCATGTCCATATGCACTAGGCAAGTGGACACTGCCTACATAATTCCATAGACATAATATCTAATGAAAACTTTAGGCTGAATGTAGTTCTGCTATGAAATGGGAAGAAAATGATAACTAATAAAAAACAAACATAATGGTTGTGATATAAGAATATAAATGGTCTTGTAAAATTACAAGTGCATGGGAGAAAAGGATAAAAAGGATGGGGAAACTAAGTGACATGTGATTTGTTTGTGACTTAGTGAGGGTTCCCATAATGCTTAAGGCAAATAAGTGGTCAATGTTTTTAGTTTTTCTAATGATTTTACAATTTTTTTGGAATTTTTGAGTATCTCAACTCAATTGATAATGATGAGATATCAAATAGTTCAAAATCTCAAAATGATGAGAGCGTGGCTTAGGTTGATCATAAAATAGTGAGAGAGTGGATTATGTTGCTTATAAAATGGCAAAAACTTAGCTTAGGTTGCTTGAAAAATGGTGAGAGTATGGCTTCGGTTACTCAAAAAATAACAAGAGCATGGCTTAGGGTGACTAAGCTAACCTCAACAAGTATCGAGCATTTCCTACATAGTCCTAGGATGGGACCTCAAGTCACCATAGTTATGCCTTATAGTAGAGGAATTTGACTAGTGCAATAACCAATTCAAACAAATAGGCACAATTGGTATAAAGGCATAGGATGGAATAAGAATGGTAAGTTGGTACATTAAGGTAGGATAAATGAATATTTCCCTTAGTTTGCCCATAGGCAGTTATAACTAGGATACAATGACATAGGTCAATGATACTAATTTGCCCATAGGTGGTTATAATTAGTAACAAGACTGGTGGGATACTAATTTTTCCCATAGGCAATTATAATCAGGTGCACTTGGTATAGATAGCAAAATAAGAAATGAAGGATGCAACTACCAAACTTCTATCTTACTACTCCAAAATATTGCCTCTATCTAGAATTATTGAAATAACTATTAAAATTGATCTGAATCCTCTTGTCCAAAATGGTGAGGAAACCAAGTGGAATGGAACCATGGTCATAGGGTTGGGTAGGGAGGGAGAAAATAACTTGATTGATGGGGAAGGTATGATAAAATAGGTATGTGATAGGTTGGTAGGATGACAGGACAGTAAAATGGTATAGTATAAATAAGAATTTTGATACTATGGTACAAATTGAAATGTTCCTTATAGATAATAAACCAAGTCATTGAAGCGTAGTACCACTTGAGGTGGATAATGTTCATTAGCTCATCGAGTTCATTTCCATCTAGTGTGGCAAGCCTATATGCTCCTATTTCATAATTTTCCATGATGATGAAAGGACCAAACTAGTTGGGTTTGAACTTGCATTTATACTTATTTTTGACCATGGTATTATTTTGGTTCTCTTTAAGGACAAGATCACCAAGTTTAAATTCTCTATTTTTCATGCACTGATTGTAGTGGACTTAAAATCAGTTTTGATAGGCTTGGAAATTGTTTATCATATCCATGTATTTCTCATCAAGTAACTTTAGCTCTTATAGGTGAGCTATTCGATAGTCATTTTCATCTAGGACATGCTTGAAAGAAATGCATAAAAAAGGTAACTCGACTTCAATAGAAAGAATGGCCTCAATACTATAAACAAGTGAATATAGAGTGGCTCCTATTGGTGTATGGTGATTGGTACGATATGCCCAAAGGGCACATAATATCTAAAGGTTCCAATCATGATCGACATCATAAAAAATATTTTTGAAAATGTTGATAATATTTTTATTTGATGCTTCGGCCTAGACATTACCTTGAGGGTAATATGCCATAGAAAAGTGTTGTGTGATTTGATACTCGACACATATCTTTTTAACACCCTTGTTTTTGAATGATCCTCTATTATCATATATAATGTTGGAAGGGATATCATAGCAACAAATGAGATAGTTAAACATGAACTTAGAAATTTGCTTTCTAGTCACTTAAGTGAGTGGTATAGCTTAAACCCACTTAGTGAAATATTTAGTGGCAGTAAGGATATGTTTATGGCCATTGAATGAGGTGGGATTGATCTTCCCAATGAGGTCGAGGTCCCATGTAGCAAATGGTGATGGTGTCAACATTGGTTTTAGAGTCTTTGCTAGGGAATGAATCATATTGGCATGTTGTTGACACTTGTCACACTTTTTTACATATGAAGTTATATCTACATCCATCATTGGCCAATAGTAACTAGTACAAAAGAGATTTTTGGATAAGACTACCTTGATGTTATGGGTTCCACATACTCCCTAGTATTTCCATAATGCTAGTCTAGATTCTACCAAAGTTAAATAATGAAGCAAAGTTCCATCAAAACTATGGTGGTAAATGGTTGATCCAAGTTAGGTATACTGAGTGGTTTAGTGGATGAAGGATTTGGATTGATTTTGGGATAGTTTAGGTGGTATAATTTGGTCATGAAGGTAGTTTTAAAGGTCTAAGTACTGAATATATCTAAGACCAATAATATCACATATCATCATGATAGTTGAAATTTCATGAACTAGTTCTAGCAAATTCTTGATGAGGAATTGATACTCTTTAGCCATGTCTATTTGGTGAATTGGAGATCTAATAGTATCCATAACATCTATGGTTTTATTACTTTCCCTTGGTATATGTTTAAATTGGACATCAATAATCTACCATTTGAGAGTGTTGACCATGGCCTTGTATGGAAATAGCTTATCATCTTTGGTCTAAAAGTGGTCTATAACCTAATTGATGATCAACTAAGAATCACCATAAATCTTAAGATGAGATATGTTCTATTGTACCACTTGTCATATTCTTGTAATAAGTCCTTCATATTTATCCATTTTAGTACAAAGAAAGTTGATCCTAAATGATTTAGGGATTAGATCCCTTTATGGTGTAATAAATAAAATGCCTACCCTAATCCATGTGCTATGAATGATCCATCAAAATACATCTTATATTACTACTCCTCAAGAGGTGTGTCAATGATGGTCATTATGGATTCATCAAAAAATTAGAATGTGAGTGGTTTTGATTTAATAAGGGGTGCTTTAACAAGCTAATATGTAAGAACTTTCCCCTTAATGGCTTTTTGGTTGACGTAATCGATGTCAAACTCACTAAGAATCATGATCCATTGGCCATACAACCTTGTAAAGATGTTTTAGATAGTATATAATTTAGTGGATCTAATTTTGAAATAACTATGGTCTTATTGTTTAACATGTGATGATGTAGTTTTTGAGCTATGAAGACCATGGATAAATAGGATTTTTCTATGGGTGTATAATTATGTTCATACACAACTAGTGTATGACTTAAATAGTATACAACATACTATTTCCTATTATCATTATGTTGAGACAAAAGTGCCCCCAGGGCATTGTCAGTAGTGGATAGATACAACAATAATGGATTTCCTAGCATAAGAGGCAACAAGATAGGTGGATTCACTAGATAGTCCTTTAAATGTTAAAAATATTTATGGAAATGATCATCCCAATGAAATGTGACTCCCTTATTTATAAAATACATAAAAATATGGAATTTGTTAGCCAATTATGATAGGAAGCATCAGATAGACTAGATCTTGCCCTACAAACTATGGAGCTACTTTAAATTAGTTAATGGTGGCATCTCTGTTACGGCTTAGAATTTGGATGGATCGACTTCAATGCCTTGATGAGACATAATGAAGCCAAACAATTTCCCTAAAGTAATGCCAAAGACACACTTCTTAGGATTAAGTTTGACTTTGTACTCATGCAATCTTTCAAATATTTTACATAACACTACTAGATTATTGGCCCTGGTCTTTGATTTTCCAAGAATGTCATTAACATAGTCTTCCATAATATCATGCATCATATCATGAAATGTGATGGTCATGGATCTTTGATAGGTGGTCCCTACATTCTTAAGACCAAACAAGATAACCTAATAACATAATGTTCTCCATGGAGTGGTGAACACTATTTTGTGTTGGTTTTCTAGTGTTATCTTGATTTGGTTGTACCCTAAAAAACTATCCATTAATGAAATCATCTCCTAACTCACTATGGATTTAACTATCATGTCAATGTTTGGTAGTGGAAAATCATCCTTAGGGAAAGCTTTGTTGACTAGCTCAACATTAGAGATCCACTCTGAATAGTTGATCGACTGAATAGATCTTACTTCCAAGAGTTTTTCCATCTCTTTCTTCACTAATACAACAATGTGAGGATTCATCTTACACCTTTTATTTCAATAGTTTGGCATCAATATTTACTACAAAGTGGTGTAAAACTAGGACAGGGTCCAAACCTAGCATATCAGGATATGCCCATGTAAATATGTCAATAAATTTCCTTGTAAGGACTTCACATTCCTTTTTAATAAGGGATACACCTATATTGATCCACTTTAGGTCATTTAGGGACCTGATGTTCACCTTTGTTGTATCCTCCTTGAGAAGGGTCAAACCATCTTCAAGGATAGTGGGTAATTATCTGAACTAGTTTGTAATGTTTGAGTCCTTAGTTAGGACTGAATCTTCAAGTTACCCTAGGCATGATGGATTATAGTCCCCTAATATGAGGTTTGGACATGTAACAAAAACTATTGAAAACTCCTGAATGATTCTATTAAAGGCTTGTTATTATTCAAAAGTGAACTTAGACTCATAGATAACTTCATTGGTGTTTTCTTGAGCTATGTTTGAAGAAGGTTGAACACCCCCATCTAATGGCACCTAAAACAAGTTTTTACCACTAGACTAGCCTTTTTATTTACTTTTTCCCTGGTCAAAAAGTGTCTCAAAGATGTTTTCATTTTGGGACCTTAATGTTTTAATTCTTTGATTTTGGATAAAGGTAATCATCTACTCTCTAAAATAGGCTTTAGGATCTAACTTGATTGAGAAACTTGATTTAATGTCCCCCAATGGAACATTATCTCTGAGGCCTAAAAAATCAGAAAAAGCCTCATCATTTTGAAACTCATCAATCGACACATTGGCTTTTTATTAGTCCCAATCTATTACTTGGGGATAATATAATGGTAGTGGGTTGTGATGAATGACTAGTCTAAGGGTACAAATAGAAGAGGGTTAAATAGGTTGGTTTTAGTTAGGTCATCAAAAAGGCTATGATCAAACTATACTTCACTACCAACATCATAATCACTAGTTGATGGTGATGGAATATGGTTAAGGTACATGGGATCACCCCCAGGTGGTTTAAATCCAAGTCTATAGGGCCATTTGTATATGATCATGGAAATTATCTCAAGTGTTCCTTATTAATTTAGTCCAAGACCTCTTCCTTCATAGTCTTGATTCTTCATGATCCTATTAGGAATATGATACTTTGTATTCTCAGAATAATTAGCCTATTTTTCTTTGTACAACCATGATTCATCTCCTTTGAGAGGGTCTTGTTCTAGGCTAGATGCTGGTATAAACATGATTGGTCATGGACTATACTTTTTACCTTTTCCCTTTTATTACCATTTTAGATGAAGTGGCTTAGCTTTAGGTCTTTCAAAGGATTTTGGGTTCTATGGAAGGTTTACAATGTGAAAGGTATCATGGGTTAAATACTCTCTTAAGCCATTAGGTGAGATGGTATAATGATTGGATATCTACTGAGGTGGCATGTGGGAAAAGGAATCAAGGGTATTAGGATCAATGCAATCATCCTCTAGAAAATCAAGGATTATTGCCTTTCCCTTATCCTACTTGGCCACTAAATTCATGCCAAAATGATAGTTATAGCTTTTAAACTCAGCCTTTAGGTGTTTCTAGTACTTGTATGGATGCAAATCTCCTGGTTTACAAACTTTCATCCCTAAATGGGAGAACTTGATATATTGGTGCAACATCGATAGGACAAATTGAGATCTATCATATGGTAAAGTGTATCATGGGTCAAGGGTCCAAGGATAACTAGTAAATAGATGGTGCTTTATGATTCTTGTTCTTTATTGTCATAAGATTTGATGGTTATCATTTCTACTTAAAGATCCACTATCATATACCTAAGAATAATGATGAGCTTTACATACACTATGTTTAGATCTGATCCATTGTCTATAAGGACACATTTTACTTTATGCCACTTTATGCAAACTTTGATGTACAATGGATTATTATACAGAGGGCTAAGGGATGACATATCGCTTTGGTTAAAAGTGACTTATTGGGATGGAGGTAGGTGTCCAACCAATGCTTGGAATTTGTTAAGGGATATGTCACTTGAAACTATCGATTGGATAAGGAACTCATTTAAGATGTTTTTGTGTATTGTTGATGTATACAACAAATCTAAAATAGAGATCTATTCTAGCATATTTTTTAATTGTTCCACAATGTCAAACTTATTTTCTTGGTTAGTGTTAAATGGCTTGTTCCAAGGTCAATTTTTGGTTGGGTGATGGGAGAAGTGGCAAATGGATGTGGGCCTAGGATGATAATCTTTGACCTTATAGTTGTGGTTACACAATCAAGATTACATATAGGACCATGATTAATAATAAATGATGGTGATGGTGGGGGACTAGATAGGATAAGTTTCAATTACTGGTACACTTATGTGTAGTCATGAGGTAATGATGAGTTATTAGTATAAAGTCTAAAATTAATAATCCCTACTTGTTGGTATGATTATATACAGTCCCAAGTCAAGGAGGGATTATCAATGTGAGTTAGTGGATTGGCATTGTTTAGCAAAGGTCTTAATTTATTGGTATTTGGTCTCAGATTGATGAATATGGTGTTAACACAACCTCCTACAATATAACCTAAAAACCTATTGTAGTCATGTGCAACTGCATGGTAGGTTTGTTGGTTGTTTCCATTCTAACCTTGGTTTTATCCATTATTTGAATATTGTTGGTTCTACTATTGGTGATTCTATTAGTTTGGCCTTGGTTATTTAAATTATTGTTATTGGTGTTGTACTAGTTGGTTGTTATGTTGTGGAAAAGGGTTTTGAAAGATTCCAAGGTTTTGATTAGAAGTGGAATCACTACCATCTAATGTTATTTCCCTATTTTCCAACATATTCTAAATCAAATGTTTGATTTGCACACAATGGTGTAAATTATTCCCATTAACCCAATGATATTCATAAAATTCATTTTATTGGCACCAATCAGGATAAGGGATGCCCTGAGGATAATGTTTCGATATAGGCCAACTAATTATATTAGTGATGGAAAGCTTACAAAACATAAATTTAATAGGTTCTCCAAGGTCACTAAAAATGTGACAAGTAGGCACTGTTCTCCTTGGAGGAGCTTATAACAACACATGTGAAGAACTTTGAGTAGAATATTTGCCTGGGTAGATGGTTGAGTGGTCACAAGTAGAACCATTTGACTAGGGTATGATGGAGGTATTTGTTGGGGCATGTTGGAGATTTGGAATTTATTATTGACCAATAATCATACATTGTTGATTAGACATCATTTGGCTTTAAATTGGTATATTGGTTTACGAGGAAAGAGGTATGTTCATTATTACTTGGTGAGGTGGAACGTCAGTTGCCCTATGTTGAGGTGGAAATATATTTTGCCTCTGCTACGTTGGTATGTTTGATTATGCCTATTGTTGTGGAACACTACTTATTACCTGTTAGGAAGGAGTACGATTCATCACATTTTATTGTTGAGGCATGACATTAGTTACTAGATGGCTACCTAACCTTGTTGGTTGAGTTCTTAAATAAGTAGTTGGTTGAGGATTAGTGGTAGTAGTTTATTGAGGATAAGATGCAAAAAATCCTACTCCCTAATTTGGAGAACCGCTCATGGTGTTAACTAAATGTACACTTGTTTGTAGACTAGTTTATGTACTTACACCACTTTGGTTTGGATTAGATATCACTTGCACATTACCCACTATGTTTTGTTAAGCACTTTGTGTAAAAGTAGAAGAGACTTACTTGATAGTTGGCATATGAAACAAGTTATTAATCAAAGTGTTTTACATGAATGGGTCTACACCCTAATTATCTTATCTAGTCAGTTCTATTAACACTCTTGTTGAAGGAACTAAATCTATGAAAGGCCTATTTGACATGGTCATCTAATTAAAATTATATGCTAGGTTCAAGTAAGTTTGGTATACTATCTGCATATATACAAAATGATCCTCCATGGGGTCTTTTTCTTTGACAATCATACTAAAGTCCTGATATGTTGTTTGGACTAGAGCTAAAGGGTTACTAGAAGAAGTTTGTTAACTATACAATATGTTATGAGGCATTCTTACTAGATTTATCAAATTATCATGGGGGAAGTCTACCAAAAACTTAGCCCCTAATTTTATAGCTCTAACCAAAATCTTGTCTTTTTTTTCCAATAATTGATGCTCAAATAAATAAGGATCATATGTTGATGATATAGTAACATAGTATGGTTGTTGAGGAAATGGTTCTTCAACTATAGGTACCATAGTTAGGTATTGCTCTATTATCTCGTGATCTTATTTTGAGTATGGAGGTGTGTTAACCAAATAATTAGCTAATGGTCTTAGTTTTGTACCCCTATTTGAGTGTTATAAGATGGATAAGGATCCATCTCATGAGAAATATTGTCTACATAGGGTAATATTGTCTACATAGGGGTCTTGAACCATTTATTCTTGTATGACTACATTACTAAATCCTAAATTGTACATGAAGACATTATGAGTGTAGGAAGACATGCTGGGATCCATATTAAATGATTCATGATCAAAAGGAATAGATTTCTACAAACTTTGAAAAAGTGATGTTTAAAAATAGGTTCAAACTTGATCTAACCTAGTCAAAAGGATGGATATGTATATATAAAAATATTGATTAAATTATTTGTGATAAAACAAGCTAATGTTAAGTATATACTATTACACATCTCACATAAAAACGTCAAGTAAAAATACCATAAATCAAAATGCCAAATTCTAGGTTCAAAGTGTTTCGAACGAGTCTAATCTAGGAAAAATAAAAGTTGCTAGGTCTTTTATCCAAATGTGGCATCAAAATTTAGGTTCAAAAAAAGGTACGTGCTAGGAATTTTGGCCAAATAGCAACAAAATATAGACTTTAAATAAAGATAACATATTTAATTTAACATATTTGAAACTCTTTTCAATAAAAACTAGGCATTTGACTTTTAGACATAAACTTGATCAATGAGTATGAGGTATGAAACAAAAGGCACTTGGTGATAGTTTATTTCCTCTAAAATAATGGCACAAAACTAGACTCTTTTGACCAATAAGCTAGATGAAAATGAATCGTGTAACCATGCTAGACAAAGACTCATAAAGGAAACTTGAATTGGTTTGAAATTTTGGAAAAATTAGACTCTATGCAAATAAGCCTATGAAACAAGTTTTGAAATAATTTGAGTAGGGTAATATTGCTAAAATGATCAAAACATGTGACAAATGTTTGCTTTAAGACTCTAAGGCAAAATGGTTTGATAATATTTGGGCAGTGTAACACTACTCTCAACTCAAATGATACACACACACAAAGTTTGACAAATATCTAAGGCAAAAGTGTGGTATCAAATGGACTCAAGACAAATGGTAAAATATGATGGGTAGTACAAAATGTAGACTAGGACTCAAAGCGTGAGTGATACACAAGATGACTTGAGTCCTAACAAATGATGATAATGCTTATGAGTCTAAAAATGGCCCTCAATTCAAATTGGAAATTGAACCTAAGTTCCCTCAAGTTTAGTGCAAATGGCAAACCCATTTAACACATCAACCTTATGAACTTATAAATTTATAATTTTGAATTTAAATTATCAGTGAAGGAATTAAAAAAAATTGGCAAATGGTCTAGATTCAAATGGGTAGCATAACTTTGACAAAATGGAAGATATGACACAAAGTTTATGATAAATTTTTGAATAAGAAAAAAGGTGATTTTCTCTTGGACAACATAATACCTCCTTGTTCAAGAAATGGTGGACAATGTGTTTGGTTATGTAAACTTTTGTTAACAAATAGTTTTGACTCCAAACAAGACCAAGTAATCTAAGACAAAGACAAATCAACTAATTAATCATCTTAAATCCTACACTGACAAGGTATGTCAAAGAGGGGTTAAATAAACTAACAAGTTTTTAAATGTCTAGATGGATTAAATGCATATGAATTTCACATCAGCATACAAAAATAGCACACATCATTTGGGTCTGTATCATATGGCTTGTTGTAAAAAGTTCTTATCCTTTTTATGACCACTACATCCATCACTTGCTCAATGTAGTGTGATGTCCAATAAGTTTAAACATCCTGGGCTTCCCTATAGAACTTATGAGAGGTAATGAAGTCCCCCTCACAAGTCAAGATGCAATGAAATAAAAACTAATTAAAAGATATTTAAGGTTGTTTCTAGATCACACAAGCCATGCAGGTCTTAGGGAGAGCCTTCACAACATCTATTTTATGCCTTTGGACTAAAGCAATTTGAAATGAAGATGGTGCTTTTGATCCCAAAATTTCCCTATAGGGGACAGGGGAAAAGCATACATGAACAAATTCCTTTTTGATAAAATAAATCTAACTAAACAAACAATTATTAACTTGCATAAAATAAAAACTTAGAAGTGAGTTCAATTTTAAAGCACTAAAATGAAATATTTTGTAGTGTTATTTGGACCCTTGACCTTAAGTTGAAAAAGATTGAAATAACAACAACAAAACTATTCAAGTAAACACCCTAAAAATTTATTTAAGAACCAAATGAAAGATTCCTAATTATTTTTAAGCATCTAAGAAGAGGTTTAAAAAGATTTAATTAAGCATTATTTGGCACTTTTCAAGTGGGTCATGTAAGGAAATGTTTAGTGTGTTGTTTAGCTTTGAAGCACTTTTTCAAATGAAATAAGCAAACTTGAAAATTATGCTGTTGGGTTTAGATGACTTGTCAACTCGAAGGCAAAACCTCAAGAAGGCAAACACACTATATTATACTTGGTTACCAAAACTATCAATAAAACTTACAAGGCAAGGTTTAGACAAAGAAAACATAATTCAATGAAACCAAACAATGATGATTAGAAACATTAAAAAGGTTTAAACTCCTATTTAAAAATTTTGTGAAAAATATATGCAATTTTAAGTTAAAATGATAACATCTTCTTAAAATTTAGGAGAAAACACATGGTTGTAAAAAAAAGAATAAAAAATGGATTCTGTATGACCCTAAACCAAGCTCTGAAAGATGGCTTACTAGCTCTCAGGCCTACACACTGCAATATCATGACTCCATAGTACAATAATATATTATAATAACATGACTGCAAGAAGAAATGTTTGAAGAAGGTGAGAATAGTGTAGAAGTAGGATAGTTAGATGATAGATGTAGTGAGAAAATACAAGAACATGTATTATCAGAAGAAGGACATGAATAATTAAGTAAAGAAATAGAAAAAAATCATAGAGTAATCGTAGGTTCAAGCGTAGAAGAATAAGTCATAAGAAAGAATAATTCACCAAAAGAGCACATGTCCCCACTGTCAAATTTATTATATTCTAGTAGAAGTTTTCAACTAGGTGAATAGGAAGATAGTAGTTGGGAAGGTCCATTTTTAGAACAAGTGTATGTTGTGCCATTGAAATTGAAACAACATCAATTGAAAAGGCTTTGAAGGCTATAGGGTTTTTTGAAACCAAGTAGAGGAAAAAAGGAAACACATAAATATAGAGTGTGTAGGTTGACTCTCCTAGTGCATAAATAAATTCTTAAAGTACGCAAGTAGGATCACATAAAATACAATCTCCTCTTATAAAAACTACATAACATATCCCCTTGACACCAATTTACACAATGGGTGTTGTAAGAGAATTTATAAATCTAGTGACATATGATGGGTCTGTGAACATGAATATTACTTACTAACCTATGAGATGAGATGACAAGCTAAGGGTATTAATGATGAGGCTATCAATAAGTGTGAGTTAATAGGGGAACTAAATGGAAGAGCACTTTAGTTTATATAATATAGATAAATTACAAAGGCAAGTCAATAATAGGTTAAGGAATGGCTTATCATCGAGTTTAAGATAAATAAATTTACAATTCATGCTACTCAAGACTTGAAGGACATAAGGAAAATGTCAAGAGAATCAGTTTGTAACTATGATCATAGGTTCTTTGATGGTATGAATAAGGTAGAATTTGCCTTAGTAGACAAAGATAAAGTTTCATGTTTTGTTGAAGGACTATGTTTCATAATCAGATTGTCTATAACACAAACTCAATATGCTACTAAGGTAGATGCTATAGATGTTGACCTGGGAGTGGAGAAAATTGAACACTATGGGGAAAATCCTATCATAAGTTCTAAGATTGAAAATACATTTCAATATTTTATGAAGATGATGGATAAATATCATGAGGTAGATAAAACTAAGCTAAATCTATGGTGCATGGAGTATGGTAAATATGGACATCATAAGAATGATTGTCCTAAGATCAAGATAGAGTTCTATGAAATTTGTCAAATAATAGGGCACACAATAATGCAATTCCATCTACTAAAATAGTACATCAAAATTCCATAGAATTTATATTATAATTTTTTAAGTCGCACAATCATGATGAAATAATTATAGGGTTTTATAGGAACTCAAAGAAGATATTACAAAGAATGTAATCACTATTGTTGTATAACAAGTATCCTCAGCAAAGCAAATGATTTTAGTCCCAAAGGTCAATAAAGGTTATACAACCCAAGCAAGTCCATAATAGATTCCTAGTTTGTCTCTATACCAGCCTCAAGGTCTAGTTGGTTCGATCCATACTTCACCAAGTTGGAGACCACCATCACCACAATACCAATATGTAGTACCCTAGAATCCAACAATGATAAAATAAAAAACTAGTTGGACCCCACGAGTTATGCAAAAATAATTTTGAATTGGAGATAATACCCAACAATATTAGCATTAGAATACAATACAGTAACATGGAGGGTATAGAATAGGTTATCAATCGCATAGAGGAGGATCTAGGGGCAGATACAGAGGAGGTTACCAAGGTGGTAGAGGAAATAATTATCAATGACCTCCTTTTCAATGCTATTTATGTGGAGAGTATAATCATTTGCAACACAATTTCCCTTTAAATCCCCAAAGATAGTCTTACTATGCATATTGCCTATTATATGACTAGCATGAGACAAAAGATTGCCCTGTCTTAGAAAATCAAAGAATGGAAAAGGTCATCAGGAATGTTAACATGGTAAATGCACAACCTAAGGAGGGTGCATTTCTAAATTCCATTACAAGACACCAAAATTTAGAGAAAGTAATACCTCCTCTCAAAATATCTCAGGACCAAGGAATCCAAAAAGCAAAAAAGGATAAATACCCAAACCCAGTTATAGAAAAGAGGATCATGTATAAAGCTGAATAGATGTTGAAAATATTAAACACCAAGACACTATTGAAGGAGATGATATAATAATAGATGCCTAAATGTATGGTTAGATCATTCAAATTATGTTTTAGGATGGATTTGTTACTATGATGATAGATTTACTGAAGCTTTTAAGCACACTGTGTAATTAAGATATCTCTCATAACATCACAAAATTGCTACATAATCTATTGGAGTGTGCATAGTGAGGGAAATAGAAGACATAAAATTTTGTTTGATATGTCAAAATAAATAATTAATGTGATGTAAATGAATGAATCAACATTGATGTTATGGGATATGAAATTTTAAATACTATCTTTGATTTTTGTAGCATGGTCAACATGATTCCTAGGTCTACCTAGGAAGCTATTGGATGGCTAGTTCTAAGTTATATCCCAATAACTCTAAGATTAGTAGACTATGGAAGGGTTGATACCACTGGAAGATTAGAATACATTGAGATTAAAGTCATAGAACTGACCCTATGAGGTGAATTTGAAGTCATTGATATGAAGAAAATAATAACACATTACCCTAAGCTGATTGGCAAGAAATGGGCATATGATGTTTAGATGACTATCAAAACTATGCAAAATCAACTAGATGCACATCAAAGAGATAATATTATCATCATTCTTATGAATAAGGTGCATAAAACTTACATTATTTTGGTTTAAATAGACTTCCCTTATGTTGCATAAGAAAATAGATGGATGAAGGTAAAATTTGAAGAGAACCCAAAAGTTATGTGTGCATCCAAGTGTAACTTATTGTATGATCATACTAAACCTCAGATACAATCTTTAATTACTCAACAGTTGAAGACATTTGAACAATGGAAGCCCAAATCAATAGTTACTCAACCACTAACATGTTAGTTTGTCATAAAAGATTGTGTGTCCATGTTTGATAAATCCCTTACTCATTCAGAAGTTGATTTTCTCTATCAAGCATATGATCATATTTAGGACTATATAGATTTGACCAAAGAAGGAACTTTACCTTGTAAAATATTTTTGTCTATTAGTGGAGACTCATACATGCACCTACTTAGTTGGGCTCTTAGTGATCATGAACTCAGACCTATGAGAATGGTCTTCACCTATGAGAGATAACTTCCTTCATAATATGCAACTAAGAATATCAATTAGTTCATTCTGTGCCTACAAGTTCCTGTACCTACCATTAGTTAGTGGGTCAGTGCCTTGAATTATGCTCTAAAGGAAGTTATAGTGACATAGTGGGAAATTCATATAAATGATCAAATCGATTGGGATGATGCATACAAACATATGATTAGTAGATTCTAATTACCATAGGTCATTAGAAGTAATTGGCCTATCTTCCATATTCATAAATGTGTTGAAGTCTAGACTAAATATCATATGATACCAAAGTACTGGGGTCACATATTTCATTACACACTTGCTCCTTTACCATCAACATGGTATATGCATCAAGAATGTAGGAGGGAGACAAAGCATTGGGCATAGGTGTAGATCAAATTCATACAGACATTTGTTTTTGAAGATGAAAACCCTCTAGTTCATAATACACTAATGAAAATAAAATATTTCCTATGCCATGTGTGCATAGAAGATTTAATCACCATGACAAAATCCACTGCATTAAAAAACACAACCTATGATATAAACACAACATTACAAAGATATAACGCTACCAAGAGGGAAGAAAAATCTCTTATGCATCCATGTCATCAAATATAAGATGAAGAAGAGGAAATTGAATATTTAGATACTGATGGTGATATTGATTTAATTGATTTGTTTGCACTTGAAGGGCCACTAAAACTAGTAAAGGATATAGTCATATAACCTACTAAAGAAGACAAGCTGTGCAACATAAAAATACTAGAATAGGAAGGGAAATAAATGCTAAAAGAATTTGTTACTAAGGAAAAGTGTAAGATTTACCAACAACCTATTAAAAATCATGTGAACATCATTTGAAGTGATGAAATTCCTAAATTGGCATATATATGTGATTACTAGACCAAATCTAAAGTTTTAGAAGCTATGCAAATCCTATGAGTTTATCAAGATGTGTTTCCCAATAAGTTTTTAGAGGTCAAAGAGTTGATCCATCCCTAGGTAAAATGCATATCAAACTTAAGGAGTGCGCATGACCCATAAATAAATGACCATACAAGTTGAATCCAAACATGAAGTTGAAAGTGAAGGTTGAACTTGATAGAATAAAAGGCACAAGTATAATCTATCCCATAGAAAAGGTAGATTGGGTTAGTCCCATGGTAGTAAAACATAATAAAATAGGGGAGATCAAAGTACATGGTGATTTTCAAATTTTGAATGATGCATGTGTGAATGATCCATTTCTAATTCCCTTCACAGATGAAGTTTTGGAATCTGTTGTAGGTCATGAGGTTTATTCTTTCATAGATGGATTCAATTTCTATCATCAAATACCCATCAAAAAAGAAGATAGAGTTAAAATAAATTTTACCATATAATGGGGATCCTTTTCATACAAGGTAATGTAGTTTGGCCTCAAGAACACACCTATAGTTTTTCCTTGAGAAGTGGTGATTGCATTTAAAAATTTCATTCATGACTTCATGAAAGTCTATCTTGATGATTGGGAAATATTTTATTTGTTTAAAGAATTTTTTCCAAGATCTCTCTCATGTTAGAATGTTGCTAAGATTTGTGCATTGCCCTAAATTTTAAAAAGTGTTTGTTTTTTACACCTTTTGGTGTCCTATTAGGTCATGTATTGTGCAGTGAAGTCATTTTAGTGGACTAGGCCAAAATTACAATCATTCCAAGAATTCCTCCACCAATCATATCAATGAAAGTGTGATTATTTCTTGGCCACATAGGGTACTACAAAAAGTTTATCAAGGGATATACAACCATTTCATCTCCTTTGGAGTGTTTACTACGTAAAGGTGTGAAGTATGTCTAGACTTTTGAGTGCCAAGTAGCCTTTATTAAACTAAAAGAAAGATTGGTTACTATGCCTATTCTCTTACTTCTAGATTAGAACAAGCCCTTTCATGTTCACATTAATGCTTCATGTATCATAGTCAGTGCTATGCTTGCATATCTAGGAGAGGGTGGACTGGACCACCCCATACATTTTGTAATTTATAAGCTATCCAATGTAGAAAATAATTACATGACAATTGAAAGAGAATTAATGTCTATAATGTTTGCACTACATAAATTTTGACACTATCTTCTTATGACACCATTGAGGTTTTCACGAATCATCAAGCCTTGTGCTACCTTGTCAATAAATTGATTCTTGAAGGATGCATTTCAAGATGGTTGATGCTATTTCAAGAATTCTAATTTCACATTAACATCAAACTAGGTAGAGAAAACATGGGGCCATATCATCTCAATCACATTCCCAATGGTGAAGAACTAGAATAACTACAAGAATATTTTCTTGATAATCATTTATTTCATGTTTCTACAATCTCCAAAATTTTTGAAATAATTTCTAACTTCTTAGAATAAGGAGTATTCCCTATACACTACCAAGAAAGAGACAAGAAGTAGTTTGTCACCAGAGCTTTTCCATATACCATTATAAATGGGATTTTTGTATCATTTGGGGAAGGATGAAGTACTGTGCACGGTCATTTTGGAACATGAACAACCACATCTCTTACAGGAGGTACACCAAGGAATAGTAAGAGGATATTTTTCCAAAGAAGCTACTATAAGTAAATTGTTACAGAGTGAGTTATGGTGGTCGAACCTCTTTCAAGATGCACATAGAGTAACACAATATTTTGATGTATGTCAATGCATGGGTAAGCCACTACAAAAGGATATAATGCCCTTATAGCCTTTGATAGCTTAATACCTTTTGAATAGTGGGGCATTGATTTTACCAGACCTATCAATCCAATAAGTAAATGTAGTAAAGTAATGTATATTATTACTATGATAGATTACTTTACCAAATGGGTCAAAGATATCATGACACCCAACTATGGTGCAAAAGATGTAAAAAAGTGTCTTTACAAGAATATCATTACAAAATTTGGATGCCCCATCAAGATCATCAGAGATTGAGGGACACACCTCCTAAATAATAATATCAAATCTCTTATTAAAGAATTCATGATTTTTCATCATAAAATCACTATGTACCATCCAAAAGATAATGGCCAAGTTGAGGCTTTTAACAAAGTGTTGGGAAAAATGGTAATAAATATATATGATGTCAAGAGAGATGATTGGGAAGATCACATTTTTAGGATTCTTTGGGCATATTATACACACTATAAGAGGGCTATAATATTTTCTCCATTTTAATTTCTTTATGAATTTAAAGTAGGTTTTCTAATGGAATATTTGATACCTAGTCTGTACATTGCAATGGTCATGAGACTAGGGGATCATGAGTCTCTCACTAATAGGATTCTTGAAATAAATAGGATGGATGAGTATTGATGTAGAGTATCTTAGATACAAGAAGTTTATAAGTAGAGCCATAAAGCATGGCATGATAGGAATTTATGTCATAAATATTTTCATAAAGATCAACCAATTTTGTTATATGATAGTCATTTCATAGCATTTCTAGGAAAATTATAGATTAGATAGAAGGGGACTTATGTTATACATGAAATATCAAAAGGAACCATTATTTTTAGAGATCTACATGGAACCATTTTACCAGTGTGGGTGAATGGTTGTAGGCTTAATCCCTACTAATAATAGTCTTAATTGATCTCTTTCTGTTAAGTGAGTGGGTGTCGAGTAGCATCGAGTAGATTAGGATTTCCTATTTTTGTATGTTTTATTATGTGTTTATTTTTTATTTTGTGCATGTGTGTGTTTGTATATGATCTCTTTAGTATATTATGGGAACCATAATACCAAATATAATATGCACCAATCGTGCACATAATAATTTAGGTGCACCATCATGGATGTCAATAGGAATGAAAGAAAGTAATTAATTCTAGGAAAAGTAGGAACAAGTCACATCAACCAATATATTTTTTGTATAGTGGTCATCCCTAAGTAATTATTATCAAATCTAAGGTTCAATTGATTTAATCTTCACCAAATCGATGGATGATCATCATCATCTGCTCATATTCTAATATAGATAATGAAGAACATAATGATATATCTCCACATACACACCAACAACTAACTACCTTAAGTACCAGACTAGATAAGATTTACCACATCAACATTTGCATTGATGCTAAATGGATAGCTTAGTGTGTCATTTATGCAAAAACCCCTAGACACAAACTCTATAAAATAATAATCTTACAAACCAAGTCTACATTTTATTCTTGCAAATATTTCATGAGCTAATATTTTGAAGATCTAAGCTAATTTCACTGCATAAAGAGCCAAAAGAGTTTCAATTTTGTTACTTAGTAATCATGGATCCTTCACAACTCATTAGGGGTTTCAAAAATGCTAAAAAAAAAGTAATAGGCATTGATTTAACATTTCAAATAACAAAATTTAATGATCTAGAGCCCTTCAATTTTCTTCAAGTAGTAGAGAAAAAACCATTTCACCCAGATCCCATTGATGTTGCACAACCACTAGCTCTTACATTCCCCCACCACTTCCATAACATAGACGTCAAGTGCCTGCTTCATATGCCTACTTTTGGTAACTTGGGGGATATTTTACAAGTATGACAACATCTACATTAACCTTGACACCAAGATTGTCATCAATATAAAGGTAATGGCCTGAGTTTTGGGAATGTCTATGCAAGGAGATTTTCTTGCTCCATACAAGATGTAAACACTACCTATTCTCTAAGAGGTCAAAGATTTATATGTTCAAGGGTCTAGAGGTATCCCAATTGAATAAATTCATGATGAACTAGTGTGCATCTTGGTAGAATACATTAATCAGAGGTTCTGGTAGACCACTAAGTTTACTAAGTAAATTCCAAAATGGTTAATGGACATTTACCACTAAATTATCCATCAAAATGATTAGTTTAATTGGACCAAATACATCATTTAGGATATGCCACTCCTAGCTATACCACCTAGTACAACCATCCCTAAAAAAAAGCAACAAGAGGAAGCCACCACTTCACATTGATAAAAAAGAAAGTGCAATCTCTCCACTGAGCAATAATCAATGTCTCCCCCATTGAAGCATAAGACAAGGATCACTACTACCTAGTTAGATTATCCTAAAGTGCCTTAAATTTTAAGCTCATGTAATTTACTATAAATAGGCATGAACAAAAAAGAATTCTACTAGGTAATGGTTGCTAATATAGCTAGAGATTTCTAAGATAAGGAGGAAGAGAAATAATTCTACTTCTAAAAGGTAGTGCACATAGTCTAAGTGCATAAAAAGGTTCCTCTAAATCTATGGGTGGACCTACCACCATGGCCTACATCCATCACTATCAACACTATATAGGAAAAAGTTGAGTAGTTACAATGAAGGGTTGACTTATTATAGCAACAACCTTCTACCACCTTTGTAGCTAAAATTGTCTTTGTGCCACTCCTAGAAATCCCAAAAGAGTCCCTATACATAGACCATGAACTAGGTATGAGGCTAGGGTCTTTCTTACCTTTTAATAATGCACATTCAATTGACCAACCATGATGTAAAAAGTGCATCTTGCTCTATATTCAACATTAATACCACCCAAACATAAGTTGGTTACCCTGGGATGTAAGAAATCACATGTTTATATCTCCATGGTCTAGCTGAGTGATTCATCACCTTCATAACAAGCCCAAGAGTTTAACAATCTCACACTAGAGAAGCCTATAATAGAATAACAATAGGCTTCATGGGAGGAAGCAACTCATGCAACATAATGATAACTCAAAGAAGAGGATAATAAAAACCACAAGGATTAGGCTCAATAACAAAAAGATCAAAAATAAAGTCAGTAAGCTGAAGAAGTTGAGGTCACATAAAAGGCCTAGGATGTAGAGGTTGATCGATAAAAGGCTCTTGAGGTGGCCAAGAAAGCACAAGATGCTATTGATGCAGCCAAACAAGCATAAGAAGTGCATTAGAAGAATATGGCTAAAGATAATAAGAACAAATAAGTTGTGCTCGTTACCAAGGCTAAGGCCAAAGAAGAATAACAAAAATAGGATGTAGAGGAATAGGCAAAGTGGGCTATGGGAGATGCTACTTGAGCAAAAAAATAAGTCATAGAAGCTACAAAGAAGAAGAGGAATCACTATACAAATAATAGGCCCAAGCACAGGAACAACAAGTATGTGTAGCCAAGGCATAGTTTAGCCAAACAACATAAACATAGGCTATGGCTGAACAAGCCAAGGACAATACTCTATAAGAATAGAATAAAGTAGAATAATTTACATAGAATTTTCATGAGGAAGAATAAGAGAAAAATAAAGCTACACAGGATGAGCTTAATAGGAAAGCAAAGGAGGAGGTCAAAATAAAAAAACATGAAGACATTGTGCAATAACTAAAGATGGTAGTAGAGGATAAAAAATAATAAAAATAGGTCCCTAAGCAACAACAAGTTGAATCAAAGTATCCAGAACAAGAAGAAGAACCAACTAGAACTCTAATAGGTCCAAAACTACTAGAATTTCCTTTAGGAGGAGTTTAGCTATGGGACATCTTGACTATGGGTGTTTAATGCACCACCTTCTCCCTTCCACTTATGACCATGCCATATCCTGACCCTTCAAAAATTGGAGACACATTAGAAACATTCCCCCTCTAGTAAGAAGCATCATTAGATGTTTCCAAACTATCATTGAAGAAATATCTAGAGGGCGCAACAACATTTCAAGAGTCTATTGTACAAAAATATGACTCTTTAAAACATGAAAGGGATCAATCTAAGGTTGAGAATGTTGAGTTAAAGGCTCACCTACATGAATATTCTTAGATAATCTAGGACACTTATCTTGATTTTTTCACTCAAGTAATCAATGACCAAGTCACGTTTGATCAATGCAGACTCAAGAAAGTTATCTTTGAGTTAGCCAAAGACTAATGAGTAACACATAAATTCCACACCATTGGTACATTAGGATAGGATGTTAAGATTGAGGCTATGAATCTCATCACTATGTTAGAGTAAGATCAAGGCATGCTAGACATTATTTCACTTCAAGCACAATAGGTCACATGTAGCTTGCTAGATAAACAATAATTGGATACTTCTTTATCTAGTTCTGGTGCAGACTTTGCCATGGCCACCACTACCAAAGTAACCATGGTCAACCATAACACCATTGTATTGGAGAAGGATGTATCACTACAAGAGTCTCTCAATACTAAGGATAATGTTTGTGATAGCCTCCTCAACTGGTAGAGTTGACTTTTTGATAGTTCTTTCACTGGCCTCCAAATTTAACATCATATAGACATTATGGAACAACTCAGTGGTGAGATTTAGACAAGGGTCACTAATACCAAGGTAACCTTGAGCATAATGGATGATGTATATCTTAAGAAGATCATTAGATACCATTCTTTGTTGTGCACCCTTCTATAATTGATCCAAGAAGTGATGCTAGACTAACATGCCTACAAGACTGATTTGACTCCCTTTTCCAAGGAAGTCACCTAGATGGTCAACACACCTACATACAAGCTACCTTTAAAAATCTAATTTATCATCACTTGGTGCAAGGACACAAGTCCAAGTCTAAGGACTCTTATGTTCAGTCATCATCTACATTCATGCCACCACCATCAAGTTAAGTATTGCATAGAGTATAAAATTTGAAAAAAATTGCATAATATTTTGTATTGGGAAATATTTAGTAAGATAAATAAGGATAGGCTAGTTGAAAAGGCATAAAGGGTGGTAGTTTGGTACGCTACTTAGTTGAAACCTGAAAGGGAGGCTAATTAGTGTGTAAAAGGTGAAAACTAGAAACAATACCTTGAGCCATTATTGTGACTCTTACTGGTCTAACCATTTCTTCAACCTCTACTCACTTTTGTAATTTTGACAATCCTACAATGTTATCTCAAAATGAGACAACATTTCAAGTCTAGGAAAGTGTTGGGAGAAGAATTTAGATTATAAATCTACATAGGATATTTGTCTAATATTCATGCATTATGTACTCATTTTGTCATGTATAAGTCTATTTTATCCTATCTCCATGATTTTTAATAGGTTATAATATGAACAAATTCCACTTTTGGCACCTAGTATGAGAAGAAGATGAATAGTCATAGACTAGAAATGTCTATATATACTTTAGATTATAAGAAGAATAGATTTCCACTTTTGAAGAGATCAAAAGAGATTTATCTAATTATGGTTACCTGTGTGATTTATTACTATGTTCCTTTCACGAATTCTTATGTATAATGTTTGGTTACTTTCTATTTAATTTGAATGCTCTATTTTATTTTATGAAACCTTGGTTGTTATTAATTCCTAATAATGTAGGATAATAGATACTTCCTATGTTCATGTTATCAAAACCTTTGTATGAACTCAATACACTATTATACACACTCAAAGTATATCATAGCTATCCTCATCCTTAGCATGTTATGATGATTCAGGGACCTCTATTAACAAAACACTTTAAAATCATTATCCCTTATGGGGGTATAAACTACTTTTACAATCCTACAAATGGTAGACTAGTCCATTTCCATACTAGAAGGAATCATGGGAATACCTTATAAATTTCATGATACTCCAAACTAAGGGTAAAAAACTAGGATATTTATTAATCTTAGGAAGACTATGGATGGATACAGTAGCAAACCTTATATATTGTAGGTTAGGAGACATGAGCATTTCAAATGAGGTAAAATCAAAAGAAATTTCCTTATAACCACCTTCCAAGATGTCTATAGACTCTTAAAATAATATACGGGTAGATGAATTAGAATAAAATAGTAATATCATGTACTAATTAGCCATGATAGTAGTTAGAAACCATAGTCTAGCTTTGGAGTCCACCAATATAGTTTCAGAGTATATTGTACCATCTTGTGAAGGTCACCCAATTAACTAAAAAGCTGATCCTAATAAAAGGTATGATCACACACCCTTCCAAAAAATCATTATTAAGTGGGCAAAAGATAGCCAAGTTACATTTTTAATAGCCATCTAGTGCCCATTAGTAGGGGTAATTTCAAAAGGATTTTTTTTTTCAAATACATAACCACCTTTCATATGATCCTACCACATACTTACCCTTTAAACTCTCTGATGAGTTAATATAGGTAGGTTAGTTCCATTTTCCTAAAATCAAACAAAAAACTATCCAACTAGGAAAAATTTAAGTATAAATAGTTGGTTAAACAATGAAAAAGAAAAAAATGTCTTAGATATCTAAAGGAACCATATAAAAACCTTTTCATGGGAATACAATGACATGAAGGGAATTCATCTAAATATATGCACCAACCATATCTGCATAGATAACAACAAACTAGTTAGACAACCACAAAGAAGAATCAATCTAGCATTAATAGACATGGTTAAAATAAACATTAAAAATCTATTACATGTGGGATTAATTTACCCAATATTAGATAGTTAATGGGTATCATCAATTATGATAGTACCAAAAATAGAAAATGGAGAATATGTTAGATTACAAAATGCTTAATAAGGCCACTATGAAAGACTATTTCCCTTTGTCATTAATAGACCAAGTTATGGATAACTTGGTTGGAAAGAAGTAATTCTCCTTATTAAATTAGTTTAGTGGTTATAATTAGATAAAATTAACTCTAATAGATCAAGATAAAACAAAATTTACATGTCCTTGGGGAACATTTGCATATAGAGTGTTACCCTTTGGCCTATGTAATACACTAGATACCTTTCAGAGGGTAGTTTTAGCTATTTTTGTTAATTTAACCAATGACTATGTAGAAGTTTATATGGATGATTTTATGATGCATGGTGATTCTTTTGATGAATCCTTCAATAATTTAGATATATTAATAACTAGATGTCAGTAACATTAATTATCCTTAAGCCATGAGAAATACTTGATGATGGTTGATCAAAGGATTATCCTAGGCCATCACATCTCAACTAAATAAATACAAGTTGATCCCAAAAAGATTGAAGTAATTTATAACATACCTGTACCTAAAAATCAAACTGATATCAAAAGTTTTCTAGGACATGCAGGGTACTATAAAATTTGTATAGAGGAGTTTATTAAAATTGTTACACCTATGTTTTCTTTGCTTACTAAGGATAGTGAATTTTTGTGGACTAACAAGTGTAAATATGATTTTTAAGTAATAAAATATAAACTTAACTCTATTCCAATTCTAGGAGGTCCTAATTGGGAGAAACGCTTCCACATACATATAGATGCCTATAACAATGCCATGGAGGAATTACTTGGACAAAAAGATGAGGAAAGAACGATGCATTCCATTTAATATATTAACAAGAATCTCACTCCTATTGAAAAAAATTATACCACTACTAAAAAATAATTCTTTTTTGTCATATATTCCATGAATAAGTTCTCTCACTATATCACTAGATATATATTTTTGTTTACACAGACCATTCATCCATAAGATACTTAATGAATAAACCAATGGTAGGACGTAGGGTCATCAGGTGGTTACTTATATTTTATGAATTTGACATTATAATTATTGATAATATAGGGAAATTTAATGTGTTTTCTTATTTTATATCAAGGTTGAATTTTTCAGGTCAATATGAACTAGTTGAAGACAAATTTCTAGATAAATAGTTGTTCATAGTTTTAACACACTCACAATGGTTTGTTGATATGTAAAACTACCTAGAAACAAGAAAATTTCCTTGTGATTTTATTAAAATAAAATGTTTGGTTAAGATTAGTGCTCACTTTAAATGGATAAATGGCATTTTATTTAAATGTGGCCCTGATTCAATACTTCATAGGTGTGTAAGAGAGGATGAGATATATGAAATTATAAGAGCTTTACATGATGAAATAGGAGGAGGCCACTATTCATCAAAAATGATTGTTTATAAGATCATTTGAGCTGGATACTATTAGCATTGACTTCAAAAAAATGTGAAAAAAATGTATAGTAGTGTGATCCTTGTAAAAGGATGGGGAAACCTACATTGTCTAATGAAATGCCTCTCCATCCTCAAGTGGTTCTAGGACATTTTTAGAAATGGGGACTAGATTTTGTTGGTCTTGTTGATCTACCATCGTAAGGAAAGGAATACCTTCTTATATGCACAAACTATGTCACTAAATGGGTAGAAGTCCAAGCTCTAACCTTTGAAAGATAACTAGTTGCTTATTTTTTTTACTATAAGACCATGCATTAGTTTGTATCACCAAGGGCCATAGTATATAATCAAGGGCCTCAATCCAATATAATTAAATACTTCATATAAAACTATCATATTTCTCACAATAAATCATCACTATACCACCCAAAAGCTAATGGTCAAGTTGAGGTCACTAATAGGGAGCTAGAGAACATCTTGACTAAGATAGTTAACATCAACATAAAGGATTGGAAAATAAAGCTATCTGAAGTAGTATGGGATTATAATACTACGTGAAAAACCACCATAGGTTTCTCATCATATGATATTTTGTTTGGAAAGAATCCCTTGCTCCCTATTGAGTTGGAATTATAAACCTTGAGGACATTAGCAAAAGTGGGCATAGATTTGGATTAAGCACAAAGAGATAGGATTTTTTATCTCAATGAACTTGATGAGATGAGATTGGAATATTTACAATAAATTGAGTTTATGAAACATCATAGGAAACAATGGTATGACACTCACATGAAAGAGAGGAACTTCAAGGAAAGAGATTAGGCATTGCTATTTGATTCAAAGTACCAACATTTTAAAATAAAGCTTCATACTAGATGGTTGGGAACCTATCAAGTGTAGAATAAATTTTATAATGGATCAATTTAACTTCTATCAATTGATGGGAAAAAAATAGCACTCTTAGTTAATAGACATAGGTTAATATTTTATCATAATTCTCCAAACAAAGAAAAATTATTCAAGTAAATTCAATCTCAAAGATTAATTTAACTACATGGGAGAACCTTGTTCTTCCATTATATTCAAAAGATGAGTTTTGAGAGATTAAGAAAGGAAGAGGATTGAAAACCAATAAATGACAATCCTCCTCCCATTTTTTTATAAAAGTAAATGTACATACATATATACATAAAGGGATGAAAAGTTGAAAACCAAAAAAGGTAACTTTTAAAAGAAAAATACAATAAAATTAATGCTTATGTATGCTGTATATGCTCTTCTCAACTCATTGATGTGGTATTTTTCACATAATGGGTGGAAGCCTAATTAGATAGAGACAACATCATAATTAGTCTAAAATATTTTGTACTTTATTTTTCTATGTATAAGATTAAAATTATGTTATGAAAATGTTACATCTATCCAATTTTGAAAAGATATTTTTTCAAAATGGAAATATGCCATAAAAAGGGGTTCATTAAAAGGTTATTTAAAAACGTAAAAATGTCTTTTCCAAGGAAAGGTATGAATTATGATGTGTCTTCCAAGTGGTAAAAGTGACATCATGCCACCATGATGACATGACTCAAGCAATCATGTGGGAAAAACATTTTTAAGAAGAGAAATGATGAGGATATTAGCTCAAGACACCTACCAAAATTTATTAGGAGAAGATGATGACATAAGATCACATGAGAAAAAAGACAAAAAATGATTTGATGTGATTTTAAATATCTCCACATGAAGCAATGATTGACTTTTACTCTCCAAAATGGTCATATCTCATGATTTATTGGAGATTCAAGATATGACTAAAGTCAAGGGAAATTAAATGTAGAACTATCTTATGCATCCCACACTTATTTTAAAATATATATTGATAACAAGAGACCTTATATTATGTCTAATAATCAATTATACCTTTTTAAAGAGCTATTCACAATATTGTTCAAGAGCCACAAACTTATGCAAATAAGGATCCATGAAAGATGGGACAAAAAAGGAAATCTAATCTAGAATCTACACATTTGTTACTTGAGGATTAAGTAGTGGCCACCATCTTTGAATAAGTGCAATGGTTAGAGTTTTTGAATAAATTCCAAGGATATGATGAATGGATTGTCAAGGAATTCATCATCAATCTCAAGAGTGATCACACAAATGTGAGATGGGTCAAAATCATAGTGAACATCTAGGCTATTAGTGAGCTTTTAGGTATTCTAAGTGAAGGAATTAGGATTATAGGTAGGTCCACCTTCAAAGACTTGGTCTAAATATTTCATGAATAAGGAACCTTTTCCTAAGATAATTTTTAGCCTTAAAGAATTTGATAAGGTAATAAAGATAGATATTTTACTAGATCCATAGAGAACTACATTTTAGGTGATAAAATATTTTACCTATGATGGGCAATATAGTTCTCTTAATTGTGATGCAATGAGAATAATTACTCACCTCAGGCAAAGAATTTATAAGACAAAATGGAGGGTGAATTTTCTTAATTTTTCATGGTATAAAAATATGTGCACGAGATTGATTCCATATAACATCATGAACTTATTCAACTCATTTTCCAACATCATTTTATGAAGACATAAGATGGAGAATCTACTTGGGAGACATTCCTATGAAATAATATAAAGAGAAAATTTGAAACAAAAAGAAGACATTTCTATTCCTCCCTTACACCAAGATCTAGGTTAAAATAAGGAACTTCTAGTGAAGATCCAACTCTAAAGGTAGGGAATGACAAGAAGTTAAAAATAGGGGCACCTAAAACTAGCTCCAAGAAAACCCCAAAACCGTCCACTATCCAAGATCTTATCTTAGAGATATCTGACGTAGAAATAACTCTAGGGGTGTCACCAAATAAGTGTAGACACTATTTTATGATTATATAACTCATCAGTCTTATACACTTGACAAAACTTAGACCTTGGTTTTTCCTCAGTTTTATACCTTTTGTACTTCTGTAAGTCTCATATTTGATCTACATTATGCCCATTGACATATATCCCTTAGTATAACCAGTATTATGTTAATGAAATAGACCTTTTATCTTGATTAGAATACTTAAAATGTACTTGTCTTCCATTTTTTCAAGTTTTGAACCTGTACCTACTTCCTTGATCCCTAGACACTAACATTAGGGATAGATAGTAGCATTAACATTATTGTCTTATCTTGACATAAGTGTTCAGTGCCCTAAAGTCATCCAATTTTAAAATTAAATGTATCCTAATGGTCAACCTAAGTGATTTACTGCAAGTTATTACTCCAAATAGATTGATATAAATACAAGATCAACTCTCACTCATTTCTTACCTAGTAATACATGAATAATATTAAGTATTCTTACCGAAGAACATTCAATTGAATAAATATTACTTATTTTCAACACTAGTCATAGGTAAAACACATATATAGGTTTAAATTACTAAAGGATTAATCCAAGAGCTTGATTTTCCAAGTTACAAATTAGGTCGTTACCGTACTTATTTTGGACTTATTGTATGATTCACACACCAGCCACCACATAGGGGAGAATTACATGAGTATGATGCCATCTTATATATTATTGGCTATATAGGTAGTTCTATCTAACAATGGGGTATTTTGGATTAGCTTGACACTATGTTCCCACTAACCCATTTCCCCCAAGGTCATTGTGAAGATGGAGAACTAGGGTTTTTCCATTTCACAAGGAGCGATAGTCCATGATTTTGATATAAATGCACTAGAGCTAAGGTGAAGTAAAGCCTAAAATAATCTAGGAGATAATATCCTTTTCCAATATGTATTCCATATAAGACACTTGTATTGAACTTAGACATTTGTGTAGATGCAACTGTCCCAGTATGAAATTACTTTCTAGAGCTTGAGAAGTTTTAAATCAAAAATCTGATGATTATTATACAAGATACTTCCAACCTACTTTATACCTGTTCTATATATAGAATTATATTAACATCATAACAAATTAAGTACATCACTTATTTGCCTTTTATATATCTATCATAGTTTTAATTTCTATATTTAGACTATCTCAACATAATAAATTTAGTGTATGCTTATATCTGAGTTTAACATCTAATTAGCCTACTATAGATCTAATTATCACCATTTTTTAGTTTCATTTCTATATACGCTATTACTAAAAATCTAGGGTTAATGATAAGATCACCCTAGATCCATATTTTAGGTTTAAACATTTGGTGAATGCAATCTTTGAACATCAAACCCTAGGTCACTTAGAGTTTTTTAATTTTTCTATTGCTACTCCCCGATTGCTATAAATTTGTAATCACATTTGCCATGGACATATACATAAATTATTTCATGTTTCAATACCTTATATTGGTTCTTACTTATTATATCTATAGAGATGGATTACAAAGAGGATTAGTTCAAGCATTAGTCATAAAAACCACAAAAGTATGCACAAGAACTAACAATCTAGGCTAACCTATTCAATGGGGTTTGTAAATGATAATAAGAAGAAATTTAAAGAAAGCACATATACCTATTGCCTTCCCAAGAGCATTCCACCATCCAAAAGTGGCTCCAAACATGTTTTTCCCCTTGATTTGGTGTTCTTGTCTTTGTCAACAATGGATGCCAAGCTCCTCCATCATCTCAAAATCACCATGTATAATCTAGGCTCATGATATGAAATAAATAATGTGACTATCAAATGAAACTATCTTATTTACAATAAAACATAATAGTCAACACAAGGAAATCTTGTGGAGATAATCCTACATTATAATTTTACACAATTTAAGCTTAAAAATGTGAGTGAGAGGCTTTCTATATATAGATTTTTCAAATGGGTCAGGATCAACCATGACCATCCATCTAAAGATTGAGATGTGTGGCCATGAATTAATTTAATATTTATAAAATAAATCCATAAACATTATCATAATTATTTGGGAATAAGAGGCATTAATGAGGCACGGGTGTTCATAAACCTGATATTTATTACAATTATGGATTATGGATTTCACCCCATTGATCATGTCATTAGGTGATGCATATATTCTAAATCAATATACAATAAATAAATATTCAATTCACTCCATGAAATTCTTACTTAAACTCATAATTTAGTTTAATTTGGCTAAGTAAGATTAATCAATTTTAGTGCAATTCTTTGGAAATTGGTATACAATTAATTAAAATGATTAGAAAGTCATACTACTGAGTCATAATTTAACTTAGGAAGAATAAAGAGGTGATAATAGATGTGTATAGACCGTGATCCTATTTATATGCTATCAACACAAAATAATATAGGCACATGACGTGTGCATATAAACTAGAAGAAAAGAGTGATTCAGAGCACCAAAATATGAAATAATCATTTTGAATTGAAATGATTTAAGAAAAGTTAGGAATCAAATAAAATGATGCCCCATTTAGGGATACATTAGCCTAAATCAATATTTTTATATGAAAATATCAATCCATTTAGCATTTTTATGTGATTTTGGCCTAAATTGGGCATTTGAGTGCGATTCGAGTAAGATTGACAATTTCAACACAAATGATGTTAGGAATTGGATGTCTACATTTTGCCCCTATTTAAGAAGGCATAGTGAGACATTTAGGTGAAATAACATCTTTTAAAAGAAAAGAGTTGCCAATAAAAAATTGGAAATGACCCATGATGCCCCCTCGAGAGGACATACTAGGATAAAAGAGAAGGATGGACTCTCAAAAAGAGGGAAAAAGTGAGATTAAACCATGGAACAAATTAAATCAAAATGAGATAATGGTTGCATGCATAGATTCCATCAATGATCAAAATATAATTAAAATATAATGGGCCCCAAGGATGGGGGGAATGGGAAGGATATAATCCAAAAATATATGCAACACACTTTGAACACACCTAAAGCTATGATGCAAGATACACATTTGTGGAATGATAAATCTCAAGATAAGTTTCACACTAAGATATTACTAGACTAAGGTCAAAAGTCTATATATCTTGTAATTAGAAAAAAATGAGAACATGGTCTAAAAATAAAGGAAATAATAATGTACTCCATTAGAGCAGATATGATTGTGATAAATAATTATGCCCTAGTAGAGCTGATCTTGATCACTAATAAATAATGGTTTACCCCTATAGGGCTGATTTAGATTTGTGACTGGTTCAAATGTTGTTCCCTTGTAGGGCAAATTGGCAAGCAATAACTCAAGGATATAGCCTATTACATAAATTAATGATGAGTGAGTGAAAACATAGATGCGATGGTGGAATGACTTTGAAAAATCCACATAAAAAACCAAGCATACAAGAATGCACAAAGTGATGAAATAGATGAAAATAAAAGTGAAGATAGCCAAGATGACCTAAGACATGATATGTATCCAAGCACTGCCTACATAGTCCAGATGGATCTCAAGCTAATGTATTTCACCCAAAAATAGGAGAGAATGGAATGAGGGATGAAGAAAATTAATCAATGTGTGATTAGACTCATGATGTATTCCAAGAGATGCATGTCTAAGCATATAGTTAGGTGTTAAACCTATTGATCCTAATAATGTATGGTGTTCTTTAGAGTTATTCATTAGAGTCATGTTGAAGTTGAGACTTGAGTCTAAAGCACAAAGTGATTGCTATAACAAAATAAATTAGGCATCATAAGTATGGGTAGCTCATAATGACATGTAATTTCAATTACATAGATCTAGTTCAAATATGAATACATATAACTAAGGATAATGGTAAAAAAATATAACCAAGACTATAGTTACAAATATTTACATTTAGATAAAAAAAACAAAGATAAATAAAAATGAAAACATAAAAGAACCCAAATTAAAATCAAGATATGAACAATCAAGACTTAAGCAGGAACAAGAATATTTTAAAAAATAAAATAATAACAACTTAATAACATGAGATCAAGATATAAATAATCAATATCTATGTGGACCATCAATATGTTTTTAAAAAACAAAACAAAAGAATAAGATCAAACATGAAAACACAAGACTAGGAAGAAACAAGAAGAAAGAACCAAAGGAAAGAAGAATAAATAAATGAAGAGACAATAAATCACAATAAAACACCAAGAAAAAATAATAAAACACCAAGAAAACTCAAATAAAAACCAAGTTAGTGCAATTTAAAAAATAGTTATTCATGCACGTGCAGTAGAGGTGTTACTTTTTACAACAACGTAATAAGATCAAGGATAAAAATTTGCTTCTAAATAATTAGGAAACAACATGGAAGAAATGGGAGAAGATAATAATTAAGAAGGGGTTGGTTGAGTTGACTCTAGATGTATAAAATAAGTCAACCCTGCCTACATAGTTTCATGGACACATGTTTCAACATGAACTTCAAGCCAAATGTAGTTCTCCTAGGAAGTGGGATAAAATAAACGGTGATGACTAGAAAACATGATTAATGTTTTAGAAGAAATGAGAAGATATGGGTTTGCAAATTAGCAAGAGCATACAAATTAGAATGGTCTTATAAAATAACAAGAGCATGGGAATCAAAATGTACAAAAGCACAAGTTAATGTTTTTGTTCCTTTGTGGAACATTCTATACTAATATTGGTGTTTTTAGGATAACATATATACAAAAGTGGAACCAACTAATCAAAGATATGCTCATCCAAGAGTAGAAGTTCCAATAACAACTAAGCCAACTACAATGGCCCTCATGGATATAAACAATGGCTCAAAGAACTAACTAGGAGTTCGAATAAAAGTTAAAGATGATTGCAATGACACATGCTCATAAATCAGTGAGAAAAAGTATCTTAATAAGGCAACAATGCCTACCAAATAGAATCAAAATATTAGAATAATGTGTAGTATAAGATATATCTGAAAAACCATCTGATAGATAAAAATATTGAGCTAAAAAGGTGTTCATGTTCACTTGTCTATAAAAGAAGCTTTAAATTACTATCCTTGCTAATCTACTTTATAGAACTAGTTTTGAATGTGATCATAATACTGATGATCCATAATCAAGATCATAATTGGTCAAGGGATAAAAGTGTTCAGGTCATAATAGCCTTTGGATATGAAAAGAATGAGGTTCTGAAATAAAATGGTCCAGAATGAATAGGGTCTAAAAGAGGATGGTCCAGGGTGGGACAAAACATGTTCAGTGTGCCAAAGGTCCAATGCTTCTACTATCTAGAGTCATGAAAAGAACATGGTTCTCAAAGAGAATTTTTAGGTTAGGGAAAAAGAATATGGTCCATGTGAGGATGGTGTAGGATAAAATGGTAAAATTATTCAACACAAGTTGCCCCCAAGTTGGGGGTCTTATAGATAATAGTTTGAAGTTGTCAAGCATAGAACCTCATCAAGCACACAATGTTCATAGGCTTTGGAAGTTCACCATTTAGTTTAGCCAGTCGATATGCCCATGATCCATAGTTCATCATGATAACATATGGTCCCAACCAATTGGGTTAGAACTTACCTTTTTTCTTGCATTCAGTGTTTATGTTCTAGTTCTCTTTCAAGACCAAATCACCAATCTCAAATTCCTGAGGGAGAATGTGCTTGTTGTATATTCTCTACAATCTATTTTGATAGGCTTAATTTTTTTCTAGGGAATCCAAATGTTTACCATCAAGTAATTATAGGTCTTGTAACCTTGAGATTATAGTCTTCATCATCTTCAATATGCTCTAAAGATACTCACAATGAAGGTAGCTGAATCTCAATGGGGATAATAGATTTTATGCCATAAACAAGGGAGTATGGAGTGGCCTCTATAGGGGTTTAATGACTAGTTTGATCAGCCCAAAGGGTAACAAAAAATTTCAAATGCCAATTATGGTTAGCGTCATTGAAATCTTCTTTAAAATGTATAAAATGGTCTTTATTGACACCTCAACTTGCCCATTGCCTTACAGGTTATATGGCATGGATTTATTTTGCTTTATTGTGAATTTTGCATAAAGGTATTTAACATCTCTTTTTAAAAAAATTTGCCATTATTGGATATGTGTGTTCATATGCCATATCAATAGATGATATGGTAATGAATGAATTTGGCAATCTTCTTCTCAGTAACATAAGTGAGAGGAATGCCCTCAATCAACTTAGTAAAGTACTCGGTAGTAGTTAAAATGTGTTTATGTCCATTTGAAGATGTTGGGTTTATTTTCCCAATGAGATTGAGTCCTAAAATAGAGAATGACCATAGTGTTGTGATCAACTATAGTGGTAAGGAAGGTACATGTATCAAATTTCCATGTTGCTAACAAGGAACACACTTCCTCACATAATTACAATCATTTATCTCCATTTTTGGCCAATAATAACCTATTTTAAGGAGTTTTTGGCCAAAAATATCTCTAAAATCCATAAAAATGGATATAACATGTTCATGTTCTAATTTAGTAATGGAAGCTCCAATATTAACAATATTAGGATCATGATATGTTCCTAGGTTCACTTCAATTGTGTTATCCATAAGCAATGTGGATCCATCTTCAAGAATAGTAGGAAAGGTGTGATCGAGATCATCTTCTTTTGCCATAGTTTTTTGATTTCCCTCCCAAACCTCTAGATAATGTGGAAAATCTAAATCCACCATCTCAGGTAATGGTCAAGTAGCAAAAACCTTGAGAAAATCAAGAGTAAAATGCTTAAAATTTTGTTATTTTATGAATATATGCTTGTACTAGATATAGAGCTGGGACTTGGTGGACCATCTACATCTTGAGGGGATAAGAAAACTTTCCTGCCAGAGAGCACCTAAAATAGGTTTTCACTTAAGGGCTTATATTTATCTTTACTTTTTACCTAATCAACATGTGCCTCAAAGAGGTTTTTACTCAAAGATCTCAATGTTTTATCTTTATTATGACCAAGAAAGTTTGCCTACTCTCCAAAGTAGGCAAAAAGATCCAATGAAATATCAAATCCTTGTTTGTTATCACCAATGGGAAATCCATCTCTTAGGTGCATGTATTTTGCATTTTATTCTTCATTCTGAAACTCATCAAGACATATGACCAAATTTTTTTGGTCCCAATCAATGAGTTCAAGATGAAAAAGGCATAGGGAATAATGAGGTTCTAATTCAGTAAGGGAAGATCTAATAGTGGAATGGGTTATTTATTTAGTAAGGGAATACCCAATGAGTGTTATGGTCATGATGGAATTTTGATCAAATAAATATAAGTCAACGAACTCATCAAAAGGGCTATAATGGGATGCTACATCACTATCAGGAGTCTCATCACTAGTCAATTTAGATGAATCACTATCAAAAGTCATGAGGTCATACCCAAGTGGTATAAATATGAGACCATGATTTAAATTCAGTACTCCAGTTGGTAATGATTCCAAGATTCCTTATGATTTCCACTTCCTGTATAATCAAGATGATCCATGATCTAATTAGGGATATGATATTTTATATTTTAAAAGTAATTAGTAAGACATTCAAAATACAATTAGTCTCCTTCTGTGAAAGCCTATCAATCCTTTTTTGGTGAAGTAGTAGGTAAAAATACCATAGGTGATTTCCATTATTCTTTCTCCAGTTACCAAATTAAGTTGGATCTGTTTGGGCTCTTAGATGGTTTAGGTTTACTAAATGTTTTTGGAAACTTTGGCAATTTTGAAACATGGAAGACACTCTTAATATGGTATGTGGAAATGCTCATATATTCAATAATAACCTATTTTGCAAGAGTTGTAGGAAATAGATCAATTGAAGTGGATGTAAGGTCACTAGGGTTGATATAATTAGATGGAGGTGGATGTGAAACTATCTCATTATTCTACTTTGTATTGAATTAAAAAATAGGACAATAGTTATAACTATGATACTCAGCCTCAAGATGTTTGTCGTAATAATAAGGCTGTTGATCAGCTAGAATAGTAACCTCAATCCCATCATAGGGAAACTTAAGGCACTAGTACAAGGTGGATGGAATAGATTATACTTAATAGATCTCAAGATGACCAATAAGTATGTTGTAAGGTAGTTCAATGTCTATAATATAAAGCAATGTGTGGTGAGAAATATACCCAACAATGATTGGCAACCAAATAGTACTATAAGATTTATTCTTGGCATTTTTATAAGATTTTATTTTGATCATCTCTAGCTAGATATCCTTTGCAGTGTAGCCTAATATTTATACCAGTTTGAGGGACACTATATTTATCCCCAAAACATTGTCTATAAGAAATCACTTGATCTTATGGTTTTCAATAATTACCTCAATATATAGAGGGTTGTTATGGCTTGGACCTAGGGTGGACATGTCTTTTTGATCAAACATGAGCTGACAAAATAAAGACAAGTGTTCAAATAGTGTTTCAAACTATTCAAGATTTATATATTTGGGAATATTTGATTCTTGTAATAGGCTACTCAGAATAGTTCTATGGACTTCAAACATATGCAAGATATCCAAAATGGAAATATGTGTAGGGGTTTTGCTTAGTTGGTCTGATAGACTATAAGGTTTCTCAAAATTGGGATGAGATGGCTTGGATTTGGTTGACACATTATTAGGCTTTAGATATGAACGCACAATTTTCAAATTGGGTTCTATGGAAGAAGAGTGCAAAGGGACCTAGAGAATAACTCATAAAAATCTAGTTATGACTATGTAACTTAGAGGTGGTAAGGAGCTAGTATAATCAATAGATGAAGGTGAAGGGTCTTGGAAGGTGAATCATGGGTGTCTAGTTACATTTCTAAAATGTTGAGTTGATGACAAGCCATTGTAAATAGAAGGGTGTTATATAAAAATACTAATCTATGAAAATGGAGTCACAATAGAATTACATGAACTTGATGCGATATTACTAGAAGGAGAGGGTGTTGGCCCAATAATATTGGGTCCCATAATATGAGGATCACAAGATAGTTCATAGGATTTAATAGTAATGGTGGCAATGTGGGTTGTAAAAATGCATCCCACAGTGTTTTTATAATCATAAGGTATGTTGTTGTAACCCAATTTGTTAGCATGGGTATTATGATCTTGATTATGATCATGCTGATTATGATTTTGATCACAATTTTGGTTCTGATTCTGCCTCTAATTTTTTCCTTGGTTCTACTAGTTATTTCTTGGTGTTGGTCGATTATGTTGAGGAAATGGACCTTGGTAGATTCCCATATCCTGATTAGTGCCTTATGGGGCCAATTTGATCTTGACTTCACCACTCTCAATTAAATATTCAATAAGATGCCATAATTAGATGTACTACTATGCACCATGAACAAAAATATGATGGAAATTACACCATTCATTCTCTTTGTACCAATCTAGTTTTGGTTGATCTTGATGAAATGACATTGGTACTAGCCATATAATTAGGTCAGCCACTACGAGATTTTGGAAAACTATCTCAGCTAGTTCTGTAAATTTATTGAAGACTCTATATTGATTATGGAATGCCTTTCTTAGAGATTGTCTTTACAAACTAGGTGGTGGATTAGGTGGAGCTAATTGTAAATTTGGGGCTAATGGGGCTCGAATCATTTGTACATGTCTTATTCCAGTCACACCATTTCTAACCATGTTATTTTTCTTGTTGAAACCCTTAGGTTTCTCTTGTGCACCTATTTAACTAGAATATGGGGTCTAATTTGATGTTTGACCCTGCACATAAATCTTGAAAAGGAATTTTGAAATAAGCACCTTCTCAATCTATATACCCTTGTCTATGATTTCTTTAGAAGTGTTTGCATAAGAAAGTCATAGATTGTGTGCCACCTTAGGATGTAGATTCTATGTAAATATGTCTACAGACTATTTTTTTGGCAAATTATGTTGAAAGAAACTAGCTAATGCCCTCCATCTCTGTAGGTATGCTTCAAAACTTTCTCCATCAGATTGTTTGGCTTTGTAAAAGTCAACAATAGTCAATTAAATTTCAATGTTATATGATAAATGGTTGATGAACATTTCAGATAATTTGTTCTAATCTTCAACTGATCCCTTGGGTAACTTGAGTATCCAATCTAAAGCTTGCCCTACTAAACTTCATGGAAATAATCAAAGTAAAAATAGGTTATTGTAAGCAACCTCTTTGTATAATAAGAAAATTCCTAGATAGGTTCATGTGGGTCATCCTTTCCTTTGTATTTATCAAATTTAGGTGCCTCGAAATGAGGTAGAAAGGGGACTTGGAGAATGTTTAAATCAAATGGATATGAACATATATCATCAAATTTGTACTTTTTGATCTTATTTCTAGTCTCCAAATGTGACATAATCTCTTTCATAGAGTATCACTCTTTCATGTTGGTGCATTTTTGGGTGGAACATAATTCTGTTGGGGTGGTATGTACCCTTGTTGCTACTATTGTCATAGAATATGCCCCTGTTGTTTCTATTGGGGTGGAATGTACCCATGTTGTTGTGTGGATATGGTAGAGATGTACACCCTATGATCCATGACTTGGTTTTGATTCAATCATTGAGTTGATTAGGTAATTGGTTGATTCCTTGGAATCCATTTCCTTGAATTATATGTGATCTATTGATTTTGGGGATTTTGTGGCATATTTGTCAAAGTATGCATTGTTTTAGATGAACTAGCCAAAAAAAAATTGTATGATTTCTTCAATGAATACTGAATATTTTGGTATTTGGATTTGTAAAGGAACAAGAGTTTCTTGGTGATTAAAAAATGTGTCCTCCATTTCTATAAAATCATAATATAGAACCTCTTGGGATTTGGGTTGTTCTATTGAGATATCTTTATCTATCATTATTATGTTCTCAACTAGATTTTGTGTTATTTAAACCACATTTCCCTATTCTTTGGAAGTGTAATTATGGATTGACATAGTTAATAAAGAGTATGTTAAGTCCATGATAAGTTGGTCTGCATATCTCTAACTTATCTTCTTAATATTTTTAACAAGATCTTGATCATTTGGTTTTAACTCTATAAGTATTTCCTTACCTTTGATAGAATAAGGTATGTTAGTTTGTGTAATGTTTATGAAATCTTGCTCTCATTGTTTCTCCCCTTATCTAACTAAGGTATGTAATTATTCTATAGGAAAATATAAGGGTAATCTAAAACAAAATTATATCAACCTTAGAAGGGATTCATCTTTGTCCTCTTGGGGTTGATATTCTATAAAGTCTTCCTCAGATCTTACATTTGTTGGAATATCCTTAAAGACCACATAATTGTCCTGACCATCATAATAATTCTCTTTCTCATATCTAGGGCCATAAGAGACCCCAATATGAGTGTACCTTTGAGTCATGTCTAAAAATGTTAATCTCTATGTTTGATTAGATTTGGAAATGTTTGAACAAGGTATGTGTTTTGATATTTTCTAAATAAGGTGACTAGGTAACTAAAGAGACTATAATAAGGAGGGTGGCGTAGTACTACACATAATTAGAAGAATGGTGTTCATGAATTTACTCAACCTTGGTTAGATTGAAATCATATGAATTGGAAGAGGGTATGATATCTCAAAAATCCAAGAGTGTAACTAGTACACTAAAATGTAGACTTTTGAGATACATCAATATCATAAAAAACTAGTTCAAATTTGATGAGTTATTATTAGTAAACTATAAGAAAATGCTTTAGATTAGGAAGGAGACAATATAAACTAAGAGACTCAAGATGTGAAAACATGAAAAAAATCTTAAGTATAAAACTAGAACCAAATGGGCAACACAAGGCCACCACATGGTAATAGGAAAGGTAGTATAAAATTTTGCTCTTGAACTTAGAGTGAAATCAATGCACAAGATGACCTAAGTTCACCAATGATGAAAATGGATGATGAGTCTATAAAAGACTTCAATTCGAAAGGGAAATTGAACCCAAGTTTCCTCAAGTCAAGTGTAAATGGGAAATGCAATTAACACATCAACATTATGAACTTAGAAAGGTGAAATTTTGAATTTGAAATATCAATGAAGGACTTAAAATATTTTGGGCAAGTGTCTTAGACTCACCAATTTAGACAAGATAAAACACAATGTTTAAGATGACAAATTTGAACAAGGTAAAGATGATTTGGTTTTGACCAACGTAACTCCTCCTTGTTCAAAAAATTATGGACAATATTTTAGATTATGACATGTGTTTATAGGCAAGTTTTGACTCAAATCAAGGACCAAGTAAGCTAAGACAAAAAAAATGCAACTAAGTAATTATCCTAAGCCCTAAATTGATAATGTTTATTTTGTATTATTAAAATCCATTTATATACATGCACTTAGAAGTATTTTAAGTGTTAATCCAAAATAAAAGTGTATTAATCGGTAGGGTATTTTACACCCCCTTCTTCCAAATGACAATACAATGCCATGGACCTTTGGGTGTACCCTGCATCAATAATATTTTGTGGTAAGTAGGGCTTTCTAAAACTTGAAATTTACAACCATCTAGATGGTCCCAAGTGAGGTTAACATAAGACATGTAAAATGTCAATTGAGTTCATACCAATCAACTTATCATGCAAGGGTATATTACTTTTCATGATGATTCCATCCTTGGACTGCTTAGTGGAATCCCTTGGTTGACCAGACCTAATTTGAGCTTTTGTTATGAAAGGAGAGCTTAACTACTCAACCCCATGGCTCTTTCAGTATGTATAACCTGATTTGTATACCCCACCATGGAGTGGGGTTGAAATATTAGTGGGAGATGAATCCCTAGGTCAATACTTCCCTAGAGAACTCATGGGAGGTAATGACATCCCCCTCACAAGCCAAATTACATGAAATAAAATACAAGTAAAAAGTTTTAGGGTTATTTTTAGATCACCCAAACCATACAAGTTTTGGGGAGAGCCCAGACAACTTTATTTTTATGCTTTGGACAAAGGTACAATTGAAATGAAAAGGCACTTTTGATCACCCAAGTTACCTATAGGGGATGGGGGGAGAGCATACACACATAATTCCTTTTTCTCAAACAATCTAGAAAATAAGTGATAGATGAATTACATAAAATAACTTCAAGAAATTCAAAATTTAAGTGAAATTTGAGTTTTATAACACCAAATTATAAATGTGAAGTGAAGTTCTTGGACCCTTGGCCTTAGTTCATAAAAACTTTGAAAAACATTCACAAAAAATTCAAATAATCCATCCAATTTTCCTTTTAAATATCAAAGGTAAGGTTCCTAATTATTTTTAAACACTAAATAAAATGTTAAAAAGACTTAATTATGCTCAAATGAACACTTTTCCTTGTAGGTCCTACAATAAAAACTAGAGAGTCTTGTTTAAGTTTGAAGCATATTTTGAAATGAGACAAGCACTTTTGGAAAACATGCTCTCGAGTCTGTGTTTTTTTAAAAACATAGAGATTGATGTTGGTCATTGCTGACTAATGCCAGTTGATACAAGACCAATGTTAGTCATATCTTAATCATGGCTGGTCAAAACCAACAAATAACGGTCACCTGTGAACCTAAATACACAAAAATATTTGGACAAAATTACTTGTTAGGCTTGTTAAGATAAAATCTCCAAAATAAAAGTTCCTAGATTAGGAAATATGTTCAGGTTAGAGACTTAGAAACTCAAATTAAGAAATACAACTTTGAGAAAAGATCTAAAATGCAAATTCATTAGTCTTGTTTTTCCTATAACCTAACTGATGCTAGTTGGCCTTAACCAATGCTGATCATTCAAAACTAGTGTGGTCACTGTGTACATAAAAAACATTAAAAACATGGGAAAATGAGCATAAAATTGATGTTAAATGACTTTTTAATGAATTTAATGGAAATCTAAGATTGTGAAGGTGTCTTCCTTGCTTTAATAGATGTTATGGTCCCACTGGGCATGCCAAAATGTAGATATGGATTACAAAGAGGATTAGTTCAAGCATTAGTCATGAAAAATATAAAAATTGCATAAAAACTTACAATCTAGGCCAACCTATTAAATGGGGTTTTAAAATTAAAATAAAAAGCAATTGAAAGAAATCACATATACGTATTACCTTCTTAAGAGCGTTCTACCATCCAAAAACATCTCTAAGCATATTTTCCCCTTGATTTGGTATTTTTGTCTTTGTCAACAATGGATGTTAAGCTCTTCCATCATCTCAAGATCACCATTCATAATCTAGGATTATGCTATTAAATCACTAATATGCCTATCAAATGAAGCTATCCTATTATAAAATAAAACACAATAATCAACACAAAGAAATCTTGTGGAGATAATCTTGCATTATAAATTTATACAATTTAAGCTTTAAAATGTGAGTGAGAGGCCTTCTATTTATAGATTTTTCAAATGGGTTAGGATAAAACATGACCATACATCTCAAGATTGAGATGTATGGCCATGAATTAATATAATATTGCATAATAAATCCATAAATATCCTCATAATGATTTAGGAAGAAGATGCATTAATGAGGCATGGGTGCCCATAAACATGATATTTGTTATATTTATGGCTTATGGATGCCACCCCATTGATCATGTCATTAGGTGATACAAATATTTAGAATCAATTTCCAATAAATAAATATTCAATTTTCTCAATGAAATTCTTACTTAAGCTCATAATTTGGTCTAATTTCCATAAGATTAATCAATTTTAGTGATTTTTTTTGAAAATTAGTGCACAATTAATCAAAATGATTACAAAGTCATATTATTGGGTCATAATTTGAGTCAGGAAGAATTAAGAGGTGATGTTAGATACGTATGGACCGTGATCCCATTTAGGATTCTGCTGACACAAAATAACATAGGCACATGGCTTTTGTATACAAATTAGAAGAAAAGAGTGATCTAGAGCACCAAAATGCAAAATCATCATTTTGAATCAAAATGATTTAGGAAAATTTAAGAATAACATAAAATTCATTACGCTATTTAGCGATATATTATCCTATATAAACACTTGTATATAAGAAGCTCGATCCATTTAACATATTTACATGATTTTTGGCCTATATTGGGCATTTGAGTGTGATTCACGTAAGATTGACAATTTCAACACAAATGGTGTTATGAATTAGATGTCTATAATATCTCATATCTGATTAAATAATTTTGATCTATAAGGGATTAAAAACTTGTGTTCCTACAGGCTTATTTTTCTAACATTTACAATAAGAGGGTTTTAAATAGCAAACAACACTTGATCTCTCTTCAAAATTGCTTTTGAAATGACAGAGAACTAGAATCTAAGGGATGTGACATTTTTGACTAGTTAAATAATACATATGCTAAGATTTTAATAATTGAGCTCCTAAATCAATCTACTATTTATAAGGTTATCTTATATGAAATATCGCATGAAACACAAGTTCCAACTAATATTGAACCTACTTATTTTGTGGATATCATGAAAGATCTCAAGAATAATGCCAAACTCATTGCCTTATATTCAGTATATTTACCATCCAAAGATGTTTTTGACCATATAATTGACAATACAAAGTAAATATATCAAAAAAATTCTCATTTATAATGGATCAAACCTAAACATTTGTAGCATATAATTACTAACCACCATGGGTGTTAACATAAACCTTATTCAAAAAATAGTTATATACATAAAAGGGTTTGAAAATTCACATAGCCCTCTAGTTGGTCAAATTACATTGAATATTATCATGGGTCCCTATATAGTACCCACTCTATGCCAAGTTATGCCAAATAATTTGAATTATAGCATTCTATTGGGATGGTTTTGGATACATAAAATATATCCGGTTCTCTCTACACTATATGCATGCTTAAAATTTTGTCATCAAGATATCCTTTACACATGTCCAACATATCCTAATCCCTTTAAACATTATGCACTGGTATAATAAATATATAATCCTAAACTATAACACTCTAAATATGAGTCCCAAATTGATACATTAGTACTAGAACCTAATCGACTGGTCTTATCCAATGTAACAAGGATATAATTTACATGTTTACTTGAGTTCCCAACTTCATTACTCCCATGGTTACTAGAGTATCATATTATATCTCTCCCTCATCTTATCAAGGTTTATATGGGTTGACCTCTACCCAAAATATATGATGTAAAGGCTTATTATTATTATCATCAAAGACCAAGGCATTATATATACCATTACTTTACCTTGAACCACAAGATCCAAGATCTTATCTATGACCAAATGATTATATTTGAGGATCCTCCAAAGGAATTAGGTTCACAATAACACAAAGCATCCATGCCAAAAATATTTAATAATTAAATTATACATGAGTGATGCTTATTTTTGGCATAACCATATTGATCTTACACAAACAAAAACCACTTGCCATATAAAACATTTTTAGCAAATTGGTTTTGGTCTACAAGACTTAAAAAAGGAGGTCAGTTGGAAATCCTCCTTGGGCACCATACTAATACCAATTGCATGTGGTCCTAAAGTAATTTAAATATAGGTTTGGGTTATGCCTAAAACATATCCATATGTGCTTACATTAGGAAATATTTGTCTATACCAAATGGAATGAAAAATTGATCCAAATCAACAAGATATTTCCTTTCCTAATGAAGGAAAATCAAGACATATTATAAATGATAACACTAGTTATTCTACTACACATACAAAATGTGAGGAACATGCTATGTAAATTTTTAACTTATCTAATCATGATGAAAACCATGTAAAAGATACAACTTAAGGTTGTAAGGTTCATAATGTGGAGATATATATGACCATCCATTGGATGGCATCATAGGATGATCTTTCCTTGTCAAAAATTTCAAAAATATCGAGAAAATAAAAAACATTCAAAAATCTAAAAACACTTTTGGCACTTGCATGCTATACTAGATCCTTGGCATCTATGTGTTAGTTTCATATTGATGGATGTCATAATCATTTAATTTTACATATACACATATGTCACACTTCTACTTGAGTCTGATATAGGCATACCCAAATGCATGATCTATTTCTACTTTAAATGTTGTATTTTCCTTTTACTCATGTCACATGGGCATTGGGGGCATCTGATTCTTTGATATTGATACACATAGGTTATATAATTTGATGATAACTCTAAATTATCATGTTTTATATTATATATATACTTAAACATGACTTTACCCATGATTATATATTACACAGGGTACTTGTTATGTTATCAACTTGACATTTTTTCTTAAAACATTGGATCCATGGGCTACAATGACATGTTTATGTTGGTTGTTTATACTTTACTTTTTTTTCTTCCTTGAGTGTCTTTCCTTGCTATTGTATTCCTTTTTCAAGAATTTGAATATGCTCCTTTACTTATGGCCTCTATGCTTATGTATGTTTCATTTGACGTTTTCATATTGCATGGTTTTTTTATGAACATTTTAATATGTCATCCTTGTCTTTACGGATATTTGACTAAGTCATTTCCCTTTGATTGTGTGGTATTTGAATTAACCCCTTATTCATAGTATCCTTGGACCATTTCCTTTTGACTTTATTTCGAGTGATCTTGTGTGTGTGATTGTTTGCTTATTGAGATCCTACTATTACTATCTAGACGTTGCCATTATCTTTGTCATGCATATTAGGCCTACATGTGATCACATTAGTTTTATGTGATTCAATGAAACATTTACCTAGACATGTTACCTTCTATATGTTACATGGTTACATTCATAAATTATAAATTTATCTTATCTTTTGGAGGTGAGGTAACTATAAATTCCTATCTTTCCCTCACCTCAAATGGGGGGTGCATATTAGTGGGGACATGTCATATAGGCATGTTCTCCACACTTAGCATAGTTTATAGATTTAGTTGGGGAATTATTTAGAATCATGTTTTCTACACTCATTAATTATATGGTACTTATCAGTTTTTATATTTATTGGGGGCATGTCATATAGGTATGGATTCCACACATTCACAGTCTCAGATTTAGTGGGGGCATGATTTATAAGTATGTTTTCCACACTTATTCATAATTTAACATCTCTAGTTTAAAATGGGGGAATTATTTAGAATCATATTCTCCATATTGGTACTTATATCAATTTTTTGATTTATCCATATTTAGTGGGCACATGCTTTAGAAGCATGTCATCCACACTTACACATTTTTTTGAATTGGCAAAAAATATATTTATATGATTCAAATTCATACTTATGGAAGAACTATATAAATTGGTATTATTGTTATGCATAGTTTCAAAATGAGACATATGTAAGGTTCATATGCTATGTAACATGTGCCTAATATTGAAAAATATAAATTAGTTTTAGAATTCAAAACTCTTTTGTGTACTGTTAACACATCACATACTTTTTTGTACTGATACCCCACAGACTTTTATGAACTTTATTTAGCCAATTTATTGTAGTATTTGTTTCACATTTTTGGTATGGTTTAGGTGATAAAATCACTTAATATTTCCAATTTTTTAGGTTGGACTTAATCATCCAACCTCACTAGGTTATAAGTATCATTGGTTTGCATTGTTGAGCTAATCTCAACTACTAGGTGAAATATCACTTTTAATCCATGGTTTGGGGCATGGACCTTTATATCTCTCTCTTTATCTCTATATATCCTTATATATTCACTTTAAATATTTATCTATACTTTTCCTAATCTTAGTTTTATATCCATATAATTATACATCTTTTTCAAAAATAATTTGTTAATAGGCAAGACATTTACATCGACACACATGTACTCCTAAACCTTGATTTTTCAATTTCAATCTATTTCAAATAATTTCAATCCCAGATTATATGCATTGATTTTATATTGTAACATGCTCTTGGTTACATGTTAATCACCAAAAAAACACTCAAGTTAGGCACACATAAAAACAAGGTGTGCATACACACCCAAGTACACATTTATTTCCTTTAAACTATCAATTTTAGTACTATATTAAATTGGGGGAGGGGGTAAATGTAGACACTATTTAATGATTATATAACACCTTAGTCTTATACACTTTGAAAAAATTAGACCTTATCTATTTCTCTTAGTTATATACTTTTCCAACTTTTATAAGTCTCACATCTACTCTATCTTATGCCCCTTGGCATATATCTATTAGTCCAACTGATCTTATGTTGATGACATAGACCTTCTATCTTTCCCATGATGCTTAAAATGTACTTATCTTCCATATCTATAGGTTTTAAACGTGTACATATTTCCCTACTCTTTAGTCCAAGATAAATAGTAGCATCAATGCTACTTTCTTATCTAGATGCAAGTGTCTAGTACCCTAAAGTCATCTAATTTTCAAATGAAACATATCTTAATGGTCAGCCTAAGTGATTTAATGTGAGTTATTAAATTAAAGGTATTGATATACATACAAGATCAACCCTTGTTCATTCATTACCTAGCAACATAGGAACAATAATATGTATTCTTACCAAAAAGCATTTAATTGAACAAATCTTCCTTATTTCCATAATAGTCATAGGTAAAACACATCTATAGGTCTGAAGTACTAAAAGAGTAGTCCAAGAACCTGATTTTCCAAGTTATAATCTAGGTCAATGTTGTACTTGTTTTGTACATATTGTATGATTCACGTACAGGCTAACATGTATGCGAGAACTACATGAGTCTGAGGCCCTCGTATGGAGTATTGGATATGTAGGAAATTCCCTCTAATAGTGATGTCTTTGGATTCAAATTGACATCATGTGCCCACTAACCCATTTTCCCCCAAGGTCACTATGAAGATGCAGAGCTAGGGTTTTACCATTTCATAAGGAATGATAGTCCATAACCTAGATATGAATGCATAAAGGTGAAGGCAAAGAAAAACCCAAAATAATCTAGGTAGTCACATCCTTTTCTAGTAGGTATTTTTTATAGGACACTTATGTTGAACCCAAATAATAGCTTCGACACAACCATCCTAAGCTGACATTACTATTCAGAGCTTAATAAATGTAGGATCTATAATCTAATGACTATTCTAGTATCTCTTTCCATCCTAATTTTCACCCATTTCATATCTAAAACTATATTCATATCAAAAAATATAAATATATCACTTCTTTGTGATTTCTATATCTAACATAATTTTACTTTCCATATTTAGACTATCTCGACATAATAAATTTAGTGTATGCTTATGTCTCACTTTAGCATCTAATTGGCCTTCTATAGATCTGATTATAAATCTTATGCCATCTAATTTATATATGCCCTTTAATCAAAATCTAGGGTTAATGATAAGATCAACTTATATCCACATTTTAGGGTTAAACATTAGGATCTTAAGGAGAAGTTCAAGAAGAAAGACTCCAAGAGAGGAGTCTAGGTTAGTACCTCTACCAAAGAGAAGAAGAAGAAGACTTATATTATAGGAGGAAGCTAATAAAGAGAGGGATTCTATATAGATACTTGGTATTCTAAATCAAGGACATCACATTGAGACTCTAGGGATTGAATAAAGATATTCAAAATAAGAAATAAGAGATGAACCCTCATTCAATATTGAAGAATTAGAGACCATGGTAGGCATTTGAGGAAGATGAAGATGAACTCCCTCCATCTTATTCACACTAAAGGATAAATGAAAATACCCAATCATAGAGAAAAAATAAACTCACTATTATATTCATGATGAAGAAGAAAAAGTACATCAAGCTCTAATCCTATCCAAATTGAAGCTACTATAAGACAACAAGAGGAAGATATTGCCTTCCTCAAAATGAAACTACAAGGTAAGGAAGATATTATCTCATCTTTATAAAAGGAATTATAAGAAAATAATATTTAGTATTTGCATAAATATAATGAGATTATGTCCTTGAAATAAAAAGTGGATAGGCCAAAAACACAAGAATACCAAATAGTTCAAACATAGTTGTCTTATCATGACATCATAACCACTTAGAATGAAACTTGTCAAGAATTAAAAAGTTTAAAAATAGAAAACAAGGAATTAAGGATAGATCTTGAATAAGAAATAAAATATAAGGAAATAAACAAGAGTCTACCCTCTAAGTATCTTGTGATCTAGGAGGGAAACCTTTAGCCTATAGGAGACCTACCTTAACCTATAGTCTTTTTCTCGATGAATAGTTTCTTGGATTGAAACTACTAAGAATTTCTAATGGACTACCTCATGACTTGGAGGATGAGAACCAATCCATGAAATATTATTAGACTAAAACCCTAGATCAATATAATTTTTTATGTGAATTTTATTTATGTGGTTTTATCTCGAGTCATATGTCTTTTTTCTTGATCAATCTATTTGTAGGAAAATCTTAGCTTAGATATTACACTTGTACTTTACAAAATTAAATTATGGAGCATAATAATTAAAAAATATTTTGAGAAAAAAAAACTATGGGCCATTTTATGAGAGTTCAATTTCCAAATGCAGAGGAACAAATTATACTATTCAAAAACTTTGTATACCATCCAACACTTAAGGAACACTATCCATGACTTTTGTAGTAGATTACCACAAATTTTAAAGAATTTGTGTGGCACCATTTTAATGAGGCATTAAATACCTATGATAAAATATGGGATACCTTAAATATCCCATTGAAACAAAGAGAGGTGATTTAACGTACTAAACTTAAATGGAGTTTTATAATATCTACGAATGTTATTAAGATAATTTAATAATTTATTTAGGTTTATGGTTAGGAATGGATAGGTATGAGATTCATACCTATAATCATATTTAGCCCTATGTATCCATGGTATAATGCATCACATCATCCCATTGATAGTTTTGAAAAATGAAGAGCACTAGTGTAGATACATAAAGGATTTGTCGACCCACTTGAGAATAATTAGGACACATACTATGATATTTATGATCTCAGCCATAATTTGGAAAGGAAGGTGCTCAATCATGAGTAGGGAAGGCAGTAGCTTGCAAAAGGACTTGTAATAAATAAATTTTTGGGGAATGATGAGTCCATATAATGGCTCATTACATCTAAGTAATGACTTTATTTATCTCTTATTTAATCTCCCTCTTAATGTATTTGAATGTGCATTTTATAACAAATTTCTAATCTAAAGTATAAAATGAGTAGGTTTACCTTGGTTAATATGTGTGATTCATTTTTTATTGATTTAACACTACATTCTAACCATTTGTATGGTAAATCCACCAATTTTGTATGTATATTTTACATAAACACACTATGATCAAATACTATGATTTTGGTGAACAAGAAAACCATTTTAAGATTGTTGAATAACACTATAAAATAACTTATACTAGCTCTAGAGTCTATATTATAGCTCTATATTCTACCACTATGGATTTGGAGTCTACCATTCTAGCTCTGTAGTACACCAATCTGGATTTGGAATATGCCAATCTATCTTTGGAATCCACCACTCTAGCTCTAGAGTGTGCCAATCTATCTCTTAAGTCACTCATGATAAACACAAATCTCATTGAATGACATTTTGGCATTAGTCCACTAATGAATACATCATGCATGCTTAATCAAGAACCTTATAAACCATTTTGGGTCAATTCTATATTCATGAGGAAACTTATGAAATATATCATTCCTATTTATAGACATTGGATTTATAGTAATGTTTTATAAAGGCTTCACTATGAATATTGTGAAATTTAGTTATCAGATCATACGTGACTCCAACTAAAGATATTGTAGCTATCAATAGTTAAATATATCTACATGAAAACCTATGCATCCCTTCTATCTCTTAAGTCACTCATGATAAACACAAATCTCATTGAATGACATTTTGGCACTAGTCCACTAATGAATACATCATGCATGCTTAATCAAGAACCTTATAAACCATTTTGGGTCAATTCTATATTCATGAGGAAACTTATGAAATATATCAGTCCTATTTACAGATATTGGATTTATAGTAATGTTTTATAAAGGCATCACTATGAATATTGTGAAATTTAGTTATCAGATCATACATGACTCCAACTAAAGATATTGTAGCTATCAATAGTTAAATATATCTACATGAAAACCTATGCATCCCTTCTACCATTTCATCTTGAAATGTAGAAGGAGGTTATAACTTCTTTTATGTTTTGTAAATAAATTAGATGTAGTTAGTAATCTTGTTAGGGATTAACTATTCTAGTCAGTTGTTATAAATGCATAGGAAAATATAACTAATGTCTCCTAGATAATTAGTATCTAGAATTCAGTAAGTAATAAAAATATTAAGGTTAATCAGAGTTTTTGAAGTGTTTTATAGATTGTAAACATTTTCTTGAGTAATGAAGATTTGATGTTACTGAAAGACTAAGTGGGATCTACATCTTGTTCTAAGGGAGATCAAAGGGCCACTCAACCAAGGAACTATAATTATCTTGTGGTATTTGATGTTTTATATTATTTTTAGTTGATCTTATACATTTTTATGTTAAAAGTGTGATTTGACATAACCTACAAGTCTTTGTGTTTTTATTTCTATTTTAAGACACTTGTTGGCTATTCTAGCCATGATTGGTCCCTAGGACACTTACACGCTTGGAAGGGGAGTATTATTTTCAAAAACTAGTTGAGCATGAGCTCTATCACACATTAATTATTATTGTTTTGGCCTAGAATTAGGTATGCCCAAGATTTTTCATATTTCTTAAGAGAATTATTCTTCATTTATTAGTATCTAGTACCCTAAATAAAGTCTTAAGTAGTTGATGTTTGGAATTACAAAGTGCCTAGTTGCATATTTTTTAATGCATGGATACATTTAAAATATTATATATAGTTATACCAACCTTTTTGAGGCTCAATCCATGTCTAGTGTCTTAAAATATCCACTATTAATGATATGCTTCATAAGTATAATGGTCTAAAGGTTATTATCCATGTTTTGAGCGTGAATGCATCCAAAAAATAGCCTAATGTAATTGGTATCATTATATTATGTTGTATAAGTTTATTCTTAAGAGGCCTAATAATATCATGAACAAAGCAAAGGATCCTTAAAAATGTTTAAGAGGATGTAAAGGGTCAAAGAGGTTATATTTGAGGCTATTAAAGGAATTTTAAGAAGGTAAGGAATTATAAAAGTTTTTAAATGTCATAAATTTAATTAAATACCCGCATCCAACTCTATTATTTGTAAAAAATACCAAAAATAATTGAACCTCTTGTTTTCCCTCCATATTTACTTTTGGTGACATTCAACTCTTTTAACATGGAGGAGTGCATCCAAAAATAGCCAAACTAGGAGGTTTCAATCATCTTGTGCAGGCTTCCTCAAAGATACAATGAGGATAACACCATGGTTTTTGAGAGTATGTGGTAAAATAATTATTTCATGTAGGTTAAATAATGTATATAATTTCCATACATGGAATAAATTATACGTTTTAAGAAGGAATCACATGAATACAAGACATGAACAATGAGGGCAGGGTTATAAGGTTATAGGTTTTGTCATAAAGGCACATGGTTACAAGGGTTTGTGATATTTTAATGCATGGAATATGATATAAAATACTTATTCAAACAATTATTGGGTGTATCAAACCTCCTTGATGGATATTTCAGGTAAAACAAACCATAAAATCTTCTAATTGTGAAGATTTTTCATGAAATTATAGGTTTTGGCAAGGTTTTCTCAAAATTTATAGAGTTTTAAGGTGGTATTGAAACAAAAAATTAGATTATTTGTGTAATATTAATCATTTTAAATCCCTCATAGGCATTTAAATTGGGAAAATATGCTCATAAACCAAAGAGTAAGGCAAAATTGACCCAAAACTCCACTTGCAGGTACCTACATGCAATTTTAAATAACATGACATCTTTTTTTAGAGGTTTCATGGGTAAATATGGAAATTATTTAACATGGAGAAGGTATTTAAGGGTCATATACAAAATATTAAATGCAACAAGAAGGAAACAAGACTATGAATCATCCTTAAGAAGCTAAAATAATGTTTAAACAACCCAAAAAAGAGCACAATTCAAGGATTGCAAACATTTATCCTATTACATGGTAAAAAATGGATCATGGAGGATGTAAATAGGTATATTATGTACCATTAAAAGTCATAAATATTTATTTATTATCTTAAAATCATGTTGATCTACCAAAATATTACAGATAAACTCTTAATCCCTATAAAACCCTAGAGCTTGTGAATCCACTTTTTGAAGTTTTGGAGCTTATCCAAGAAAATACATGATGTTATCAAAGTCCTTGATGATGTAAAGATCTTATAATATCATATAAACAAGATTTTTAATCCATAAGATCAAGATCATGGTTTTAATGAGGTTTAAGCTTGGAAGAGACCTCTATAGGCCTACAAATGAAGAGGTTTTCAATGTATTTTGAGACATTTCCATCTCAATATAATGGCCTCAAGAAATAAAAATAGATTTAACATTTCATATAGGATCATATAAATATATATTCAGGTCTATAAGAGTATAGGTTAGGGTTTTAATGAGGTTTCAATCTTGGAAAGACTTGTATAGGTCTGTAGAAAAGAAAGAAGGTCTTCAAAGTGTTTTAAGGTGTTTACCTATCAATGGAGGGACCATAAATAATCCAAATACCCTTCCTTACATAAAATTACTCTAACAATAATTTTTATATAGATTTATTATGGTTTATCAATGTTGTAGGTTTGTATGCAAAATTATGATTTCCAAGAGGGTTCCTAAGAGTTTAAGAGAGAGTAAGATTTTAGACTCAAAAGACAACAAAAAATAAGATTGAAGGATTGTTAAAATGGTTTTCATGATGATTTAAGAGGGGAAATGTTTGAATTTTTAGTCTCTTTCAATTTACATGCAAGTTCTTGATTGACCAAAGTGAAAGATAAACCTGCATTCATAGCTCAAAAAGCTTACACGTTTTAAAAAGATTTACTTGTAGGGTTATTTTATAGTCTTCATGATTGCCAAAATAGATATAATATTAGATGGGGAATTGAAAGAAATATATGAATATTTTCCATTAGATAACATAATCAAAACTCCTTATATGACCAAGTTGTATGCCTATACTTCACATTGTAATGTCTTATGTCTTCTTCTAAACAAGACAACTCATAAAAGTTTTAAGTATAGAGATAAGTTATAGGTATGTTTGTGGTAATTAAAGGTCATAATCATGAGTAAGTAACTTAATAAATAAGGATACAAGTATATAAGCATCACCTAAAATATTCAATCACCTATTTAAAATTTGTTGTTTGCAAGCCTATGGCTCAATTTCAGGGTTTCTATGAAGTTTTGAGCTTAAAGAAGGCTCACATAAGTCTGATTATAGGATGGGATATTTTCAATTTGTTTTAGATGTTTCTCACTTTATGAATAGGATCCAAGTAATCCATCTTTTTCATACCTAAATGCCCTGCCAAGAGAATCACACTATGAAAATAATGGTCTCCATAAAGATTCAACATGGTTATGTCATCTAGGTATGCAGACTAGTTGAGAGATTTCAGACTTGTTAGAAGCCTTTTAGATGTTTTAAAGAAGACCTAAAAGATTGTATATTTTTTTGAAGTCCAATAATAAATATCTAATGGGTGTTGAGACATGAACCTACAATAATGCAGTGATATCTCCAATATCTAAGAGAGCTTTAATGATTTACAAGGTGAAAAACATGGTTCCAAATCTCCTCAAGATGCCTACAGGCTAAAAACTAGGAGTTTAAATATTAAATAGGCCTATATAATTTCTAAAAATGAAGAAAATAAGAGATTCTATGAAGTCTTGGAAACATACCCTAAAAGTCTTCTAAGATTCCATTAGTAGACCCTTAAACATGGTCAAAGAACCATTTATAAGTATTGCAAGTTTAGTGATTTTGAGTTGTAGGTAGCTTGGTTGAACTTAGTAACCTTTTTAAATGAGAAAACAAGGTGAAGATATGTTTGTATATTATCAAGAAATTACAAGTATAGGGTCCAAATTGGGAAAGTTGAAATCACCTAACAAGTATGCATACAAGGGGAACAAGGACTTATAGTATTGACAAGTTTACAAGTGAAAGGATCAATCCTCAATAATTCAACATACAAATCCAAACCTGTAATACATTTCAAGGACTAGTGTTAGGGTCAAATACCAATAAAATTTGAAAGGAGATTAAAAATTGAATACGTTTTCTTATTTGATCAAGATTATAAGTTGTCTTCAAGGTTTCTCAAGGAGATTGAAAGCCAAATTTGATGTTTAGGGTGAAGCAGACCTGAGTTTCCAAATCCCTGAAGGAGCATATCCCAAACATGTTATTCATATAGAATAAGATAGTATCTCTTAGAAGTTTTTAGGTAGAATGAATAATCTATTCCAAGATAAGTCACGCCTATGAGCATAACTTATAGGTTTTATGACTTCACATTAGGTAAATGCATGGTGATGGTAAAAGTTGAAGGTTATTTGAGCATAAAACTAAGGCTTCAATTCATCTATAAGTCCAATAAGTCATTAAGATCTTGTTATAGGTTTTAAACATATTTCAGGGTTCTTATCTATAAGTTGGATCTCCATAGGTCCATAAGATTACAATACAAGACCATTAGCATATGTAATAGGATCATGAATAGGTTGTAAATATTCCTTAGAGAATCTAAACTGATCTATAACCCCATTAACAAGACTTAAAGTTATAGACCTAGATACAAATTTTAAAAACTCATGTAAGGCCTAAAATTTTCATTTATAGGTCTACAATCATGTTACAAAATCATCTATCACTCTGCTAGGAGGCATAGTGAGGATTCAAATAATTAAGAAAGTCTGTTGCAGGTCCTAAGAGACACCTCCATGGTATTCAAGAAGGAAAATAATATCTCAAGTTTAACAAACACATATAAGCCTAAAAAACATTCTTGAGGATGACAAAGTACCTCATTTTCAATTTACAATGTTTTAAATTCTAATTTCAAGTTGTATGGTACAAGATGGAGCCTTTCAAGCAAGGAGATGCAAAGTCACAAATCTACAAATCAAGTCTCATGTTTTCAAGGATATGAGAAGGAAAAATAAGGCCTTTAAAGAAAGCAGATGAATGTTTCTTAGATTTTTCAAGAACTCTTTTGAGTAGATATATGGAAGCACACCCTTCATCAAGCATGTGAGGTACATTGAATAGGCCTCTAAGGATCAAGTTAAGCCATTCATGAATCCAAATAGAGAAAGTGGTCATAAAGAGAGTGAATGAGGTATGAATACAAATATAAAACTAATAATAAAGGTTTGTAACTCTTCCATGAAGTGTCCATCATGAAAGTTCAATCTTCAAAGCTCAAAATGGTGTAGGAGGTCTAATTCCAAGTCAACCATGCAATAATATTTAACATACATTTGTGGAGAGAAGAGTGAGTTAATATAATCAATGTCAGAATTTCTCAATGTAATAGCCTTGAATGAGCACATTCATCACCCACAAGCACTCCAAATGATAAAATATAAGTAAGTAAGGTCTCCTCCCACTCTTATGCCCATCTTCCATGAGAAACCATAAATGTGGTACATTGCCCCTAATTTCTACTTATTTTATCTCTTGAATAGGTGATAATTATAATTCAAAAACTACATTTATTTAGTTTATTGGTATTTTTATCTTCTCTCTTGACTCTCATTTATTATATAAGGGGATGTAAATGTCTTATTTTGTAATCCCTCCTCTTGGGTATGATAAGACTTTTCTCTTTTAAAGACCTAAAATTCTAGATTAGGCCTTGAACTATCAATAAAATACTAGATTTACCTCTCTTTCCTTGTCTCATTATGTATTTAAGAATATCATTTGAATTTTGTGGTTTTAATTCTCTTTTGATTAGTTTGAGATCAATTGTAGATTCACATTAGTCTCTTTTGGCTCATCTTTAAGAAAATTGTAGACACTAATACCCTTATTCAAGCTAGTTTCTTCATCATACCTATGTTATAGTATGGTTGTGAGAGTTTGAAACTAAAATCAAAATTTTAAAGGTTGTTCTTATGTTTTTAGAGCGAGTGGAGGAGATCCCTAAAATTTGGTGCATCACATTTTGTAGTTTAGTTCATCTTTCTCACTTTTCCATGACCAAAGACACTCAATACTAATTGTAGATAGGTATTTTTAGCATAGGTTTAGGTCTATGACTGATCTTAAATCAGGTCCATTGTAATTTAAGATGGATATTTCCCTCTCCATGTGTTCATCCCTAAAGAGACAATGTCCCACACCTTAGGGATGATCCCATTGTTTCCTTTGGATCAACTGATTTGATTGAACTAATGCAGGATCCAAGTGACAAAAACACAATATATATTTTGAATTCTATAATTTCCTCTATAACCATTTAATTCCAAGAACCATTTTAAATTAAAAAAATAGATTAATGCATGTTTTCCTTTATTATCAAGTATGATAATTTTAGAATATTTTCCTTTAGAATCAAGGTGTGTTTCTTTTCAAAGCAATTGTGTTTAATTTTATTGTGATCATTTCAATTCTATATCAGAGCGTTTTCCTTCCAAGTAATTAGATATATTTAAATTTAATAAATTAGAATATTTTATTAGGGATAAATGATCCATAAATCCCCTTAAAAGCACAATTTTTAGTTATTATCTTTGACACCTTATTGTTGACTGTTGTTAGATACCATCCCTATTTTGACATGACATAAACAAGTTGAATTGATATAAATGAGAGATTGACCACACTTATCATAAAAATTGAAATAAATTTTATCTTTATAATATATAAATAATAAAAAATAATCATGTAAGTAATAATAAATAGAAATGGAAAAATCAAAATGATACGAAACTAGGAAAAACATACACTATGCAAAGTACTTCTTTAAAAATGGAGGATTGATTGGTTTTTTAAAGATATGTTATTAATTTATTTTCAATCTATGTGTGATAGGTCAAAAGATGTAATTAAAAAATTAAGGACCATACCAATTTTGGGCATACTTATCTTATTTGTTATGGGTGTAATCCAACTTTAATACTAAGTCTCCAACATTGAAAGTACAAACTTTGAATTTTTATTACGTTGCTTAGGTATGCAAGATTTATAATGATGATTGTGTTGTAAATAAATCATATGTAACTTCTCAAGGAGATATAAATCATGAATATGGTTTTCATGAAGCTCTTCATCAATAATTTTTCCATGAAGAGAGATGCACAATAAGGGTAACTTTATATCTAATGGTAAGATGCTTTAGAGTTGGAAAATAAAAATAAGGGATTTTCCCTAATGGGAATATGGATGCTAGAGAAATAATCCCTAAGTGAATGGTAAATCTTAAGATGAAAATTCAAATGAGAATCCTTGATGTTATTTTGAAATATATTAGTTAGGATTTTTATGGAAACTTAAGCTTGACCATTACACTGAGGGTGATAAGATGTCAAACATTCATTTGTAATTTTTTATTTTTTTCACATAACTATTTCATGTCTTTATTTTTTAAATTCTCACCATTGTAATATTTTATAGTGCAAGGAATTCCAAAATGACATCTAATTTTATTAAAAATGGAATTGGAAATAGTGATTCCATTAATATTGATAAGGGACATAACTTATACCCACTTGTTAAATTACTCAGTGGTAGTAATAATGAATATATGGCCATATTAAAACCTAAGTAACTTATCAATGAGATCTAATCCCCATATATAGAATGGAAAAGGAGATTCAAGTGTTCGAAACTCAACCTGATGAGAGTAAATTATACCATTAGATTTGAAAAGGATTACACTTTTTGAAGAATGTGATGATAAATTTTTCAAGAGTATGCCAAAAGTATCCCATCCTAAGGTTTTTATGGGTTAATAAATGTCTGATACAATGGCCAAAAATAATTCCCCCACTTCTTACTTAAGGAGAGAAGGAACTTCATCTTAAGTATCACAATAGAGTAGGATGCCTTTGACATTAGGATAATAAATGATTATTGTCTAAGGACATACTTACAATATTGTTTACTAAATCTAGTCTTTTCACAAGAGTCAACATCTAGAGGATAAGAATGTTAATCAATAAATTAGATGATATATTTATACCACATTATTTTTCAAGTAGTGATGGTCTAAATGTGGTTGATAAGAAAATAATCCTTGCATTTTAGAGTAGATGGTGATTACTCATGTGGACAATGAACTAACAGACATGTAGTACCTGATGAGGATACAAAAAAGAGGTTGAAGAAGTAAGAGAAGCTAAGACATAATTTTATTCTCAAAGGATATCTTTGATCCTAAAAGATGTGAATTATTTTCCATTTTTGGTCACCAAGGAAGAGTAGCATCCAATTTAGTTTGAGGTTTTAGGATCGATAGAAAAGGATAAGTCAAGAAAGGAACCAAGCCTTCATGTTTCAAGGTTTTGGTCTTCACATGTTTTAATGCAAATGATTTAAAATGAGAAAAAACTTAGAATATTTTTAAAGAGGTCAACCTTCATTCTTGTAATTAAAAAGGTAGTCAAAACTATTGCAAGAGTGAGAGTTTATAAAATTTCTTAAGACTAAGAATTGTGTTGCACTTTTTGCATGAAGGCTCAACAAGGAAAAGTTGCAAAGGTTTTATATCTTTACCTAGTGCCACATGTGAATTTTCTAATGGTCCTAAGCCCTTTAAAAATGATTTTTGACACTTAATCAAATTTATTCAAAGTTTCCTGATGGATCTCCACATTAGCAAAGTAGCAGGCAAGTGAGATTCTTTTATGTGTTGTAATATAGGTGATTTAGAACCATTCATACAGGTTTAAAACCCTATAGGCTAGCAGATTAGTGGGATGTCACCACATAGAATAATATTGTTTCTTCATAGCCCCAAGGTGGTTTGTGAAAGCCCAATAGTGTGTTAAAGTAGTAAGTGAACAAGATGATGCCACATGGTGAAATATCACTTCATTATAGAGAAACATTCAACATTCATTTGATGCCTCAGTTGAAAAATGAAAGAGAAATAAGGAGCCATGATTAAGGGTTTGGGAACCAACCACAAGTAACCGCATGAACCTAGTAAAGCTCAAGGATTTATAACCCAATCAAAGGAGGACACATAGGAACTTGTAAACTTGGGATTTTATTGGATTGAAAAATGTAGATTAACACAATAAGGTTTTTAAGCTAATGAAATGGTGCCATTTGGTAGTAATTGCAAGGGAGTTGTCCCTATAAATATAATGAGGATAGTTGGCAGGGCCCAAGGGAGAATATACTCTCAAAAGTAAGAAATCCCAAAATGTGTCCAATGTTGACACGTAGCTAGAAATTGTAACTAGGGATTTTATTAGTGTTTATGCTGCTACTAGATGAGACAAATTTGATAGTCTATTTCACTAGTTTAACTACCAAATTCATGAGTAAACTGTGTAAATGCATTGATTGATAGAATAAATCATGGAGTGGCCCAACGTGTAAATCATGGATCATCTTAGCTCTTACTCAAAAAATGAGTGGAAATATGGTGGAATTTGGCCATAGTCATCATAGGATAAGATGTATTCCAAAACATGCATAGAAGGTAGTTATGTAAAGTGGCCATAAAAATCCTAAGGAGATTCCCACTATCTCTAGCCACCTCCCTAATCATGATTGAATGATGCAACTACATAAGGTATTGAGTAACATCGAGTGAGGAAATTGAGATCTAGACTTACCAATTAAAGTAGGTAAATTGTAACCATAATGGGGGAACTCTTTTAAGCACATAAATGTTTCCTAAATTTGTCCATCCATGATCTATTTACTAATTATAATAAAACTCTACCCTTCCAAAGATCTATATTGCCAGCTCTTATGCCTTTGAATGAATGATAGAGTTGATTTTTCCTTCTTATAAGATTTTATCCTATGTGAATTCATGGGATTATTAACCTTATCATGTGTAAAATCTAATTTATCCTTGATATGATGTCTAATTCCCTCACCTTTATATAAGAGAATACTCATTTGTAGGTTATATGATATTAAGTTCATACATTGTTTAGCTATGGAGTTTCACCATTTAAACCTCTATAAGGCCATTTACTAACCCTTCTAGAGCTCCCTACCTCCCTATAAATACTTATACAAAAGAGTTATAAGATTATGATTTGTGCATACTATTAGCTATTTTACATTCATTATGTATACTTAAGTAAGTAGAGGACATCATAATATTATGGTGTATCACATCCTTTTTTAGGTATTAAGTTTAGTTCAAGATTTTTTTAATCTCTCTCCCCTTTCCTTGAAATGGAAATAGTGTTATTGTTAGTGTAGGTGATCCATTAAGATAACTTTCCCTCTCTAGAGGTTCACTCTAAATATATTTTATATACAACCTCAAAGTGATCAAATTATATTAGTTGGAGGGAGGATCCTTGAAACTACTCCTTCAAAGGGTTAAAATCCAATGTGACAATAGTTTTTGGCATACCTAGTGGGACCTAATCAATTATATTTAGTTAAAAGAGTTTCAATTGAGAATTTAGTGCTAATTTTAGCAATTTAGAGTGTTGAAGACATAACATAAGCACTTGATGACTACAAACATTTTTTATCTCTAACAGACTAGTACCAAAATAATTTTTTGCCACAAGAGAGACACAAGGGTAGGGATTTTTCCAATCCCTTACATAACTATCCCTGGAAATTAGATCTTTATTCTTTTAATGGAATAAACCCATTAAAGCTCACCCACTATGATGATATACCGGTTACAACCCTCAAGAGTATTCCCTATTTCACTATAGAGAATACAACGACACCTATTAAACACATCAAAGATATTACTAATATCTATTTAGTACATCATATTACTAAGGATAATGTTTCTATTAGGATTTTAGCTTCCTTATTCAAAGGTAAGGCCCTTCAATGGTATAAAATCCTATAAATTAATTATATCGAATCATGGGATGAATTAGGGGAAGGATTATTCAAGTAATTTGGAGACAAAAGTCACCATATATCCTTAGTATAAAAAATAACTACTATTAAAATATCTCCACAAGATTTCATGGGTGATTTAAATTTTATGTTCTAAAGAACTTGGGATAGAATCCTAGACTTGGTTAAGCCCACACCTATCAATGTTTTTCCCTAGTATCTATGAGCCTTAAATATTGATATAACTATTATAATATAATATATGGGGGATACAACTCTTCCCAATGTATATGAAATTATAATTAATGTCAAAAATTTCCTTATAAAAGATGGAAAGATTTCTCCAAGACCTCCCATGTTGATATTCCCATAGTTACTACCTTATAAATAGCCTACAATAGTAGCCATTCCTATGCTGATGAGCCAACCACCAAGCTAAAATAAAGTTGCCCCTATCCCATCAAATGATTTTTAAGAGGTGAAGAGACTTCTTCAATCTTTTGGAAATGATTTGGTTACGCTTAGAAGGTATCATGCTCAAAATTATAAACCTTATCAAGCACCTTATAATCTTTATCAAACTAATAATCCTCCTCATCAAGGACCTTATCAATGAAATAAGCCATCATATCAAGAAAATGCTCAAAGCCAAGGTTAATTTACTCCTAAAAATACTTATCAATATTTGAATCCCAATATTAATATCACATATAAGGCTCTTATTCCATACAAAATAACTTGGTACATGACTATGAGTGGTGTTTTCCTCAACCAAGTATTGATGGTGTCCTCAACCAAGTATTGATGGTGAAAATCATAGCACCACAACAAGAGACACAAAATGAAGTATTTCCATAATTAGGGACTTCTCAATATCTAGTGCAATGTGATACTATGCTTGTAAATTGGTAAGGAAATGAGTATTATGGAGTGAATCATTTATAGGGGTAGAACCAAACTTCTTCTTTAGATGTGGTAGCCAATAATAGATATAAGAAAAGGGATATATAAATTAAACTAGTAGCTGGTAGGTGTCCCACATAATCTCCTCCAATATTACAATACGTTTCTAGTCCTAATTTAGCTCCAAATGTGTAAAAACTTCATAAAAATTAGACTTCAAGGAGTCAAGAGTAGCCCAAAAGCCATTCTCAATCAGTAAAAGTGCAAGAATGTACTACCTCTTCTACAGTATAACAAAAGGTTAGTATTTACCCATTCAATATTATTAAGCATATGAAGAAAAAATGTGAATATATTCATGTGGGAGTCTTTATCCATTCTAGATAAAAGGACCTATTACAAACAACTTATCTCACCTTAATATTTTAGAAGGGTCATCGAAATAATCACAAAAGAATAACTTACTAATACACTCATCCCAAAGAAGATCAATAAAATATAGGTTTGAATCCTCCACCATTCTATATTTATTTCATAATTGGCAATCATTTATCTCATAATATCATGATAGATTCAAGGGCTAGTAGTTGAGTAATACCAAAGCAAATAGTAGACAGGTTGGGTTTGGAATATGAAAAAATCTCTAAAGAAGTGGTAAAACTAGATGTAATAATCATTAATACTCTTGGTGTCATAAATATTTTGGACCTCACTTTTCATGATTATCCTAACTTTTTCATTCCCAATGTGTTTTCATAATTGATCTCCCTTCGTACTTTGCTTTGTGCCTTTCTAGAGATATTACTACAAAGATTGGAGGATACCTATCATCTTATTGGTCTCATATGATATTTAGAACCAGGTATGGGACTAAGGTCACCATTAGGTCTAATATAGTTTATAGGAACCATATTAAACCTTATGTGTCAAATGTCATAAATTTCAATTGTACAATCTTTGACCAGGAAGACCATCCTATTGAACAAGAGACAAGTACACACATTAAATGCACACCTAATTTATTAAGTTATGAATGGGGGGTTAATAATCATGATTTTTATCCTTATAGGATCATTTGAGAAGATGTTTTAGGTGCCTATTTATTACAGGAATAATATTCTTTCATTCCAAATCTTATGAAGACTAATGGAAATTATAATGGAGTATGGAAAATGTACTTTGACAATTCCAAAAGTAGGCATGGAGAAGGAGGAGGTTTCATGTTGGTGTATCCCTTGAAGGAGAAGTATTATTCTTCTATGATATTTTATTTTATTTCACTAATAATTTAATTGAGTATAAAGCTCTCATATATGGTCTTTAATGGGCTAGGAAGAGACGTATAAAATAACTGCAAATTTTTTGTGATAATGGGTTCATGTCAAAATAGGTAAGAGGGATGAATGTAAAAAAAAATTACTTGTTAAAATCTTAAAAACATAGAGTATTGGACATCATAGAGGACTTTGAAGAATTCAACATCTAATCCATCCCAAGAGATGAATAATCACACTAATAGGCTAGCTGCCATTAGTACAGAATTTGATGTTACTAATGATATAAAAAGTGACAAAGTACAAAAACATATGAAGATGGTTGTGAGGCATGATATACCTAAAAATAAAAACAATTGGTACATTTTTGAAAGTGACCAAAAAATATTTAATTTCATGTAAGAAGAAGCTAAATTCTAAGCTAAAAATTAGGACAAACTACAATAACAATGTGAAGAAGAAATTATCTAGTTAAGGTTAAACAAGCTATCTATTTTTGATATTGATGATCATATTATAAGAAAGAGATTAAATTTTTTTATAGAGTGAAAACTATGAACAAACTTCCATTAACAAAGACAAGTTTCTTATACTTGGTAAGGTATGCACTTTAGAAAAAAAGTGTGTATTTGTTAGTCTTTGTCAAGAGTTTGAAGATGTATTTGTGTGGGGGTATGCTCATATTAAGGGATTTAATATTGATTTAGACCAAAACACATTTTATTTATACCCAAATTCCAAACCTGTTAGGTAGAAATAAAGGCTTATAGACCTAAAGATAAGGCCTCTCATGAAGAAAGAGCTGAACAAGATAATAGAGTCTAACATAATATTTTATATCAAACACTCAAATTGGGTAACAAAATTAGTCCCTATTATAAATAAGAATGGAGATATAAGTCTATGTGTAGATTTTAGGGATCTAAACAAGACTTATTTGAAAGACTACTACCCATTGCCATCCATAGAACAAATATTGTAAATCGTGACAGGTTCATAATGGTTGTCACTCCTTGATGGTTATTTTGGTTGTAATCAGTTATTGGTTCAAGAAGAGGATTAGTTTAAGGTAACATTCACTACCAAAATGGGAACTTGTGATTATATAAAAATGCCTTTTGGTTTTTCTAATGTAGGGGCAAATTTTTAGATAGCCATGGACATAATATTTTAAGGATTAATCAATGATATTTTACTTATTTATTTTAATGATATCACATTATTTTCTAAGAATGTTGATGATCATCCATCTCATCTCAGATAATTATTTGACATATGTAGATAGTTTTAAGTCTCACTTAACCCCAATAAATGCATATTTTCCATCCGTGAAGGCAAAATTATGGGCCATATTATCTCCAAAAGAGGTCTTGTAATTGATCTTGAGAGGGTAAATGCCCTTATAACATTGTCATTTCCTAGTCATAAAAAGGGGATGTAAAGCCTCTTGATAGGGATTAATTTTGTTAGGAGTTTTATCCCTAAATTTCTTAGTCTTATAAAGGATCTAATTTTTATGTTAAAGAAAAATATATCTTATGCTAGTGTAAAGAAGAGAAGGCTATATTTGAAGACATTAAACAAGCCATAACACAACATAACACCCTCATAAATCCTATTTTCACCAAGTAATTCAATCTATATGCCTTTGGAGGAAAACTATCTCAGCTATGTTAGTAAAACAAAATGATAAAGGTATGAAACAATTGATAGCTTTCTTTAGCCTAGGATTGTAAGGTTATGAAGTAAAATTTTCCTTTGTAGTGAAACAAGTACTAGCTATTATAATAAGTCTTAATAATATTAGGTATTTAGTTAATAATTATAAGGTGCATTCAATGGTTTCACATCAAAGTGTTAAGGATTTAATCTTAAGTAAAGCTTTGAATGAGAAAAGGGCAGGGTGGATTACAAAAGTAATAGAGTATGATGTAGACATCAAGGTAACAAAGTTGGTAAGAGATAAATATTTGTGTGATAAAGTAGCTTAAGTTTTTTAAGATGATAAGAATGATGTCTTAATACTCCAAGATGTAAAATATTTGGTTGCACCTTTATTGCCTACTAGCTCAACCCAAGATATGGTCATCTTCCTTCAAATAGGTGAGTGTATCTAGGTTTAGATAAAGCTAAGAGGAGGTGATTTATAATTCAATATATTCCTTATGTTATTATGTATTACATCTTGTTTAGGAAGGATATCAATGGTGTTATTTTTAGATGTGTTTAAACAAATCAAATTGTTAGGATTCTAGAAGAATTTCATGTTGGGCCATCATGTAGACATTCTGTTCCATGAACTACAACTATGAAGATAATGAGGAAATGATAATATTGGCATAATTTTTTTAGAGATGTGTATTAATGGGTAAATAATTTTAAAAAAAGTGCTTTATTCATAGATAAATATAGGTTAACAACTCTTCCCCTCCACCCTATCCTGGTAGATCAGACCTTCATGTAGTGGGATTTAGATTTCAAAGGGAAGATTAACCCCCTTTTTAGTGTAAGGCATAAGTAGGTCTTGACAACCATTGATTTATTTATAATATGGATAAAATTATTGGATCTAAGGGAATCAAACAAAACCAATGTGTTGGACTTATATGAGGGTATAGTCATGAGGTTTGGAGTCCCTTATACAATCATATCTAATAGTGTAATGGCCTTTTTCGGAACTAGGATAAGTGAGTGGGTAATCAAGAATGGAATAAATCTGATTACATATTCTAACTACCACCCTTTATGGAATGACTTAGTAGAATCTACTAGCAAGATTATTATCATGATTATAAAGAGAACCAAAGATGTCTTTAAACAAGTAAGGACCATACTAATTTTGGGCATAATTATCCTATTTTTCATGGATGTAATCCAAATTTAATACTAAGTCTCCAACATTAAAAGTATGAACTTTGAATTTTTTATTATGTTTCTTAGGAATGCAAGCTTTATAATGATGATTGTGTTATAAATCAATAATATGTCACTTCTCAAAGAGATGTAAATCATGAATATGGTTTTCATGAAGCTCTTCATCATGAATGTTTCCATGAAGAGAGATGCATAATAAGGGTAAATTTATATCTAATGTTAAGATGGCTTTAGAGTTGGAAACTAAAAATAAGGTATTTTCCCTAATGGGCATTTAGATGCTAGAGCAATAAGCCCAAAGTACATGGTAAATCTTGAGATGAAAATTAAAATGAGAATCCTTGTTAGTATTTTGAAATATATTAGTTAGTATTTTTATGGTAACTTAAGCTTGACCATTACACTGAGGGTGATAAGATGCCATACATTTATTTGTAATTTTTTATCTTTTCACATAACTATTTCATGTCTTTATTTTTTAAATTCTCCCCATTGTAAGATTTGATAGTGTGAGGAATTCCAAAATGACATCTAATTTTATTAAAAATGGAATTGGAAATAGTGATTCTAGTAATATTGACAAGGGGCATAACTTATACCCACTTGTTAAATTACTCGATGGTGGTAATAATGAATACATGGCTATATTGCGACCTAAGTAACTTATAAATGAGATTTAATCCCCATATAGAGAATGGAAAAGGAGATTCAAGTGTTTGAAACTTAGCCTAATGAGAGTGGATTATACCATTATATTTTAAAATTATTACACTTTTTGAATAATGTGATGATGAATTTTTCAAGAGTAGGCCAAAAGTATCCCATCTTAATGTATTTATGGGTTATTAAATGTCTAATACAATGGACAAAAACAATTCCCCCACTTCTTACATAAGGAGAGAAGGAACTTAATCTTAAGTAGCACAATGGAGTAGGCTACATTTGACATTAGGATAATAAATGATTATTATCTAAGGACATACTTACAATTTTGTTTACTAAATCTAGTCTTTTCTCAAGAGTCAACCTCTAGAGGATAAGAATGTTAATCAAAAAACTATATGATATATTTATACCACATTATTTTTCAAGTAGTGATGGCCTCAATGTTATTGATAAGAAAATAATCCTTGGATTTTAGAGTAGATGGTGATTTACTCATGTGGATAATGAACTAACAGACATGCAGTGACTGATGAGGATGAAAAAAGAGGATGAAGAAGTAAGAAAAGTTAAGACATAATTTTTTTCTCAAAGGATTTATTTGATCATGAAAGATGTGAATTAATTTCCATTTTTGGTCACCATAAAAGAGTAGCATCTGATTTAGTTTGAGGATTTAGGATCGATAAAAAAGTTTAAGTCAAGAAAGGAATCAATCCTTCATGCTTATAATTTTTTGTCTTCACATGTTTTGATGCAAATTATTTAAAATAAGTAAAAAAATAGTATATTTTCAAAGAGGTCAACCTTCATGCTTTTAAATAAAAAGGTAGTCAATTTTTTTGTAAGAGTGAGAGTTTATAAAATTTCTTAAGACTTAGAATTATGTTGTAATTTTTATGTGAAGTCTCAACAATGAAAAGTTGCAAAGGTTTTATATCTTTACCTAGTGCCACGTGTGAATTTCCTAATGGTCCTAAGCACTTTCAAAATGATTTTTTACAATAAAATTTATTCAAAGTTTCCTGATGGATCTCCACATTAGTAAAGTAGTAGGCAAGTGAGATGCTTTCATATTTTTCAATCCAAGTGATTTAGAACCATTCATATAGGTTTAAAACCCTCTAGGCTAGCGAGTTAGTGGGATGTCACCACATAGAAAAATATTGCTTATTCATAGCCCTAAGGTGATTCATTTAAGCCTAATAGTGTGTTAGATTATCAGGTGAACAAGATGATGTCACGTGGTGAAATATCACTTCATTCTAGAGAGAACATTCAACATTCATTTGATTCCTTAGTTGAACAATGAAAGAGAAATAAGGAGCCATGATTAAGGGGTTGGGAACCAACTAAAATTAATTGAATGAACCTAGTAAAGCTCAAGGATTTATAACCCAATCAAATGAGGACACATAGACACTTGTCAACTTGGGCTTTTCTTGGATTGAAAAAAGTAGATTAACACAATAGGGTTTCTAAGCTAATCAAGTGGTTCCATGTGGTATTAATTTCAAGGGAGTTGGACCTATAAATATAATGAGGATAGTTGCTAGGGCCCAACGGGGAATATACTCTCAAAAGTAAAAAAGCCCAAAATGAGCCCGATGTCAACATGTAGCTAGAACTTGTAATTAGGTATTTTATTGGCATCTATGCAGGTACTGGATGAGATAAATTTGATAGTCTATTTCACTAGTTTAACTACCAAATTCATGAATAAACTATTTAAATGTATTGATTCATAGAATAAATCATGGATTGGCCCATTTTGTAAATCATGGTGCATCTTAGCTCCAACTCACAAAATGAGTAGAAATATGGTGGAATTTGGCCCTAATCATCATAGGATAAGATGTATCCCTAAACATACATTCTCACTAATGGCCATAAAAATCCTAAGGAGATTCCCACTATCTCTATCCACTTCCCTAATCATGATTGAATGATGCAACTACCCAAGGTAGTGAGTAAGATCAAGTGAGGACATTGAGATCTGGACATTACCTATTTAAGTAGGCAAATTGTAACCATAATGGGAGGAATCTTTTAAGCACATAAATGTTTCATAAATTTGTCCATCCATGATCTCTTTACTAATTATAATAAAAATTTACCCCTCCAAAAATCTCTATTTCCAACTCTTATTCTTTTGAATGAATAATAGAGTTGATTTTTCCTTCTCATATGCTTGTATCCTAGTTGAATTCATGGGATTATTGATCTAATCACGTGTAAAATCTGATTTATCCTTGATATGATGTCCAATTCCCTCACCTTTATATAAGAGAATACTCAATTGTAGGTAATGTGATATTAAATTCATGTAGTGTTTAGCTATGGAGTTTCACCATTTGAACCCCTATAAGGCCATTTGATAACCCTTCTTGAGATCCGTACCTCTCTATAAATACTTATACAGAAGATTTATAAGATTATGAGTTGTGTATACTATTAGCTATTTTACATTCATTGTGTATATTTAAGTAAGTAGAGGACATCATAATATTCTAGTGTATCACATCTTTTTTTAGGTATTAGGTTTAGTTCAAGATTTGTTTACTCTCTCTCCCCTTTCCTTGAAAGGGAAATAGTGTTAGTGTTAGTGTAGGTGATCCATTAAGATAACCTTCCCTCTTTGGAGGTTCACTCTAAGTATAGGTGATATACAACCTCAAAGTGATCCCATTGTATCATTTGGAGGGAGGATCCTTGAAACCATTCCTTCAAAGGGTGAAAATCCAATGTGATAATAGTTTATAGCATACCCAGTAGGACCTACTCAATTCTACTGAGTTAAAAGAGTTTCAATTGAGAATTTGGTGCTAATTTTAGCAATTTATAGTGTTGAAGACATAAAATAAGCACCTAACAACTCCAAACATTTTTTATCTCTAACAGACTAGTCCCAAAATAGTTTCTTGCCAAGAGAGACACAAGGTAAGAGAGAAAAAAGGGCAGGGATTTTTCCAATCCCTTACATAACTATCCCTAGAAATAAGGTCTTTATTATATAATGGAATAAACCCACTAAACCTCACCCAATATGATGATATAACCATTACAACCCTCAAGAGTATTCCCTATTTCACTATAGAGAATACAACGACACTTATTAAACACATCAAAGATATTAATAATATTTATTCATTACATCATATTACTAAGTATAATGTTTCTATTAGGATTTTATCTTCCTCATTTAAAGTTAAGGTCCTTCAATGGTATAAAATCTTACAACTTAATTATATCGACTCATGGGATGAATTAGGGGAAGGATTATTCAAGCAATTTGGAGATAAAAGTGACCATATATCCTTAGTAGAATAACTAACTACTATTAAAAGAGCTCCACAAGAATTCATGAGTGATTTAAATTTTAGGTTTTAAATAACTTGGGATATAATCCTATATTTGGTTAAACCCACACCTAACAACATTTTTCCCTATTATCTAAGAGCCTTAAATAGTGATATAACTATTTTAATCTAATATATGGGGGATACAACTCTTCCCAATGCATATGAGATTATAATAAATGTTGAAATTTTCCTTATACAAGCTAGAAAGATTACTCTAAGACCTCCCATGTCAATATTCCTAGAGTTACCACCTCCTAAATAGGCTATAATAGCCCCCCTTCTTATGCTGATAAGCCAACCACCAAGCCACGATTAAGTTGCCCCTAGCCCATCAAATTATTTTTAAGAGGTTAAGAGACTTCTTCAAACTTTTAGAAATGAGTTGTTTACCCTTAGAAGGTAGCATGATCAAAATTATAGACCCTATCAAGCACCTTATTAGCCTTATCAACCTAATAAGCCTCCTCATTAAGGACCTTATCACTAAAATAAGCTACCATATCATGCAAATCCTCAAGTCCAAGGTCAATTTACTCCTAAAAATACTTATCAAGCTTTAAATCCCAATATTTCTAGTACATATAAGGCCCTTATTTCCATGGAAAATAGCTTGGTACATAGCTATGAGTTGTGTTTTCCCTATAACCCTCCCCATAGCCAAACCATTTGTCCAAATGGTGTCCCCAACTGAGTATTGATGGTGCAAATCATATCACCACAAAAAGAGACACAAATAAAAGTATTACCATAATTAGGGTCTTCTCAAGATCTAGTGCAATGTGATACTATGCTTCTAAATTGGTAAGGAAATGAGTATTATGGAGTGAATCCTTTATAGGGGTAGAACCAAGCTTCTTATTTATGTGTGGTAGCCAATAATAGATCCAATAAAATGGATATAAAAATTGAACTAGTAGCTAGTAGGTTTCCCACATAATATCCTCCAAAATTACAATAGGTTTCTAGTCCTAATTTAGCTCCAAATGTGTAAAAAATTCACAAAAAATAGACTTCAAGGAGTCGAGAGTAGTCCAAAATCCATTCTCAATCAATACAAGTGCAAGAAGGTACTACCTCTTCTAAAGTATGAAAAAAGCTTAGTATTTACCCATTCAATATTCTTAAGCATATGAAGAAAAAAATGTGGATATATCCATGTGGGAGTCTTTATCCATTCTAGGATAAAAGGACCTATTACAAACAACTTATCTTACCTTAATATTTTAGAAGGGTCATCAAAATAATGACCAAAGTAGTACTTATTAATACCCTCATCCAAAAGAATATCAATAAAATTTAGGTGATAGGTTCAGAATGGTTGTCACTCCTTGATGATTATTTTGGTTGTAATAAGATATTGGTTCAATAATAGGATTAGTTTAAGATAACCTTTAGTACCAAATGGGGAACTTATGCTTATATAAAAATGCCTTTTGGTTTGTCTAATGTAGGGGCAAATTTTTAGATAGCCATGGACATAACATTTTAAGGACTAATGAATGATATTTTACTTATTTATCTTAATGATATTACATTATTTTATAAGCATGTTGATGATCATCCATCTCATCTTAGATAAGCATTTGACATATTCAGATAGTTTGGAGTCTCACTTAACCCCAAGAAATGCATATTTTCCATCTGTGAAGGCAAAATTATGGGCCATATTATCTCCAAAAGCGGTCTTGTAATTGATCCTGAGAGGGTAAGTGCCCTTCTAGCATTGTCATTACCTAGTCACAGGAAGGGGATGTAAAGCTTCTTAATAAGGATCCATTTTTTTAGGAGGTTTATCCCTGACTTTATCAGTCTTATAAGGCTCTAATGTTATGTTAAATGAAAATAGATCTTCTGCTAGTGCAAAGAAGAGAAGGCTAGATTTGAAGACATTAAACAAGCCATAACACAATATCCTACCCTCATAAATCCTATTTTCACCAAGGAACTCAATCATAATCCTTTGGAGGAATGGACACTATCTCAGCTATGTTAGTAAAACAAAATGATGAAGGTATGGAACAACCGATAGATTTCTTTAACTAGGGATTAGAAGGTTATGAGGTAAAATATTCCTTTGTAGATAAAAAAGTAGTAGCTATTATAATAAGTATTAATAAACTTAGGCATTTATTTTATAATTATAAGGTGAATTTAATGGTTTCAAATCAAATTTTTAAGGATTTCATCTTAGTCAAATATTTGAATGAGAAAAGGGCAGGGTGGATTACAAAAGTAATAGAGTATGATGTAGACATCAAGGTAACAAAGTTGGTAAGAGGCAGAGATTTGTGTGAGCAAGTAGCTTAATATTTTCAAGATGATAAGAATAATGTCTTATTACTCCAAGATTAAAAATATTTATTTTGTACCTTTATTACCTACTAGATCAACCCAAGATATGGTCATCTTCCTTCAAATAGGTGAGTACGTCTAGGTTTGTACAAAGCTAAGAGGAGGTGCTTTAAACTTCAATCTATTCCTTATGTTTTTATGGATGACATATTTTTTAGGAAGGATATCATTGGTATTATTTTTGAATGTGTTGAAATAAATCATATTGTTAGGATTATAGAAGAATTTCATGTTGGGCCATCAGGTAGACATTTTGTTCCATGAACTACAACTATGAAGATAATGAGGGGATGATACTATTGGAATAACTTGTTTAGCGATGTGTATTCATGGGAAAATAATTTCAAAAAATGTGATTTATTCATAGATAAATATATTTTATCAGTTCTTCTCCTCCACCCTATCTATGTAGATCAACCCTTCATGTAGTGGGCTTTAGATTTCACAGGGATGATTAACCCACCTTCTAGTGTAGGGCATAAGAAGGTCATGATAACTATTGATTTCCTTAGAATATGGATAAAAGTAGTGGATCTAAGGGAAACAAATGAAACCAATGTGTTGGACTTATATGAGGGTATAGTCACAAGGTTTGGAGTCCCTTCTACAATCATATCTGATAATATAATGGCCTTTGTTGGAACTAGGATAAGTGAGTGGATAATCAAGAATGGAATAAATTTGAGTACATATTCTAACTACCAACCTTTATGGAATGACTTATTAGAATATAATAGAAATATTATTAGCATGATTATAAAGAGAACAATGTAAGAGAACCAAAAAACATGGAGAAAACTAAGATTAACCTTATGGGCTGATAGAATCTCTCCTAAAAGTGCTAGTGATAATTCCCCTTACATGCTTATTTATGGTACAGAGGCAAGGCTGCCTATATATCTTGAAATTTTATCTCTATAAATCATTAAATAGATAGAAATGATGGAAAAAAATTCCATCTAAATTAGATATATAGAGTTGATGGAAATGGAATAGGTTAGAGACCAAACTATGCATAAAATGGAGCTTCATAAAGCTCAAGTGAAGGGATCTTTTGACAAAAGGGAAATTCTAAGGATATTGCATGAAGGAGATCTTGTTCTTAAATGGGATTAAGATAGATCCAAACATAATAGGTACATAAAGTCTTATGCCTTATGGAATAACCCTTATATCATAACTAGTTGAAAATAGGGTAATGGCTTTTAGATCTCAAACCTAGGTGGAGAAGAATTACCTATCCCAGTTGATGGGTTCCATCTCATGTTATAATATTAAAGGATTTTAGAGTTATGTACATATTATTTTATATTATTTTCTTTCCTCCAACTGATATTGTACATTAGTATGGTCATTTTCCTTTCCCTAAGTGATTTTGCATGTTTGTTATTGTTTATTGATTTCCCTTTTATTGAAGGTGAACCCGAGTTTAGTTTATTTAGTAGTGGGTTAAGTAGGTTGAATCCAAGTTATACTTTAAAAATGTGAGAATTTTTGGATTCTTCTATAATTACATGTTGAATGGATTTATTCATAGGATACTGGGTTCTTGTTTGGCAAGAAAGTAACCCATACAAGTTGATAGAATGTTGACCATTTTGGTTACCCTAGAAGAGAAACATATAATTTAGTTCAAGGATTTAAGATTGATTTAAAAGGATAAGTTAGGAAAGGAATCAAGCCTTCATGCTTCAAGTTTTTCATGTTCACATGTTTTAACATTAATGATTTAAAAGGAGAAAATACTTGACATATTTTCAAAGAGGTCATCCTTCATGCTTTTCAATAAAATGTTAGTTGGAACTTTTACACAAGTGAGATTTTACTAAAGTTTCAAAAATTGAGAATCATGTCACAATTTTTTCATGAAGGCTTAAAAACCAAAAGTTGTAAAGGTTTTCTATCTTTTATCAATGCCAAGTGTCAATCTCCTAATGGTCCTAAGCCATTTTAAAATGATTTTTGACATTTAGTCAAATTTATTCAAAGTTTCCTAATGGACCTCCACATAAATAAAGTAGAGGGTAAGAAAGTTAGTGGGATGATTCCACATGTCACAATCTTGGTGACCTAGCCACCCAAAACCATTCATAAAGGTTTAAAACCCTCAGGTCTAGTAGGTTAGTGGGATGATGATGCATGGTGAAATCTCACTTCATCATAGAGAGAATAATCAACATCCATTTGAAGTGTCAGTTGAGCAATATAAGAGAGAGAAGGATCCATGTGAAAGGGGATGAGAACTAACCACAAGCACCCATGTGGACTCAAGAAAGCCAGGGGTTTAATATCCTAATTAAAGGACACATGGGCACCTTTCAACCTAGGATTTTCTTAGACTAACAAACACAAACTGACATAATAAGGTTTTCAAGCCAATGAAGCATTGCCATGTGGTAGTAATTGTAGGGGAATTATCCCCATAAATATAAAGAGGATAATTGGTAGGTCCCAAGGGGGAATATACTCATATAAGTAAAATAACATAGAATGATCCCAATGTCAACAAGTAACTGGAACCTATCACCAAGGATTTTATTGGCATCTATAATAGTACTAAATGAGACTAATTTATTGGCATTTTTTCCCCATTTCAATATCAAATTCATGAATAGACTATGTAACTGTATTGATTCACAAAATCTATCACATAGTGGATTGATGTGAAAATCATGGCACAACCCAACTCCAACTCATAGAATGAGTGGAAAGATGGTGTAATTTGGCCCTAGTCATCATAGGACAAGTTGAAATCCTAAAAAAGCATGGCATGCAGTTACACAAGGTGGACATAACAATCCCAAGGGGATCCCCATTATCTCAAGCCACCTCCCTAATCATGATTGAATGATACAACTACCTAAGGTAGTGGGTAAGATCAAGTGAGGCCCCTAAGCTTTGAACTCTTCCTATTTAAGAAATAAAATTGTAACCATAATGGGGGGAATCTTTTAAGAATATAAATTCTACAAAAAATTATCCATCCATGATCTCTCTACTAATTATAATAAAACTTTTCCCCTATAGAGACTTGTATTTTTGAATCTTATGCCTTTTAATGAATCATAGAGTTGATTTTGCATTCTCATATTCCTATATCTTATGTGAATTCATGGTATCATTGATCTTATCATGTGAATAATCTAATTTTTCCTTGATTTTATATCTAATTCCCTCACCTTTATATAAGTGAATACTCATTTGTGGGTTTTAGGTTATGTGATACAAAGATCATACAATGTTTAGCTATGGAGTTTCATCATTTGAGCTCATATAAGGCCATTTTCTAACCATTCTAAGTGTTGTCATGATCTCCCTACCTCCCTACAAAAAACTTATGCATAAGAGTTGTAATATTGTGAGTTTTACATGCTATTAACTCTTTTGACTTAATTGTGTATGCTTAAGTGAGTGGGGGACATCATACTATTTTAGTGTATCACTTCCTTTTTAGGTCTTAGGTTTAATTCAATATTTATTTTTTCTCTCTCCATTTTACTTGCAAGCACAATAGTGTTATTGTTAGTGTAGGTGATCCATTAGGAGAAACTTCCCTCTCTAGAGGTTCACTTTAATCTTAGGTGACCCACAACCTCACAATGACCCCATTGTATTAGTTGGAGGGAGGAGCCTTGAAACAACTCCTTTAAGGGATACAAATATAATGTGACAACATGAATTATTTGGGAAGAGTGGAAATAAGTCGACGATATATTAGTGATGATATTTATTTGGTAGATAAGAGAATCATCCTTATATTTTAGAATAAATGGTGATTTCAACATGCAAATAAGGAAATGAGAGTCATGTAGTGCTTGATAAGGATGAAAAAGAGAGAATGAGGAAGAAAGAGAATATTCAATAGCATTTTTTTCTCATGATATTTCTTCAATCATGAAAAATGTGAGTTATTTTACAAGAGTTAAAATAAAATGATGATATTTTCTCTTTTGCATTGATATCCACACTTGACAACATATAATTTGTGAATCTTCTAAGGCATATAACTAAGGAATGCCAAAATCTATGGTTACTTTCAATACAATAATGAGAGATTTTTATTCATCCATATTATTAGTGACCTCAAATTTTAATTATAAATCTATAGGAATTATTTTTCCATAAGGGTAAGTTAAGACACAGCTACCCAACTCCTTGAATGAACTTGGATCCATCAAAGTGAAGAAACCAAGTTTCCTCATGTAAATATATTGTAACTTCAAGTAGTTATTCTATGACAACTTTGGATTTAGGTTTAGACACTACTATTTTTTTCTCTTCAAGGGATTAGGGATTAAGATCGATAGTGATATTATGGAATTATACTTTTTGAGAAATAGCTTGGTCAGTACCTTTGATGAGGAGTACCTCTTCATCATGAAGAGTGTCTTGAAGGTGACTCATAGTTAAGACAAGAGAAGTGGAAAGTTGATTGGTGATCACTTGGCCTTTGACTAATATTTTAGTAATGATTCTTAATTTAGACTAAATTAAGAGTGCCATCCATTTTATGATTCTATCTCTAAAAAATAAATCCTTAGAGAAGAAATGATGAAGGTGATTACAATGCATAATGATGTAAGTGCTATGATAAAGATTATAGTGTTGAAGCTTCTTGGATGTGAATTATATTAGGAGATAGTCACACTTTGATTTTGTGTAATAGGTCTCATAAAATATCAAGGAATGAATGATATAATAAATGACACACTCTTTTATTGATTAATATTGTTGTGCAAACATTGCCCCAATTTACATGGGGGTAGATAACATGTAAAAAATGAGAGGATGCCACTATAAGGTGGTCATCGAGTATATGGATGGAATAATGATTCTTCCATGTTATCAAAATATTTTTGACATGCATAAATCCATTCAAGAGTTACACCATTCCTTAGGAGAGAGTTTACCAAATATATGCATTAAGCCATATCGAGGAAAAATCATCGGATTGCCCCAACTTTCCCAAGGTAATTACAAATGTCAAGAATAGATCTAGGAATATGCATGTTAACAATGGAATTTATTTTATTAGGATCTACATCAATCCTTGAAAGGAAACCATGAATCCTAAGATATTTTTTGAGGTAACATCAAAAACACACTTTTAAGGATTGATTAAAACTTTTTATTTGATAAAACGATTGAAGATGATGGAAATATCATGAATATTGTTTTCATGATATGTGGATTTGGTAATAATATCATCCACATGGTTTCAAATATTTTGTGGATGAGGTCATTAAAAATATGGGTCATTGCATGTTGATAAGTTTCTCTAGTGTTTTTAAGGCCAAAGGGATTATTAACATATAAATAGGCTCCCCGTTTGATAGTAAAGGTGGTTTTATGTTGATTCTCATGAGTAATGTGAATATGATTTTATCCCAAAAAACCATCCATGCGGGATATCATCTCATAGCTAGATGTAGAATAAAAAATGGTATAAGTGTATGGTAAAGGAAATTTTTCTTTAGGATATGCTAGGTTGAGATTATGAAAGTCAATATAGACATGAATGACCATAGTGAATTTCTTATAAATGGGATTAATGTTGGGTACCAATTATGGGCAATCTACTAGCTTGATAAACTTAACATCTAAGATCTTGGTAATTTATTTGTGACATAGTCAAGAAACCTTGGGCGGGAAATTTTTTTACCTTTGGTGCAAATGTTTCACATACAAATACATCATGTTGTTATGGAATACTATGCTACGATCAATGTCAGGAATGTATTCATATGACCAAACAAAGTATTCATGATATTTATAAAAAAAGAGGTTGTAATTATCTATTATTTTTAAGATGAATTTACTTAGAGATAATTATTGGAATAGGAGTGTCAGTCATGCAATATTTTATCCCTTGAGTTTATTCAATAATTATGGCATTTCATTCTTTAAAATGATAAGGAGCTAAATGAAGTTTAGATATAGAATCTAGCTTTGGATCCATGTAATCAATGAAATTATTGAAGAACGAAGCGTTTTTTTTGAAATTACAAATCTTATGTTGTTGGTGAGGAAGTTGAGGCTCTATAACATGGAGTAATTCTAAGATAGCTTCATCACTAGGAAGCACAGGTAAATGTCTATTATATTTGACATCTACTTCAAGGTATATGATCTGATTAACTTTCTTGTCAAACTTAGAATTTATTTGTATTAAAATATGGGTTATTACATCTAAGGTAATATTAGGGGCTAAAGTAGAAGGTAAATAATTTTACTAAATTGTATTAACATGGTTGATATAGTTTATAATAATAAAAAAAGATGAACTAAATTAGTTTACATGATATAGTTGGCATAAACAAGAGTTGTTTTGGCTTACTAGAAAAAGTGATGATAAAGAAATTGTATCAACACTAGGTATTGATTTGTTGATGTATTTGGGAGGTAAATAGTGGACTATATCAATCTGTTTGAGACAATACAAAGGTTAAGAGATAAATTAAATGGTATCAACTTATTTGATAGTGTTATAACTATGGTGAATTAACTAAATAGTATCTAATTGGTTGATGCTGCTAGATTTTGAAAGATATAAAATTTTATAAATAACCCTTGGAGTTTTTACTAATGGTGGGTTGAAAAGATTTCACTATCAATGGAATAAAAGGATGTGTGAACCAGATGAACATCATGGTTAAAATCATGAATTTTATCAAAAATATTTTGATAATGAATTACATCCAAGTCTCATGATTAAGCTTGATCCATGATGTAATAATAATTATAGGATGGATCAATTTTACATGCATAAGAGTCTAGCTAAGTAATTTCAATGGAAGTATCTATAGTGAACACACCCATGTTATTGAAAGTATGAGGAGATATTAATAAAGGGTCCTAGAATAATTTAGCTCACCTAGAATCATTGCAAATAAAGTCATCTTCTATGTAAGAGTCTTTATTATCATTTCATGAGGGAGGACTTTTAATATTATCATTAATCAAGGTAACGGTCATATTTTGTGGAAGGAGATAAGGAGGAAGTCATTCCACTATATAAGGATACAACTTAGCAATATTAAAAATGTTTTGAAACTCATTGGGTTCATCATCATCATAATCTGTAAGAGTGACTTGGAGATCAGGATTCATGTTGATAAAATTAGGTAGAGGAGTAATATTAATATGACAAATAATGGGGATGCAATATTATGATTTAGGACTAGGAATTTGAATGCACCAAGGGTTGAGATTAGATTCATGCTTGTAGTGTTTACCATCATGGATGAAATTTATGCACTGGCTAATTGAATATGTGGTAGACTTCATTTTATGAGTCCATGTATGACCTAATATGAGGTTATAAGAAATAAAAAGATCTAAAACCATAAGATTGGTGCATATTTTTTGGGTCTAATATTAAGAGGGAGAAAAATGCAACTGAGAGGATTTTGATTGGTTTTGTCAAATCCATAGAAAGTAAGTCTAGTTTGCTTAAGGCTATCTTTGAAATATTAAGTTGATGTATTAACCAAAGGAAGTAACATTTATATTAGATGCTTAATACACCAAGAAATTTCATATTAAGGTATTGTTGATCACAACCTTATTTAAGAGGTGTGGGTCATAACCTTGAAAAATGATCTCATAATTAATAATGTCTTCTTTTAAAAACTATATGGAGGTCTTCTTAGAGGGATAATATTTAAAAATCATTTCGATAACATAGACTTCTATTTGTATAAGACCTTAGAAAGTTAGGACAGGTAGTTTGTATTCGATAGATGGGAACTCTTCAATCTATTGTAATTATTGTATGAGAAAATTTTGATGAAAAGGAGAAGTTATTATAAGTTACAAGGCATATAATTAAGTTCATAAATAAAATTACATTATGGTTTAGAATGAGAGACTTAATGAGGCTTAGGCTAATTAATAGTATTGTTTAAGGAGTAATGATATTAGGAGTGGATTAACTGTAGACACCTAAAATTGGCCACAACTATCTCATGACTAGACTTCAAGCTGATTCCTACCATCCATTGCAAATTAAAGCCTATGAAATCACTAAACATCTTGAATTTTATTGCATATCATTCATCAATGCTCAAAATCATGTTGAGATATCCCTAATTGCGGTATTCTATCATATGTAATAATAACCTTTAATGGATTCATGCCTAATCACCTTGCAACATCACAACTATCAATTTGGCCTATAGACCGATTAAGTGGGGCACTTAAACAAATATCAAATCTTGAAAGAGATAAAATACTAATCAAAATAAATTAACAATATAAACAAGATTAAATGCATAGTTGAATTATCCATTTGAAATTAATGAATATATAAAAATGAAAATTCCAAAATTCAAAATATCAAATCCTTTCATCATTACCTTTATAAGTTGTCAAGCTCTTTGAAAATATCCTAAAATATCTAATTTGAGAGCCATGCCTAGTAATTATAAATCATAATCACATGAAAACTATTAACTCAACTGGAGTTAGTTTTAGCTCACCTAATTTTAGTTTGAATCCATTCTAATCCTAAACTCAAACTTACCTCACCTTGTGTGAGAGTTAATTCCTAAGGCTATAAATGCAAGGCCATACCCATTCATTTGAAAAAAAAGCTTGGATATTGTAGAGTTATTATGTAGGATTTACTCCATAAGACTCATGCAAGTAGTGTTACCATGACCAAATATTAAGCCAAGCAACATCAAAGCCAATGTTCTAAAGAGAGAAGGATCCAAACAACCTCCATTTCAAATGCTTCTTGATGCACAAGTTAATCAAGCCATTTGAGAGCTCCAAAGAAGGTAAAAGAGTTGTTTATTTTATGTTTTTATTGTGCTTTAATTTAGTTTTTATTACCTAATCTCTCACTAGTGACTAGGCTAGAGGTGTTATGATTTTAATGTGTTCATTTCATTTGTTTTATGATACTAACACAAGACTAACCTCCCCTCTACATATTCCTTATCCACATGTTTTCATGCCTGGTGGGATTCTAGCATCCCATATAACCAAGGAGATTAATATTATACTTTTAGTTTTTCTAATAGATGCTTAAAAATATTCAAGTTTCAAGTTTTTAGTTCATTTTAACATATTTTTGTTTTAAGCAAGTTGTAGGTTACAGGGATCGATGCCATTTTATTTCAAAATTGATAGGGATCAACATCCATTTTCTAGATCAACATTGATTACCATAATAAACTATGATCCTTGTGTGAAATGTAGAGCATGATTGAGACATAAATAACTCAAGTTTTTCTTAATATTTATGTCTTCATTATGTGTCTAACATCCTACATATTATTTGTTTAACCATTTTCTTGCAAGATCCAGTGATATATTTAGTTTTTAGGCTTGTTTTTCTAACCATTTTTATATTAAAAAAACCATGTGTTTTTTTATGTTTTTATAGAAAAAAGTGATGATATGCCAGATCAACATCAATCTATGTGGATCATCATTTATCCCTATGTGAATTGATAATGATCCATCCCTGAGATAGAAAATAGAAAATGTGAGAGCTAATTTTGAAATGTTGTTTTCTCAGTCACTTTTGGTATTTTGAGTAGGTAAACCCTCTAACAAATTAAAAGTCTTGAGGTGGAAAAAGCCAAATTTTAAATCATGGTTAAGATCTTACACACATTTTGTTTGGTGTCTAAAATTAACTTAGTTAATTTTATGTCTGAAGATATTTTTGAAGTTTTTGCAAATTTTTTAAACTCATGCCAAAGGGCTCAAACTTCATAACACATTTTGTTTTGGTGATTAAAATGAACTCTCACATTAGTTAAATACTCTTAAGATTTTAATTTTCATGCTTGTTTGATTTAAGTGTTTGTTTATCAAAATGAGTGACTTGTGTATGCTCTCCCCCATCCCTTTTAGGGAACTCAGGTAACCAAAAATGCTCATTATTTGCCTTCATTACTTTAGTCCAAAAACAAGAAAATAAAGTCACTAAGGCCCTCCCCAAATTCATATGGTTTGGGTGACCCCAAAATGACCCTAAAGTCTTTTCACTTGTCTTTAACTTCATGCATTTTGGCTTGTGATCAGGATTTCATTGCCTCCTCATGGTTTCTATAGGGAAGCATTGACCTTAGAATTCATCTCCTGACATAAGTTAAACCTCACTCCATGGTAGGGTATATAAATTAAGGTTAACCCATAGGGATGCTTATTGTGAGTGGTTAAATTAAGAGTCATTAGTGGTACTTGGCCTCAAAATGTAAGGGTAACTTAGACATCACACTACATTAAGCAAGTGATAGATGCAATGGCTGTGAAAAGGATAAGACCTTTTCACAAAAATCTAGTTGATGCATATCCAAATGACATGATTACATATCTAGTATTTGCCACACTTGGGACCATCTAAAAATGAATGAAAATTAATAGTTTAGAATAACTTTAGTTGCTGCAGATATATTATTGAAGTAGGGAGAGTAGCCCGAAGTTCCATCTCACAATATGAATTTGTGAGAGAAGAGGGGGACTAAAAACACTAATTTTAATGCACTTTTACTTTTTGGATTAAAAATTAAAATTATATCAAGATCAAGTATATTGATAAAATTTGATAGTACTATGTAACATTATCAGTTTTAGGATATAGGATGTTACACTTAGTTGTTTACATCATTTTGTCCTTTTTACTTACTTGGTCTTGAGTATAAAATATTTTTTTATCTTACCATGTCAAAAATGAGTCTTGTTTATACATCATTACTTTGTTTTAGGAGGCGTTACACTATCCATTTGACACCATACCTTTACCTTAGTATTTTGACAAACTTTTTCTGTGTGGGTCACTTATTTGAAAGGGTGCCATTATGCTACCCAATTCATTCCAAGTTTTTGTTCCTTTGAGTCTTTAAATAATTTTTTTTTCACCTATTTAAATTATGATAACATCAATATGTAGACACCTAAAATTGGTCATCGATAACCTCCAATTAGGCTTTTGGCTAGTTTCCATCTAAAATGCATAATTTGGCCTAGAAATACTAAAACACATAAAATAATCTTAAAATGACATATTCAAGTGCCAATTTTGGCCAGGGTATCCCTAAATGGGGCAATGTAATTTATGGGATAACTAACTTTGATTAGTCCATTTCAAGTCAAAATGCTAATTTTACATGTGAACTGATATTTTCTATCAAATCTTTTGCACAAGATGTGTGCCTTTGTTATTTATTGTTGGAAACATCCTAAATAGGAATGTGATTCCAACACATCTAATAAAGCCTTATAATTCTAATCTATTCAAATTTAGGACCAATAACAAGGCATTCTGATCAATTTGGATAATTTGTGCACAATGTGCTTAATCATGCTTAAGAGCTAATTAACCCAAATTAAGGCCTAATCAATAATTTCATGGAAACTTGTTGAATACTTATTTTTAAAAATGAATATGGAATATCTGCATCTTTAAGTGACCTCATTTCTTGGGAAGACATATCTAAGCTATAAATTCCATAAATATCAAGATTCATGCCTCCCATACCTCATCAATGCCTTCCATGATGCCCTCCATGCCTCTTAATTACCCCTTCTTCCAATGCCATGATGAGGATAATTAAAAACTTAATTCCAAAAATTGAATGAATCCTCAACCACACATCTCAATCTTGAGATGGATGATTGAGGTTGATTTTGATCAAATCCAAAAATGTATAAATAGGAGGCCTCACAACATCATTTCTAAGCTTATTTTGTGCAAAGTTATAATACAGGATTGGTTCCAAAAGCTTCATACAACTAGTGTTACCATGTCAAATTGATTCCAAGCCAAGCCAAGACACAAGCCAAAGGTGCCAAGGAGAGATGGAGGTAGCCAAGCTTCCATTGCCAATGACTTCATGAGCACAAAATAAGCAATCCACCACTATAAAGGCATTTGGATCATCTAAGGAAGGTGAAGGGATTATTGTGTTTTCATTCCTTGATTTTTAGTTATGTTTATCATTTGATTTTGTTAAATAAGCTCTCCCTAGTGTCTAGGCCTAGAGATGTTATGTTATTAGTGTGTTTATTTCATTTTTTTTCATTTTGGAACTAACACCATACTAACCATCGTCTCTTGAGCCAAATTTATAGATCACATAATGGCATGCCAGTTGGGACCTAACACATCCTACACCTAAATGAGATCCTTTTTTAACTTTCAAAAAATTTGGTTGAGCCCTTAAAACTCTTAAAAATTGATTTTCTAACTTTATTTTGCCATTTTTGGTTGCCACATTTTTTACATAGTAATCGACATTGATAGAAATACCAACATTGGTTACTTGGGTTAACTGACATCAATCATCAAAACCAACATCGATTAGATCTTGGTTGGTTTTAACTGACGTCGATGGTATTGACCGATGTCAATCACTATGTTTTTATAAAAACATGGACCTAAAAGCTACTTTCCCAAAGTTTATTATTTCAAACTCAAAAGAGCTTCAAAGCTAAAGGACATGATAATAATTTTGTCATAGGACCAAGTTTGATATTTTCTCAAAACATGTTTAAATCACTTTTGCATGCTTAAAATTTGACTAGGAACTTTGTTTTGGTGTTTAACAAAGAATTTTTAGATATTTTGGTGAATGTTTTCAAATTTTGCAACTAAGACCAAGGGGTCAAATAAACACCACCAAACATTTTATTTGGGCTTAAAATTTAACACACTTGTCATTTTTATCTTCAATAGTTATTTGATCTAATTTTTTTTTGGCAAGAAGAGGGATGTTGCTTGGATTCTCTTTCATTTATCCCCTATAGGGAACCCTTAGAATCAAAAGTGCCATTCCTATTACAAAGTATCCTAGTCCAAGGCTTATAAAAAAAGTCATCTAAAGCACTCCCCAAAAACTCATCAAAGTTTTGGTGATCTTGAAAATGACCCTATAGTCTTTCTACTTTCATTCTATATTTATTAATGCATCTTGGCTTATGAGGGGGACATCATTACCTCCCTCAAGTTCTTTAGGGAAGATTTGACCCAGGGTCTCATCTCTCAACATTGATTTCATTTGGATCTTTTGGAGTTGAACATGGGATGTATCTATATTTGGACATCACACTACACTAAGATAATAATAGGATGTATTGGTTGTAAAAAGGACTAGACCTTTTTATAACTAGCCAATGTTGTAGTCACCCAATTTCTATGCTTATATTTTACATCATTTGATGTTAAAGTCATTATGTAATTAATTCCCCTAGAATGATCAAAACCTTGCTACTTTAGTCAACCCCACATGCCATACCCTTGCTAGGATTAGAATGATTATGCTTAGTGTATTTTGGCTATTTTTGCTTGGTATGTTTTGAGGCTAAAACTTGTTTGTTTGTTTGTTCAAAAGCCATGTCAAAAAAATGCATTTGAGTTGTGAAGGGTAGTGTTATGTTTCCCAAATCATGTCAAAACATTTTTTGCCTTTAAATTATTTTGAAACATAGCATTGATCACATCATTTTAGTATGCTTACACTATTAGGATGCTTGATTTGTTTCAAGACTTGTTTACCATTGTATTAAAACCATTTGTTTTAAACCATTTTGTGTATATTATTTGGACCTTTGTCTTGTGCCGTCATGCAATCCAATCTTGTCTAGCCTGTTTAGTTAAATCCTAGTTTTCAATGTTGAGTTTTCAATTAGGCTTGTTAAGTTTAGATCCAAACATTGATTGATTTCTATTTAGGCCTCAATTCACGGGGATGATACATAGATATTTTTGTTTTGGGTTGCATAACTTTGGTCAATCGATTACCCAAATTTGAAAACTATTGATGGTTTGTTTGTTTAATGCCTATCCTTATCATTATTTGTGCCTTTATTTAGGATAACATAACCTTTCTCAAAGAGCCTTTTGTCTTATGTCTTATGCCAACTGATCATGTTTATGTTTGATTCCATGTGCTGGGTCTATATCAAAGTTGTTTCCAAACTTGTTAGATTAAATCAATCACATCAACCTTTGTTTCAAGTCTAGCTTTTGAAATTGTTTGGACAAAAGTCTTAGTGCATGCCTATTTGTTTGAGCCTACCTTTTAACTCCACATTTGGACAAAAGACCTAGTAACTCAACTTTTCCTTTTCCTAGTTTAGACCTTGTTTGGAACACTTTGACCTAGACCTTTGACATGTCAATTTTTATTTAGATTCTTGACCTTTTGTGTGTGTGACATTTGATGTTAGATGTTTGACATTAGGATATTTTATGCCAAGTCTTATCACAAATCATTTTGGAGATAAAAATCCACTTTCAAACCACATTAGAGATATAACTCCACATTTTGACCAAGTTAGACAAAGTTTGAACCATTTGTCCTTTAGACATAGTTTTTCAGAGTTTGTAGAACCCTAAGCCTTTTTATTTTAGAGCTTTCATCATCTACATGGACATATATACCTACACGTATGGTGGAGTCACTAAAAATCCAACTTATGATAGAATGGCCATACAAAATGACTTTTATGGATTTTGTCAAGACCCTAATGATGCTAATATGGTTTGTGAGATAGATTTCTATTTGCCTCATATTAATCATTCATGGGAACCAAGCCATGAAATAACTCACAATCCAACTCAAGACCTAGATTGGTATGAAGATGCTTGTAAAGAGGAATTTGAAGACCTAACTATAGATAATGTTGTTTGGGATACGAATCTATACCTTATTTATAATAATAAGTACATGAAACACAATCAAAAACTAACTTATGAGCCAACTCACAATTGGGATGATTTGTTTTATGAGGAAGACTTGGATTCATTTTCTTGTGCAAGCAATCAAGTTTCACAACATCCTTTTATTATTCGATCATCAACTACCCCTAACCCTCCTTTGTATTATATAAGCTATCAAGCTCCACAATATTCAAGGAATACCATTACCATTCCTAGACCTAGTCCTTTAGCTTGTGTGAGCAACCAAGCTCCACAATGCCCCTTCATCATACCAAGACCTCATCCTTTGATTTTTGCAAGCAATCAAGCCCCACAACACCCTATAATTACCATCTCAAAACTTTGTCCTTTGGCTCATGTAAGAAAATATGCTCCCCAATGCCCTACCATTATCTAACCACAAGTCATTCCTCATCCAGTACTAATCCCAACCAAACCTTAATCAATCCAATAATTCAAAGACCAAGCTATGTTTAAAACTAGTATTTTCTAACTCATTATAAACCAAGGCCAAGAGAACTAACCAATTTGAGATGTTTCTATTGAATACCCCATTTATGATAAGTCAACCTATGATAAATTTCCTATTGATCCTATACCAGTTTTCAAGGAGTCTCACTCTGATGAGCCAATATTTGTTGAGTCACTTCTTAATATTATAACTGCCTTTGGGAAAATCATTACCTCAACTAGGTGCCTATTTTTCAAGATCCTTTTATTGACAAGCTAGTCTTTAAGGAGTTGTCTCTTGACCTTTTTCCCATCTTAGAGGAGTCTCACTTTGACAAACTAGTATTTGTGGATCCCATCATGCCATTATAGATTTTTACTTATCCAATACTAAGAATTCAATAAGATATCATTGTAATAGAGTACCCATCAAATGAAGAATTAGATTTAAAGTAAAGTTCTATTCTTAAACTGACATCAAATTTAGCATCAAAATTAAAATCAACATCAGTATCAACATCAAATTTAGATTCCCTTGAGTTAGAATCAGATTTAGAAGAAGAATATGTTTATGGATATTACAATATTAGTTATGCATACCTTTCAAATCAATTTGAATACATTTCTAATCCTTCTATAGTTTTTGAGGATGAGTACTTCAACATCGACAAAAGTTTTCCTAGTATCTTCTATGAGGATTGTGCAACCTCTCTCCATTCCATTACTATTCCACAGGCCATTACCATCAACCAAGATAGCCATATTATTGACATTTCATCTCCCACACATGTCAATTGGGACTGATAGAATCACACTTTGTTGAACTATATCCATAACGACATAGCAATTGAAGAAAATCATGGAGACCAAGAAAACATTCATGTCATAGAAGAACACTCTCCTAGTGGGACCTTTTCAAAGGCATAGGGGACAATCAAAGTTAGAACTCAACATCTTTTAGCGACACCTTTTTGGAAGTGCTAGAATAAAATTAAAGTCAAAATCCAACATTCCTTAGTGAAACCTTCTCATAGGTGTTATAAGATAATCAAGATAAATTCATTGGTGAAAACCTTTTTGAGGCACCAATAGCTGAGCACAAAGGTTTTGCACTACTTAATGAAGACAAAATCAAAGATCAAATCAAAATATCCTCCTATCTATAGCCTAATCAAAAGGTAGCTACTCTAAGGATCAAAAAATAGAAAAATATTGTGGTCTTATCGAGAGAATAATTCTTTGAACCCACCACAATCAAAGTTATGTCAAATCCAACATCAACAATATTATGTGTGATTAAAAGTCTTGATCTTCATTTATTTTCCCACCATTCCACATTCCATTATCATCTACCATTCCATTTCATAGTAAAACCTACCATCCATTATTTGTCCCTATTTACCATCCATGGTTGCACTTTCCTTTGTAGAGGTTATAAGGATACCTTGTCTCGACGCTTGAAGGAATCAGAATCAATGACCAAGGAAGATCATAAAAGCATTCTTAGCAACCAAATCTGGATTGAGTTCTTGATAGAGTAGTTATTCAAATCAGGTGTAGGATAGTAATTAACATGCTCAAATATTTTTTTTGTATCATTTGTTGATTAGGATGTGCATCTCCACATCAGTAGGAACAATAGAATAAAAAACCACACCCAGGCCAAAAACATGTACCATATCATCTCACATTGCCATTGCCATTGTTGCATATCCATTTGACATTATTGTAGATCCCAACCATTCACCCCATCACTTGGGGGAAATCCTCTTACCATTTTATCCAATCTATAAAAAACCATATTTATCCTTATCAATGCCATACCATCCTAGCATTACATTCCTATTGAGACCAAAGCCTATTTTTAGTCATCCTACCCAATCCTGTTTTTAATCTTGGTTGATTTGGTTCTTCCCACACATTTTATGAGGGGATTCCAATTAGGTTTCAATAATAAATACAATCCATGTTTATAATGATAGTCTATGAAAGTAGTGTGATAGTTGATCTAGCAAGATATCTTTCATCCTATCAAGTTTGTCTATGTGAGCCTGATTATAACCACCTATGGGCAAATCAATGTTTCACTAGTCTTGCTACTAATTATAACCACCTATGGGAAAATTAGTATCATTGACCTATGCCATTATATCTTAGTTATAACCACCTATGGGAAAACTAGGGATAACACTTATTTATCATGCATTGCCATATCACCTTGCCATCATTATTTTCATTTGACTGGCTATTTGCCAAATTTGAGAACTTGTTAGGACCTAGTTGGTTTTTCCCAACATTCTGTGTGGATGGAATTAATATGACTTGAGGTCATTTCAAGACTATGTGGATCATGCTCAATTCATGTTGAGGTCACCTCAGTCCCCTTTCCCATACACTCTCACCATTTTGTGAGCAACCTAAGCCAAATGCTCTCACCATTTTGTGAGCAGGTATCTTGTCATTCTCTAATGAGTTAAGATACCTCAAAATGCCAAAAATATTTGTCCTATCTAAGCCTAGTTAGTTATCCTCAATCCACCTTACTGGGGCACAATCATTGTTAGGATGCTTTCCTTGCTTTTTTTTTTAGGATTTCTATTTATTTATTTATTTTAGGTTTTTTTTGTTTATTTGCTTGCTTATTTGTTTGATTTCAGCATTGTTGCCTTGACTTAGTCTATATGTGTTCATTGGGTGATTCCTTATGCACATTATTTTTGAATCCATCCATATTCATACATCAACATTATCATCATGGTTTTTATCATTAGTGCATTATTTTCAAGTGTTAATTGGATTGAGAGTCAGTCCTTATGCATATTTTGGCCAAGTTTTTATGGTGTTCTACCATGAAGCCTACCATCACATGCTACAGTAAAAATTAGTTTCACAAAGGTCTAAAATAAATGGAGCCATAGAATTTTCTCTTTGGCACCTTGGCAAATCCTCCCACCCTTGATCAATATAACTTATTTGACCATTCTAGTTGTATCATTGTTAATCAGGACGAGCATCTCCTCATTGGTAGGTACAACTAAATCATTCACACTGATTAATCTTATTTTTATAATCATCCATTTCATTAATTTTCACCCACTCATATTTAATCTATATTCCAAGTTATATCCTTGAGTTATGCTTGATAATTATCCCTAAATGGGGCACAATCATCTTTAGCCAATCTAGGTCCTCTTAATGATTATAATTGCCTATGGGTAAATCATTATTTTGAATTTTATTCTTTATTATAACCACTTTTGGGTAAATCAAAATCCTTTTTACATTAATACATTCAAGCATTTTCTCATTTGGATTAATCTCAACCATGGGTTAATTACACCTTTCTTCTTGTTTCTTTTCGAGGGACCATCCATCAAGAAATGTGATGGCCACTCCCTCGAGGGGGCATCATCATAAGCTTCCAAAACACCTTTTAAAGGTTTGTTCTTAAACCATCATCTCATTTTGGCATACATGCCATCTCTCATTATTTTATAAGACATTTATTTACTTATGGTTTGCAATGCCTTCCCAAATAGGGGCAAATTGTAGACACCTAAAACTGGCTATCAATAACCTCCAATCAGCTTTTGGTTAGTTTCCATCTACAATGCACAATTTGGACTAAAAAAACTAAAACACACAAAATGATGTGAAAATGACATATTTAAGTGCCAATTTTGGCTAGGGTATCCCTAAATGTGGCAATGCAATTATGGGCCAGCTAACTTTGATCAGTCCATTTCTAGTCAAAATGTCAATTTTGCACCCACGTGCTTTAAACTGCTCTTTTCTATCAAATATTTTGCTCAAGATGTATGTATTTTTTATTGTAAACATCCTAAATAGGAATATTGTGCTAGTGCATCTGACAGTGCCTTCTAATTCTAATCCAATCAAATTTAAGACCAATAACAAGGCATTCTGATTAATTTGGGTAATTTATGCACAATGTGCTTAGTCATGCTTAAGAGATAATTAACCCAAATCAAGGATTAATAAATAATTCCATGGAAAATTGTTGAATAATTATTTTTGTAAATAAATATGGAATATCTAAATCATCAAGTGACCTCATTTCTTAGGAAGACATCCCCAGGCCATAAATGCCATAAATATCAAGATTCATGCTTCCCATGCCTCATCAATGCCTTCCATGATGCCCTCCATGCCTCTTAATTACCCATTATTCCAATGCCATGATGAGGATAATTATAAACTTAATTACAAAAATTTAATTAATCTTTAACCACACATCTCAATCTTGAGATGGATGTTTGAGGTTGATTCTGATCAAATCCAAAAATCTATAAACAAGAGGCCTCACAACATCATTTTTAATCTTAACTTATGCAAAGTTATAATGCAATATTGGTTCTAAAATATTCATAAAACTAGTGTTATCATGATAAATTTATTCCAAGACAAACCAAGCCACAAGCCAAAGGTGCCAAGGAGAGATGGAGGTAGCCAAGCTTCCATTGCTAAGGACTCTATGAGCACAAGCCAAATAAGCCACTACTACAAAGGCATTTGGAGCATCCAAGGAAGGTGAAGGGATTATTGTGTTTTCATTGCTTGATTTTTAGTTGTGTTTTTCATTTTCTTTTGTTAATTAATCTCTCCCTAGTGTCTAGGCCTAGAGATGTTATGTTATTAGTATGTTTACTTCATTTTGTTTTCATTTTAGAACTAACACCATAATAACCATCCTCTCTTGAGTCAAATTCCTAGATCACATGGTACACTACTTGTATCATTTCAAAGATTTATTTTCTTGTGTCCAACTTCTAACTTTGAAACCAAAGCCGTGTGTGCCTTTTTAGATTTATACCTAGTGTCATTATGTCAATCATTATTGTTTTGCTTGTTGTTTGTTTAAGAAGCCTGATTTCTATAAGTTGAGTTTGAAATTATCCTTGATAATTTCAAATCCAAATATTGACTGATTTATTCCTATGACTTATGTAAATTTGGCCTAGACATTGATCTTTCTCTTTTGGGTTGTGTAACTTAGCCTAATTTATTAGTCAATTTGAAAACTATTTTTGTGCCTAGATTTGGGGAAGTAGCCTATCTTCTATTTGCCTATTGTTTCATGACTTATACCAAATGACCAAGTTCATGTTTTAATATGAATTCATAGTTTATGCCAAGGTATTTCAAATTTTTTAGAATAAATCTCTTACCTTATTTTTTTTAAAAGCCTATCTTTTATGCCTTTTCTGAAAGAACTAGCAATACCTATTTTGAGCATAGTTTTTGTGCCTTCTTTGAAAGACTTAACATATTTTGTTTTATTTATATTAGACTTGTTTTAAACACTTTATACCTAGAGTTTGGTAGTCCATTTTTATTTCATTTTCTTTACCTTTTTGTTTAAGATATTTGATGTTAGACATTTGATGCTAGATTGTTTTAGACCAAATTTTAACACAAGACTTTTTGGAGATATAACTCCCCTTTTTAAACTGAGTTAGATGTTTGAAAATTTTATCCTTTAGACATCATTATTTTTATGATTTTTTTGAAATATAAGCCTATTTTCATGAAACATTCCTCATTTATTTGAATATGTCTCACCATACTCTTAGCAGAGCCATGTACAATCCAAGATATGATAATGTGGTCACACAAGATGACTTTGTTCAAGACCCTTATGGTGATGATGTATTTTATGAGATATATCCTTATCCTAATTACACTACTCAATCTAGGGAATAAATCCAAGATCCCTTAGCCCACTATTTGTTTATCACACCTCCATACTCAGAGCATGACCAAAATTAAAACTTGCTAGCATACTATCAGTTGTAGACCAAGTTCAAAAATAACTGCATTATATTACAATGCCATCAACATATGATACCTATTTATTTGACTATCACTTTCTTATAAAAAGGATGAAGTTTTAATTAGAGTTACAGAGGTAGGGGCCAATTTTCCAATAGACTTCCCCCATGAAAATTTGTCTAGTCTAATAAGAGTGCCATTAACTTTACCTTATAACCAAACCATCAAACAAGCCTCTTCTAAAAATCCTTGAGCACTCATGTTGATGTCATATCAAGACCCATGTATGCTTGTAACTAGAAATGGACTCATGGAGGACCACTTTTTATAAATGTAGATAGCATACCAAACCTATTTGAACTTAACGCATAAATTTAATACCATGGCTATGTCGAACGCTTCTCTCATTCAATTAGCTCCTTCAACAAGGATATTGATCAAATTGATAGGAAATAATAATTCACATATAAACCCATTCATGCAAATCATTTTAGTTTGATACATGTTTAATTCCCCTTCTATTGAAGAAATATCTACTTCTTCTACGCAGATAAATGTGCCAAACATAATAGATAACACACAAGTGTCATTTAATCTAGGACAAAGTGGTTTAACTACACAAAAAAATAGTTCACAATAAATGCATTTAGTAAATACCAAAAGTGGTTCATAATAGTAGGTGGTATAAATTACTACATCCCAACCACAATAATCTACCTCTAATCTTCAACCAACTACTTCTTCAAGCATGTAATCGCAAGGATTAAGTACTCAAATTCCAACTAGTGCCTTACCTTGACAAAATGTGATAAACGTTATTCCAACTTAATAGGTGATAAATAACATTCTAAAATAATAAGCATAGTACAATATACCAATGCAATAGAGGCAAAACATTTTTCCACCTTAGCAGGGGGAATTAATGTTCCACCTCATTAGGTAATGACACATATACCTCAACAGTCACAAACCAACATACCTTTACAATCACAAATTTTGTCTAATAAAAAATGTATGTCCATTAGTCAATGATAAGTGCCAAACATCCAAAAAACATCTACTCTAAAATAAGTGTTCACATAACAAAGAGGTACTACTATCCAACAAGTACCAATTAGGCAACAATTGCCTTTTATTTTAATTGCACCATAAATCCAATTATAAGGTCTTGGCTCACAAGTTTCACTTATTCATCTAGGTTTGACTAGTCACCCTACTCAACCTCAATAGGAACAATACTTCAACCTAAGCCATATCCTTCCATCTTAGCCATAATTCCCTCAAAGCTAGGCCTATATACCAAATCCCAACTAGAACCCACACCATAACTCATGAAATTTCATCAATTGCATCTTAATATGTGAATGCATATTCTTAGTCAGTTCCCTAACCAAACCAACATTCCATAACAAATCATGCCTCCATTATACACCGGTAAAGCTAATCCACCTTTGACCACACAGTCTTCACCTCAGGCCAATGTTCCTTCTAGTTTCTTGGCATAAAAACTATAGTAAATGAAGGATATAATTTCCACTATCTGAGCCAAGAAATAGACCAAGAAGTTTAGGTTGGATTACATGCGTTCCTACACATTCAACATGGAGTATCTTCATATACCATTTCCTCTAGGGTAAAAACCACCAAAATTGGACAAGTACAAGGGTAAAGGATACGTTAAGGCCCATTTAACTAAATTCTTCATTTCCTTCTAGCTAATGGATTATAGTGACATAAACTTCCTATTTTTTTCCTTGGAGTCTAGTAGGATAGGCCTTAAAATGGTTTCTAAAATTTCCAAAGAATTTAGTATTTGATTTTGATGACCTTCCAAAAAAGTGTGCAATATTTCTCCTACAATCTTGAACTTGAGATTTCATTGGTAGATTTGACATAATCTAAATAGAAGATTAGTGAAATATTTTCAATCTATCTATAAATATGGAGATCACTTGTTAATCGATTCACCCATAGATTACCAGATAAATAATTAGCCAATGTGTTTACCAAGAATTTGCATAGTGAGATATCTTATCATTAAGAGCTTCAGTGTGTGTATATATTTAAAGAGATCATCAATAAAGGTTTACTCATTAAAAAGGCCCTTATCTAGAAATAGATTATCAAGCTCACCTCATTGAATCAAAACTAGAATCAAAACCAAGGAAACAACCAAAATTGGAACCAAAACCATGTCCAAGCACAAGTATCAGCACCAGCCTAGGCTAGTAATTATGAAAAATCCAAGCAATTCAATCACAACAATAATTTTGTTGGCAATGGATTAATTGATTCATGACATGTCCAAATGGTGATAACACCATTTTCTCAAACTATGATGTAAATGCAAATTACTCCTCACTAATAACCTATTTGATAAGTGCAACCTTCGTAACAACCTAGACTATCTCAACAAATGCAACAACCTTTACCTTTACAAACCCCTCCTCCAAGGAGAAATGTGCCTACTCATAAATTTTTCAGAAACCTATGAGAACTAATTAAAGCTATGTTTCACAAGCTAGCTACTGTTAATCTGATTAGTTGGCCAATATTGAAGTGCTATCTTAAGGGTATTCATTATTCGAATTGGTATCAAAAGAATGAGTTCTATAAATACAATCATGTTCATGGACATAATCTATGCCATTATGTGTAGTTCAAGCACCTAATTAAAAATATGTTGGAAAATGGGGAGATTACATTAGATAATAGAGAATCTACATCTAATCAAAACTTGGGTATTTATCAAAACCATTTTCCATAATATAAGAATACCAACCAATAATATCAATAATAAAGGCCATAAAAACATCAACAATAGTACCAACATCTAAGACAACAACATCAATACTAGTAGAAATAATAATAATGATAAATAAATGGATGGAACTAAGGCTAGAATGATGCCAATAACCAATAGACTTACCACATAGTTGTACATGACTACAACAAAGTTGTATGTCATATTATGAGAGGTTGCATTTCCAATATCACCATCAATCTAAGACAAAGTGATAATAGAACATGATCATTACTAAATAATTACAATCAACCCATCTCTTCTAGTGATCCTTCCTTGACCTAGGACTACATATAGGGGCACCATCAAGTAGGGATTACTACTTTTGGACCTTATACTGATAAATCATCATTATTGTTAAGAATTTAGATTTTACATCATGTTAGTTTTGGTATTTACCAAAAGGTAAATAGTATTTAGTTAACTTACTGAGAGGTAAATATTTGTTATAGGTTGGTTATAACCATATGGTTAAAATTGTAGAATATTATATTATTTTGATATATTGTTATTTGTTAAAACAATATATCGTAATAGGTTTGATTTATTATAAGATTTGGGTGAGAAAATATTGGAGAAGTTATAAGAATAATATTCCTATATACATGTGTAATGTCTCAGATGTATTATTATCAAAGTGTGAGAATTAATGAAGAGATAGAAGAATATTATTTATTGTTGTAATAATTGTATTTGTGTGTTCTAATTAGGAAAGTGCATGATTTAAAATTCTATGTTTGGCTCTTTAAATCCTCAATAGTGGTATCAGAGCAACACCAAATCATGTCTATAATGGGATCCTAATAAAATTTAAGGGGTTGTTTATAATATGATTTGCCCCTATGAATGACAAAAAAAATCTTATGAGAGGAGTTTATAGATCTTCTTACGTAGTATAAGTATATATTCTTATTAGTTTTAATTGTGATCCTGTTCGAGGTTTTTGCATTGGATAATTTTTATAGATTTGTGTTCAAATTGAAATTCCACCTCAATGATGTTATGCTTACTTTAATCTTTGACAGTATTTGAACTCATTATCAATGGTTATTTGATAGTTGTTTCTACAAATGACATGGCAGAGTAAGTGGTCTCAATAACGATCTATTTATAAGAATATTATACCTATCAGTATCAACAGATGTGTTATATAGAGTCATGGCTTATTAAAATGGTAATTTTAGGAGTGAAATCCTCAAAAGTGTGTTAGAAATAGTTTTTGAATTCTAGATATTGCACATATATGAGACATCACCAACTAGTGAATGAAACACTCTCGCAGTTCCAAAAATTATAAATCTACTCATTCAGCTATATAATATGATTGCCATATATCATGATGTGCAATGAACTCACATCAAGTTTGGGATCAACATAAGGATTATTTCTACAAAAATTTAAGTTTATTTAATAATTTAAAGTTAGTCTATGCATGGTCCATGACACTGGATCCAAGATATCATCTTCCTTCACACTGTATTATTTGTTTCACAAAATATTTTAATCAATGTATAATGTATATTCAAGCTACTTGTTCTTTCCATATGGCTAAGGATCGAATCTAGTCTATGAACTTATTTGTATCGCTCAAACAATGTTCACTATGTTATTCAGTGATTTGAAGTTTAGTCCATTAGCTTTTAGTTTAGGTTATGTCATTTAATTTTAAGTATTTAGCTTTAGAGATTTAATTATTTTCTATTTAATGAGTATAGATATTACATTGTGTTACATCTATTTTTTAATTCTTTTTCTAAATATTCAAAAGAGTAGGGTGAGTTATTCATTAGTCACTTTTCATGATTTAATAATCTTTTATTATGAAAAGGAAATCACTGAGTTCATTTTTATAAATATTTTTGAAGTAGTTATGTATGTGTCATGTCAAAATTTGAGTCTTATTTAGGTGAATTAGATTAATATCCATTTTGAGTCATTTTTAAAGTGTTTTCCAAAAAGTCAAAATTAAAAATGAGTCAAAAGTCAAAGTCATTTAGGCTTAGGTATAATATAGAGTCATTATCAAAAATTGTCTTATTAGATGCATTATCACTTGTATGTACGTGAGATTTTTCAACACATGAGATGAGTGAGCAATGACATACTAGAGGATGGAGGATACATGGAGGTTGGAGGTCTTTCAACGACCTCTAGTCAATTGCCAAGGACAAGGCCACACCAATGTTTTGGTGACATATATAATATGGTGTGATTTTTAATTTTCAATATGTGTTTTCAAAATAATAATAGAAGAATAATGATTGTTAATGATATGTAATTTATGTGAAAATTACAAACATGATTCCCTGATGTGAATACATTATGAAAGGATAGAAAGCACCAATGTAAGTCAGTTCATGGATCTTGAAAAGGTTTGTGGTAGATCTAGAAAACCATAGGAGGTGAATAATTTTTTGGAAATAGTTAGGGAAAAAGTTACTATAGAGATACCACAACTGTGTTATTTATGAAGATAACCCTCAGTGACACATCCATTGTGATCACATAATGTAAATGTAGGATGTGTTCCTTCACATAATATTGGTCATGTACAACAAGATTGTGTCAGTATTATGCAAACCTAAAAATATGTGATGGCATACAATTTTGTTTATTCTATTCATGTCAAGGTTTATGGTAAACTTGTGAAACCATGGGAGGAGTGAGGCTCTCTATATATCAAGGTTATGAGCCACATATTTTGGCTTGCTACAAGGGGTGAGCATACTGCAGATAAGATTGTGAATGTTTTTACACCATGTAAAAAATATGGGGGGGTGGGATAATTTTAGGAATTTAACTTTTACATCATGTTAGTTTTGGTATTTACCAAAAGGTAAATAGTAACTAGTTAATTTATCAAGAGGTAAATATTTGTTATAGGTTGGTTATAACCATATGGTTAATACGGCAAGTTAAAATATTATATTTTTGTGATATATTGTTATTTGTTATAACAATATATTGTAATAGGTTTGATTTATTATAGGATTCAAGTGAGAAAATTTTGGAGAAGTTATAGGAATAATATTCCTATATACACGTGTAATGTCTTAGATGTATTATTATCAGATTGTGAGAATTAATGAAGAGATAGCAAAATATTATTTGCTATTGTAATAATTTCCTCTCTGTGTTTAGATCAGCAAAGTGACTGATTTAAAATTTTGTTTTTAGCTCTTTAAATCCACAACAATTACCCTGTGACCACATACAAGTACACTAACAACTGAGACTTATCATATATGGGCCCTCTCTACCATATTTTTTTGCAAATAATGGCCCTATATCTAATCCTAATTATACAATAAATTTTTTATGATCAAATATTACCATTCCTGACCCATAACCATTTTCCACTGAATCATCTAACCCACAATTTTGGCTAGGAACAAGCAATATGCCATTATAAAGGAAAAATGTTTGATATTGTGGAACAACTTCAAAAAATGCCCACACAGATCTCCATTTTTGATTTATTACAAAAGTATAGCATTCATAAGAACATCTTAATGGAGTTCTTAAGCCAATCCCAAGTTCCAAACTACATAATCCCAGACAAATTTCAAGATTTTATTGGAAACCTAGCCCTAGGCCAAAAATTAACCTTTGACCAAAGTGATATGTCATCCCTTGGCCCTTTCCATAATAATCCATCAATAAAGTTATCATAATGCAACACAAAGTGAAATGTGTCCTCATAGATAATATGTCAGGCCTAAATATTGTGTCTCTAAATCTCATCAAGCATCTTGGATACATGAAAGCTGATCTCTATCCAAAAGAAATCATTATCAAGGCCTACAATAAGGAAGAGTGGGAATCACAAGGTACCATCATCTTGCTAGTTATCATTGGGCCATTGACCCATGATACACTATGCCATATGTTAGACTTGGACCTATCATATGATTTAATTCTTGGTAGACCTTAGATACATGAGATTCATGAAATCCCATCAATATTACACCAGTGTCTTAAGTTATCTCATTCTAGCATAGAGGTCATAATAAATGGAGATTTCTAGCCTTACAAATATTACAAACATTTGGAGGCAAAGTATAAAAGATATAACTATCATTTTGGTCTAGATCTAATTCCCAAGAAGGACAAGGAGAAAGAAATACTTGTTGACTTACTAGAGACTAATTGCATTGACACAAATACCCTTGATTTAACTTCCCACGTGCCACCTCCTCAATGTTCTAATCATTTTACCATCTTGGCCAATGGCCCAGGTGAGTATTTGACTCATGGCACATTTTATATTTCCAATATTCTAAATAACCCCATGTCTTATGGAAGACCTAAAGCCAAGACACCTTGTATAGAATGGCAATGCAAAGGAAAAGGCAAACTACATAGTCCATCTACTATTATTTTCACATTTTCCACCAGTCAAGAACAAGACCTCCTCACAAATGATAAATCATAGTTATAAAATGAAAAATTGGTTGATTATTAAAAAAATTACAAGTATCCCATTCCAAAGAAGATCATGAAGAATCAAGCATATGAAAGAGGAGGCCTTAGGCCAAAATAGTAAGGAACACTGGAGCATATTTCCATAACTTGATATAAAGGAACCTATGGTCTTACATTTGAACCACTTTCGGGTGACCACATGTATCTTATTCATGTTCCAACACCAATGACTAGTGATGATGATGTTGATAGTGAAGAAGAGTCTAATCATATACTTTATGAATACCTGGCCAATACCAACATATTTTATATCCATGACATTTATACCCTTGTCCCAATTAATATTAACAACCAACTTCCTCTTTATCACCCTCAACCTATAGCCTGGGACCAACAAGAATACACAGTGATTGTAGAGAAGTTTGAGAATGATGAGGCCTTTTGAAAATTTCTAAGCATAAGAGATAATGTTCTATTAGGAGACCACAAACAAGGTTTCTCAATCAAACTAGATCCAATAACCTATTTTGGAAAATTGGTGAACACCATTAGCCACAAATAGTTAAATAAAACATTGAATTCCCAAAGTGAAAACCTATTTGAGGTGACTTTGGACCAAGGAAAAAGTAAAGATAAAGTCTAGTCTTTTGGTGAAAACCTGTTTCAAGCATCATTATATGGGGGTGTTCATCTTTACTCGAGCATAGATCAAGAGACCACCAATGATGAACTTGTTTTTGGGTTTGAGCTCAGTTAAGAATAACATGATTTTGACCTAATCATCCAAGAGTTTATAATAATGTTTGTAACATGGCCATCCCTACCATTGGGAGATTTTGATGCATATTACCTAGGATAACTTGAAGAGCTAGTACAAACAAATGACTTTGTCATTATAGGCTAGTTCAAATCATTTCGAACAATTCTAGAAGATAGATCAACTCTCTATGTAGAATACACTATAAAATTCAACATTGGGACTCTAGATGACCCAAAATGGATCAAATTAGGTGTGTCCCTCATTGAGGAAGAGTGTGAAGTTTTTACATCCCTTTTGATGGAATTTGTTGACATATTTTCTTGGGCCTATTCAAACATGCTACATTTAGACACCTCCTTGGTTGTACACCATCTTGTTGTACATCTTAACACAAAGTTTGTGAAGTAAAAAATTCACAAGATGCATCCTTGTATTGATGCATTAGTCAAGAAAGAGTTGAAAAAACTCTTAATCAAGATGTATTCGATTGATCGACTACTTAGAGTGAATTTCAAATGCTATTCCAATCAATAAAAATCTAGAAGGAATCAAAATCTACACTGATTTTAGGGATATAAACAAGGCTTACCCTAAAGATGGCTTTTCTCTACCAAAAATTGACATGATGTTTGACTCCACAATGGCTTATGAAATGCTTTCACTTATGGATGGATTTTCAAGAAACAATCAGATTTGAATCACACCAGAAGACTAACATAAGACATCATTCACCACTCCATGGGGAATGTTTTGTTATCAACTTATATTATTTGGTCTTAAGAATGTTAGGCCCCCATTCCAAAGAGCCATGACCATCATATTTCATGATATGATGCATGATATTATTAAATACTATGTCGATGACACTGGGTAAATTAAATACCCATGTTGATCATCCATCCACACTAAGAAAGATATTTGAGAGGTTTCCTGAATACAAGGTCTGACTCGATCCTAATAAGTGTGTTTTTGGAGTTAATTTAGGCAAATTTTTAGGCTTCATCATCTCTCATAGGGGCATTGAAGTTGATCCAACCAAATTACATGCCATTATCGAGATTCCCCCACCTTCCAATTTGAAGCATTTCTATAGTTTTTAGGGAAAGATCCAATCTATTAGATAATTCCTTTATCAATTATCTAAAAAATGCCATCTATTTACACACTTAATAAAGAAGGGGGTCACATTTCATTAGGATGAAGAATACCATAAATATTTTTGGCACCTCAAGGACTATCTTGCCAATCCACATATTTTATTTCCACCTATGCCCATAAAGCTATTCTTATTTTATCTATCTACAAACAAAAAATCCTTAAGGGAACTTCTAGCTCATCATGATGACAATAGAAAAGAACATGCCATGTACTATCTAAGCCTCACATTGGTCATGCATGAACACAACTATATGCCTATTGAAAAACCTTGTTTATAAATGGTCTTTACAACACATAAACTATGAAATTACATGATAAAGAACAAGACCATGGTCATTTCCAAAGTAGATGCCCTCAAGTATCTACTATCCAAAACAACTTTACAAGGCCATATGTCTAAATGGATCATGCTTCTAAGTGAGTTCAAGATCGAATACACCAAATAGAAAGCCATAAAGGGCCAAGTTATTGGACATCAACTTGTTGAAGCTCCCTTTACAGATATAAAACCTCTAACATTATAATTCCTAGATGATTCCATCATGACCATCATTGAAACACTTCTTGAGAAGAAGTATTGGAATCTATATTTTGATGGATCATTCACATCACATGGATCTAGGGTAGGCCTATTATTTATTACACCATAGGGGATATTATCCCTAAATAATTTCATATCAACTTTCCTTGTACTAACAACATGGATTAATATGAAGCACTCATCGTAGGGCTTCACTAAGTAGTACAATGAAATATTTAACATCTCAAGGTTTATGGTGATTTTTAGTTAATCATCTATCAAGTTACAAATCATTTTTAGACAAAAGATGGTAAGATAATACCATCCAAGGCCATGATCGACAATCGCAAATAATAGATTTCTAATATACAGTTTGAACACATACCAAGGAATAGTAACAAAACAATGAATGTTATGGCCACCATTAGCTCTATGATCCATCATACCGACAAGGCAAAACAATATCAATTACTTGTTGAAAATATTTGAGTGCCTAATTATGAACCTTCAACCATCATAATAATATATGATATTATTAGTTCTAACTCTATATGGTATTCAAAACTCTTTATTCACTATGTTTCACGATATACCTTACTTGGACCAACCCTTCACTATTGTAGTTTTGATGGTACTCTACTTCATTATTTAAATTCAGCAAAATCAACATTAGCGTTGTATGAAGTTCATGAAGGAGTATGTGGAGCCCACACTAATGGGGCTATCCTAGCCAAAAATATCCTATGTAATAGATATTATTAGCTAAATATAGATGTAGATGTAGTTGTATATTTAAAAAGGTGTGATAAATGTCAAAGGCATGATAATCTGATTCATGCCCTAGCCAAAACATTAAAACCAATGCTTATAGAATTGGCATTTGATACATGGGGCCTCAACCTCATTGAAAAGATTAACACAACCTCATATGATGGCCATAAACACATCTTTACTTGTATCAAGTATTTTACTAAGTGGGTCGAAGCTATAACCCTCACTTACATGATTGGAAAGAAAATTTCCAAGTTCATCTTTGACCATCTCATTTGCTGTTATGATATCCCATCTAACATTATATTTGACAATGTTGGATCTTTTAAGAAAAAGGATATCAAAACACTATGTCTTGAGCACAACATTACTCAACATTTTTCTATGACATATTACCCACAAGGTAATGGCTAAGTTAAAGCATCCAACAAAACCATTGTAAACATCCTTAAAAATATTATCAATGATATTGGACATAATTGGCACCTCTAAATATTCCATGTCCTTTGGGCATACCATATTAATTACCATACCCCAACATGAACCATTCCATATTCCCTAGTTTATAGAACTAAGGCCATTATTCCCATTAAGGTTGAGTTACATTCTTTATGCTTCTTGTTGAAGCATGCACTAGATGATGAATATTGCCAAGTTGTTACTTTTAAGAACAAGAGTTACTTGATGAGAAATGCATGGCCACTGTCAACAACCTTCAAGCATACCAAAACTAACTCTGTGGACACTACAATCGAAAGTTCAAACATCAAGAGTTTGAATTTGGGGATCCTTTTCTCAAGGACAACCAATATAATACCATAACCAAGAAGAAGCATAAGGGAAAATTCAAACCCAACTAGATAGGCCCCTATATCATTATTGTAAATTATGGATTTGGATCATATAGTCTCATTACACCAGACGGGGATGAACTTGATGAGCTAATGAACATCATACACCTCAAGTGTTAATTCACTTGAGAGACTTGCAGTATTGTATATGAGGCCCATTTATATTATACCATAATATCAACATTATTCTTTGTACCATACCCCATACCATTCTACCATACCTTTTTTGTTTGACCAGATTTGTTTTTACCCTCCCTACCCAACCCCTTTGACCTTGGTTCTATTTCATTGATTCTTCAAACACCTTCAATAATGAGATTTGGATCATGTTCCTTAGTTGATTGTGTATTCTAGACAGAGGTTGTATTTTGGATCATTATGATAGTGGTTTGGTAGTTGCATCCTTCATTTCTTGTTTCATTTCATTTTGAGTGCTCTTGATTATAACCACCTTTGGGAAAATGAGAGTCCTGTCATCATGCTACTAATTATAACCACCTTTGGAAAAATTAGTATCATTAACCTATGCTATTTTTTCCTAATTATAACCACCTATAATAAAATTAAGAAAAACACTTTTATCATTCTTTGAATACCCACCTTGCCATTCCTATGCCGTACTATACCATTTGTGTACTTTGCCTATTTTTCTTGAGAACATACTTCTACCTAGTTAGATTCCTCTATTGTACGATAGAATTATAGTGACTTGATGTTATAATGAGACTATGTAAGAAATTATTGATTCACATTGAAGTTAGATCATTCATCTTTTACCATGATGTTGCCATTTTGTGAGCAATTTTAAGTTTGAATTCTCTCACAGTTTTATGAGCACTTTTAAGTTTGAATGATCTCACCATTTTGTGACCTATTTCAAGTTTGACTATTTTCATCATTTTTCAAGTTAGATCATTTAGTATCTCATCATTATTGATTGAGTTGAGATACATAGAAATTTCTAAAAACATTTGAAAAAGATCTAGAAAATCCTACAAAAATAAAATCGCTTCTTTTCAACCATTTCTTTGCCTTAAGGATTATGGGACCCTTCACTAAAATACAAGAAATAATTTTTCATATAGTTTTCCCAATCCCTACTGGCCTACCATCCCACACTCTCACCATTTTATGATCCAATTCCTATATTCCTCTAAAACATCCATCATGTTTTATCATCATCATTTTTATTCTATCCCATCTCTTGGGAGAACTACATTTGGCCTAAAGTTTATGTTGGAACTTGCATCCATAGAACTATGTAGGCAATGCCCATTTGCCTAGTTAATCTAGAGTCAACTTAGATACCCCTTATTTTTCTTCTATTCTCCCCATTTTGTTTATCTATTCCATTGTCTCCTATAGCCTAGGGGTAATATTCATCATCTTGTTTATTCTTTGTTTGTGCTAACATTATGATTAACCATTGTGGTTGTTTTCTTCTCATTGTTTTATTCTATTCTATATTTATTTTCTATTTCTTGGTGTTTTATCTTTCTATTTGTTTGCCTATTTATTTGCTTTCATTATTGTGCCTTGACTTAGTAAAGCTATGTTCTTTGGGTGATTCCTCACGCATTCTACTTAAGTCCATCCATATTAATCTATCAACATTGCCATCATGGTTTTTATAATTAGTGAATTATTTTCACTTGATTGTTAGATAACATGTCAATCTTTATGCATATTTAGCTATGTTTTTATGGTGTTTTATATCATGATATATACCATCACATACTACATCAAAAATTAGCTCAAGATATATTACAAGCAATGTGACCATGACACTTCTCTTTGGCACTTGAAAAATTCCTTATCAATACAAATCATTTCCTAAATATAGAGTAATTAAATCACAAAATAATTTTAAACTCCTTGCTAGTTAGGCCCTGCATCTTCATACTAGCAAGTTTTCCAAATTCATCTTTCTCCTCTATACTGGATTACTCTTCTTCCACGAGTATGGATTTAGTATGTAATCCACCTATTATAATTTTCCATCATACTCCCATCATTTTTCCAATTGTTCTAACTACCTTTGGTCAAATGATTGTGTACCGGCCACCCACAGAGCCAATTATTATAACTGCCTTTAAGAAAATCCTTATGTTTTGATCTATCTAGAGGTTAATGATTATAACTACCTTTGGGAAAATCATTATCATTATTTTACCCAACTAGGATACATTTTCATTATGATAATGCTTATAACCACCTTTGGGTAAACCATTATCTCTATCTATCCAATTGGGGTATGTTTTCATCCTGCCAATAGTTATAACCACCTATGGACAAATCATTATTTTATTTTTTAATGATTATAACTACCTTTGGTAAAATCATTCTCTTGTTACCATTATCCTTTTTCAATGATTATAATTTTCTATGGGCATTATATTTTTTATCCCACTATGCCGATGATTATAACTACCTTTGGGAAAATTAGTTTGTTTATCTACCTTAATGGGGTAGCTTATCATGCCACTGATTATAACCTCCTATGGGAAAATAAATATTTTTCACCCCATTATTTTCCTTGTTTTGAAGGACTGATTACCAACCTTATTTTCCAATTTCTCCCTCAAAGGGGAATGCATAGCTCATCAAATTTTATTGTAGTAGTAGGCATACATGACCTTTTCATTCTTTGAGAAGACATTACTGTGTTTATCACTTACAATGCCTTCCTTGACAAGGGAAAACTATAAAAGAGTTGTAGTCAGGATCACTAGATCAATGAATGCATATTATGGAGTGATCTCATGAGTTGAGCAAGTGCACATCACAATGAAGCTTCTAGTAAATGAAATCATGCATAGAAGAATATTGCAAAGGAATGAGAGGAAATAAAATATTCCATATCATCTTGAATTATCAATACAAAGGGAGAGAGGTGCATATATAGGTTGATGAAAGAAAGCTACAACACATTCAAGTGAATGTGAGATTAATCTTCCCAAGTAACTCAAATGACCTCTAGATCCCTAAACAAACTAATACAACCATGTAGTTAAAACCTACTAGGAAAAAAGCCTACACCAACACCCCCCATAGATGAAACTTAGGTAGGCAATGATATTAAAAATGGGTTCCATTAATGAGGCTTGATAAGATACCCAAGTAAAATGTAATCCCTCATACATAGAGAAGAGAAAACCTAGTGGGAAAAACTCCCCTCAAAAGAGAGAAATGAAGAAGAGGAGACTAAAAGATCTCCCAAATGATGATGTTCAAAAAATTAATAGTCTAAGTACAACTCAAAAGATGACAAAGGTTGATGATGATATCCTCTGCATGAAGACTATAGAAGCTCCATCCGCATTGAACAATGTTTCTTCCCTTTGGAAAAGGAAGAACCTAATGTGTGTATTGAAATTTTGCCCATTCTATAATGGAAGATGAAGGCAACAATACAAAAATATTTTAATGTTATCTAAATCATATATTTGGCATAGGTCTATAAAGAATGTGTGCATAATCTGAAATTAATACCATTAAAGTAAACTAGTTAGAAGAACGACATGCAAAATTCATTGAAAGAATGTCCATATGAAGAGTAGAGTAAGACTCACCAACTGAATAAATAAATTCCACTAGAAGAGATGAGTCATCTATGATCACAATAGGTGTAATTTTATTGTAAATAGTGGAGTCCTCTAAATTTTAAGGCTATGAAGGCTTTGAAAGAGAAATAATCTATATAGGAATGGATGAAGAATCTATAATGAAATAACTAAGGGCTGGTAAAAATCCTATCTTGTAGTGTGGGCTTGATAAAAGAGCACTATCCACTATGGATGTATCATCATAGGAAATAAAAGCAAGAGGTGAGAGTACAATTATCTTTGAAGAGATGATAGGAAGAGGAGGAGGAGTGATGTAAGTCTTAGATGGATCTTAGAAAAGATATTGTAGGATGCTCCAAAAAGTGCATGGACACTCTATATATTCCACATGGCAATGAAGATCCTTAGAAACATGAAGTAATAGAGTAGAAAAAAATTTGTCACAAGTATTAGCCCACTAATTGAACTAATCATGATTATTTGAGGTAGGAATTTATTCATATAATAAATGGAATATGATTCTTTTTCTTGAATAAGTGTTCCATATACACATGTTAAGAAGCATAGTTAGTCTTATCAATAAGTATCACTGGCATAGAATCAACCTTCATCCTCAACAGGGATCTCTCAAGTGGAGTCAACATTACTAAGAGAAGATATCAAGGAAGTTATAGAGAACACTCTAGAGATGGACTTTGAACTACATTAAAAATGAGAGAAATCTATGCATAAGTGATAATGCATGCTTAAATGGATGTCAGGCTCTATTGACAATACCTCTAGGAATACAAGAGCAATTTGTGCAAGTATTCACTAAATGGGCATAAGTAACAGTTATAAAAATTGAGTGTGCACATGAGAGAGAATGTAAGACCCACAACAACTTCTTCGAGATAATCAATAGGTAGCCCCCCCAAATTTTGGCACTTTATAAATTAGTACATTTTATAAGGAAAATTTTCCAAATACATGGTATATAAAAAAATAAAAAAATTTACAAAAAATGGTACTTAATTTTGAGTTACTATTTGTAAGATATTAATAATATAATTCTCGTAACTAGGCCTACTGACTAAAAACTTGCACTTGAAACTTAAAAAATGTATCCTTGAGTGAGGTAAAATATGCCTACCAACTACTCATTGGAACTAGAATAAAACCCCAAACCTCCTCACATAAAATAAAGTCAAAAATACTTGGCCCAATCACTCGTACATGAACTTTTCTAAAAAACCTCTTTAGAAGGTGTTTTAATTAAAAAATATGCAAAGCTATTTTAAATAAAAATAAAACATTCTTTAATTTTTTAATTATTTTTAGGGAATAATTAGGTTTTTATACTTTGAAAATGAGAAGAAGGGCTAGAGGCCCAATCATGGAGGAAGAAACCTGGATGTATACACATAGATCTTCAGTCCTGATAAAAAACACATAGAAAGATGCTATCTAATCTTTTCTCTATTGTAAATTTGGTCTTTTCTCTATCAATGCTAATGCTTAAAAAACCATAGGTCTAAGGTAAATAACAAAGCTTAGCTAAAAAAAGAAAAATTCTAGCTTCAGCACCAAACTTAGATCTAAAACAAGCATATATCCTTGAAAAAGATAAGCTGATAACATTCCACAAACAAGCAGTTGCTAGTAAAGGTGACACCAAAGGTTGGATCAGATCTCTATCAAAACACCACACAATCCTTAGTAATTTTTCAACACTACCAAAAAAAGAGAGGGCAGATCTAGAAAAAGGAAAGATGCCAAGCTATCCTTTAACACCTAGGATTTCAATGCTACCTCTACCATGCAACTCTCTTCCATTGCAGATCTATCATGCACTTACAACACCTTCTCCACATCACTATAGTCTTCCTCTATTTCAATGAGCTTAGATGAGGGCATTAGGATCAGAATAGATTGTAAAGATCAAAATTCAAGTTATGTGAGGTATTGAGGATTAGAATAGACTCTAGGAGGCCATAAAACTCAAGAATACCAGTCTCTTTATTGGGAATCCATGTAGAATCTCTTAAAACACAAGAAGGTCAAATGGTGAGTGGATATTTGAATTAAGTGTATCCATTAATAATCTCATTCTTACTTAGAATGCTTCAGTTAGAAAGCATCAAATGCAAGTTATAGATATGGTAAAATATGAGTATGCACACTGAAATGGCTTCACACAAAATGTTGAAGCACTTGCAGGTCTGAGATGAGCTGTTGACTATGTATATGATGAATTCCAAGGTACCACCTATAGATAAACCTCCAAACTAATACAAATAAGAGAGAATATAGCCTAAAATAGATTAAAATACCCTTATAATTTTTTTCTCTCAATCATTTTAGGCGATTGAGGGATTTTAACAAATCTTGAGGTTTTTGAGATTTTAAAAAATTACCCCAAATTTTTTTTAAACCCTCTAATCAATTGCCTCACAAATATGTAAATAAACTCTACATTTCAAAACAAAGCTTAAAACATAACAAATTTGATAATTGTGAACATGGATTGTCACTATGATACCATAAAGAGTTGTATTTGGGATCACTAGATCAATGAATGTAGATGATGGATCTATCTCATGAGTTAAGCAAGTGCACATCATAATGAAGCTGCTAGTAAATAAAATCATGCATAGAAGAATATTGCAAAGAAATGAGAACAAATAAAATACTCCATATCATCTTGAATTATCAATACAAAAAAGAGAGGTGCATATATAGGTTGGAGAGAGAAAGATACCATACATTCTAGTGAATGTGGGACTAATCTTTCCAAGTAACCCAAATAACTGTAGAGACCTAAGCAAGCTATTACAACCATGTAGGTAAAACCTAGTGGGAAAAAAGCCTACACCAATAAATTATAGACACCTAAAATTGTCCACAACTAGCTCTTGACTAGACTTCAGACTGATTCCTACCAACCATTGTAAATTAAAGCCTAAGAAATAACTAAACATCTCAAATTTTCTTTCACATCATTTATCAATGCTTATAATTATTTTGAGACATCCCTAATTGGGGTATTCTAATTTATTCAATAATAGCCTCTCATAGATTCATCCCTAATCACCTTATGACATCACAACTATTAATTTAGCTTATAGACCTATTAAGTGGGGCACTTGAATAAATATCAAATCTTAAAAGAGATAAAATACTAAGCAAAATCAATTAACAAGATAAATAAGATTAAATTCTTAGTTTAATTATCCTTTTAAAATTAATGAATATCTAAAAATGGAAATTCCAAAATTCAAAATATCAAAGCCTTTCATCATTGATTTTATGAGTTGTCAATTTATTTAAAAATATCCTAAAATATCTAATATGAAAGCTATTCCTAGTAATTTCAAATCATAATTACATGACAACAATTAACTCAACTGGAGTTAGTTGTAACTCACCTAGGTTTAGTTGGAACCCATTCCAAACTTAAACTCAACTTTAACTCACTTTAGGTGAGAGTTAATTCCTAAGGCTATAAATACAAGGCCATACCCCTTAATTTGAAATAACAAGCTTGGATATTATAGAATCATTATACAAGATTTACTCTATAAGACTCATGCAAGTAGTGTTACCATGCCCAAATCTTAATCTAATCAACATCAAAGCCAATGTTCCAAGGAAAGAAGGAGCCAAACAACCTCCATTGTCAAAAACTTCTTGATGCACAAGCCAAGCAAGCCATTCAACAAGCCATTTGGGAGCTCCAAGGAAAGTAAAGGAGTTGTTTATTTTATGTTTTCTTTGTGCTTTCATTTAGTTTTTGTTACCTAAGCTCTCCCTAGTGAGTATGGTAGAGGTGTTAGGATTTTAGTGTATTAATTTCATTTTTTAATGAGACTAACACAAGACTAACATCCTATCTACATATTCCTTATCCACGGGAACTAGGTTGAGGCTCTAATGGTGGAGTGAGCTCATCACTAGTTTGCATATCTAAATGTGAATTTTTATTGGTAGGAGTATCCTTAATAAGTTTTTATTCAAGATAAGGCTTCTTAACTTGGTGATAATAACTTTGTGAGTAGGATTACAATGGTAGTTAGCCTTTGCCACATTCACATACTGAGAATTATTATAATATTTATCATAGTTGGCATCAATAACACAAGCACATGCATTAGAATGTTGTATATCGGGATATGATGATTGTGATTATTTTTGAGATTTTTTGCTTGTAGATTTAAAAATATAGGTTAATTATTTATAAGCCTCAAGGTATTTGTTATGGCAATGTTTGGTAATATCAACAAAATTAAAATTTTCCCCTAGGATGATAGCCAAAACATATTTTTAGAATGCATGACATGACTCATGAGAGTGACCAATGTGAGCATGGAACCAAAAAAATATGTTAGGATTGTACCATTGTGGGGGAGAAATATTATTGTAGACAAAAGGTTTTGATAGGGATAATGAATTCTTCATTTCTTATACACGAAAGGGTCGGTGGGAGGGAAGTTGATTATTTGATTTAGATGCTCCCATTTTTTTTTGGAGAGGCTTGGTTTGAGGATTATAAATGATGGTCATATTAGTTGTAGTTTGGAAATATTCATTTTTAAGCATTTGAAAATGTTCAAATTGAGCCATAAGGAAATATTTGATTATTTCTTGATCAATAGTCTATTATAAGGTTTATGGAGAGAGAATAGTTATCTTATAGAGGAGAGGGGATTTAAGAGTGTCAAAAAAGATTTTGAAAATATTATCATCACTCATGTTATGCTCTAATGTATGAGCTAAATACTTCCATTGTTTGATCAAAGTGTGAGAAGATTTTTTAGGAAGCTTCTTAGCATTTAATAAATGGCTAAGGCTATTTTAAGGAAGATCATTATGTTGGAATTCCTTAATTAGATCACTGAATAAATACTATAGTTGTGTGATGTAATGTCTTGGAAGTTGGTTGTACCATTTTAGTGAATCTTGTATATAAGATATGATGAAGCTGATCTATAAATTAGTCATCACTCAGAGAAGACAAATCAAACTATCCATTCCACTTGTTGGTACATTTAGACAATTGGGTTCATGACCAATATGAATTTGCTAAGCCTAAATAAGGGATATCTTATCATACAATATCACTATAGAGGGTTCCAAAGCTTCTAGTTGAGTAATACCACATAATAACCCTAGCTAGGTCATATGATTCATAAAAAATTAAAGTAAATATAGTATGGTGCTCACTAAAGCTTGTGGCACAAATGGGGGGTAATAAAAATAAATAATAAACATGTAAAGAATAAATATACTCAAGTCAATGTAGAGATAATACTAATAATGGATAATACATTCATAAGACATTATGCATGAAAATCTATCTACTAATGAAAGAGGAGTAAGAGTTAGGAATACTTACCTTGAAGATGAACCCATCGTGCCTCAATCTCTCCCTTGGCCAATGGTTCTTTACAAGAGGTTGTTTTGTTTTGTAAGGATAACAAAGATAGGTTAGCTCTAGGATACAAAACTTATCCTATGCATCCAAAATACTTTACCCACAAGACAAGACTCTTCTCCAAAAAAGTATGAAACCCTAAGCAATGAATCCTCAATTAGAATGGTGGATAAGCATATAAAGAAGCATAAATGAATGATTGTCTCTATTGGAAAAGAGGTGAAGGATGTGTCTATATATCTAGATCTAACCCTAAACCCTTATGTAATTTTTGTTGACACAATTATCCTAGTTGACTTAGTTAGTTAGGGAATAGAGAAATTAAGTCTGAAACTAAGTTAGTTGGGCTGCCTTAGCCCCGTACCATGCTCAATTCTAAAAATAGATTAACCCATTAGACTATGTTTATAGGATGATAAAAGAGGTTTGGATTAGGTAAGGGCTATTTAAGGTGTTGAATTTCTTGGAGGAGCATGTAAAGGAGGTGTAAAAATCTTAGGGAAACATATAAGAGGGACTTATGTTGGTTGTAAGTGGTGGTATAGGGAACAATAATATTAAAAATCACCAATGGTTTTCCCACCCATTTCCCAATGTACCGTTTAAGGTACACACTCAAAGATATTGAGACTTGACATGTTATTATAAGAGATAAAGCATCAATAATTAATAAAGTTTAAAAATATTATGTATATACATATGCCCCACTAAAATCTCATCATGTGTCACATAGTTAAAACATAGGATGGTGCTTCAGGAAAAGAACACAATAACACACAATGCTGAGCTAACTAAATCACTATATTTTAAAGCATAAAATATATAAATGTAAATGACTAAAAATAAATATTTGAAATAAATAATTAGTATATGTGTACCTTGACTTACCTTTATTACTTAATGGTTATTTGTTGTGTTTGTAGTTTTATTTCTCGAGGGTGTAGAGATAGGTTTGGATAAACCATTAAGAAACAAAACTAAATATCAAAGACAAAAAAATACAAAAAAGTCAAAATAATTGACATATGTTTGCATGACATATTTGGAATTTTGGTAAACTAGGGTGATAAATGATAAGTTAAGACCAAATTATCAAGTTAAATTTAGAGTAAATCAGGTAACCGAAAAGCCAAGGCTACTAAATGACCAAAAAAATCAAACAAAAAGCATTCCTTAGATAAAAAAGTGGAAAAATGAATCAAACCAAGGATGTGTAAAATTAGTATGATAATTCTAACATCAATGTATAAAGGAGTAACAAACCAAACTTTAGATAAAAATGGAAAAGAAACAGAAAGTAAAACAACATTGATGAGTGAGAAGTAACAATCCAAACTCACTCAATAATAGAAAAAGTACATGAAGTAAAAATAATATTAATGAGTGAGAAAAAATAACCCAAGCTCATTCAACAATTAAAAAATTACAAAAATAAAAAATAACATTAGTGAGTGAGAAGTAACAATCTAAATTGACTCAATAATGGAAAATGTACATAAATATAGAAAAAAATGTAGTTTTCCAAAAAAGAATGATAATGAGTGTTTTAAATTATTTAAATAAAACCAATGAAATTCTAAAAATGTAAAGTAATGGTGTAAATAAATAATCCATAGTCACTCAAGCAGACTATTTTGTTCTAAAGATAGATAAAACTAAAATAAAGTAGTGCAAGCATGTTGTAAGATATGAGGAAGAGAGAATATAAAAGTGCAAAAACAAATTTAAAATAAAAATTTCCTATCAAGGGGAGAATGAAACGGGTGGTGGGGGAGATGTAGGAAAAATCAAGGTAGAGAAACTCTTTATTTAAGTCAAGAAACTAAAATTAAGTTTGTCAAAACAAGATGATTTTTGACATTAAAGAATCTAAAGAACATCTCCTAACCACACAAATCTTGGGTTATCAAATGAAGTATGAATATCATCCCATGAGTGTTATATGCATAAAAATTAAAATGGACCTACCTTTTCACAACATGTTTTCCATTCTTCAGGTCCCCTTATAGAGCCATTGATATACTATGAAGATTGGGTACTTGTGTTAGACAGTAGGTAACACTATAGAGAATTTTTAATTCTCTTATCCCAATCTACTAGTCTACCGTACCCCAATAGACCTTGGATATATTATGAGTCCAACTATGGATTTTGAGCTTAGATTAGGAATAGGAGATGTGTTATGAATCATATATTTTCATGTGATGTTGACTTTTTTAATTTTATATTGCCTTTTGATCATTATTTTTTGTTAATGATTTGGATTTTAAATTTTTTATGGCTTTTTCTATTCTTCCTCCATACAAATTTGGGGAACCAAACATGGGTGCTAAAAATGACTATCACTTGAAAACTTTGAACTTGGTTTCTACGAAAGATGACTTAAAGAGCATGGTGTTTAAGAGTCTTGTTTGTTCATGTTAAATAAAAGTGATATCTTGATTTCGATCATTTTATCCAGAGTGGAGTGTAAGGAAGGGAGACAATGGGAAATAAACATGAAACAATTTGAAATACCTCAAATCATAAAAAATGTGACAATGTGAAAGGTATACAATGACAGGTAAGTATGAATGCTTATCATAAGGATGTATGTAAGTGTATGGAAACATTATATAATAGTTTTTTGTGTAAATTTTATTCATAAAAGAAATAAAAACTAAGGTTGAGAATATGGAATCACAAACTTTTAATCATTTTTTAAGTTCTAAAAAGAACACTCAGTTTGTAAAAAGGTTTGAAAGAATACATAAATTTTATGAGGACAACCTAGTCCTATCCATGGTCATAGACTAAAACTCATAAAAAATAAATATAAGTAGGTGAAAAAAGTGGTATTAGTATTTATGAGGAATGTCTAGTCCTATCCATGGTCTTAAACTATAACTCACAAAAGAAAGAAGAGAATGAAAAAGGTTTATAAAATAAAAAATGAATGATCAAAAGAGAAAAGGTATTAAAAATGGATGTTTGAAAGAAAAAGGTATTACTGAGAAAAACTGGATTGTATCCATGGTATTACAATGCAACTCATGAATTAAATGAAACTAAAAACCAAAGGACCAAAGAAGAGGACTAAGGTTTATGTATAGAATAAACTGTTGAAGAGGAGAGATCATTGGAAAAGTCTTGAAAGAAGTGTTAGTAGAGAAATATATATAATTTATGAAAAATAAAGGAGATATTTATTTAAAAATTACGTATTGGTGGGGTTTTTTGAAAATATAGCCTTCATTGGTTTGTAGATGATAGGTACTAGGACCAATAATGTCTTTTACTAAATAAGGTCACCACCATTTTTGGGCATGTTTTCCTTCTTTTTTATTTGTATAATCTAATTTTAGGACTAAGTCACCAACATTAAATGTTTAGACTTTGACATTTTGTTATGTTATTTATCAATGCGAGTCTTGTATTGGTGGTTATGTTGTAAAGAAGCCAAATGGTGTTCATTAAGAAAGTCTAAAGAATGAAGATGAGCTTAATGTAAATCTTCATCAGGAACTATACCATTAAGAAATATATGTAAATATGGGAGTTTAACTTCTAATGGTAATACTTATTTAGAACCATATACTAGTGAAAATGGTGTTGCCCTATTGGTAGTGCATATACTAGTATGATCACCTAAGACTAAATCTAGACTAATGATTCATAGGGAAAAGGGTTAGAAATATGGTTAAAGACTCCTAAGAAAGGTAAAAGGGTGATGCACCAAAGTTAAATGGACACTCATATAAGATTAAACACACATTGGATCAGAAAAAGACAACTATGTCTTAATCTCATAATCTCACTAGTTGCATAAATATTTCATAGAAGAGGTTCCAAGTAGAACACTAGTCTAGACCTGCAAGCTAGTTTGAAAACATCTTCAAAGAGGCAAGTAGAAGGATAGTAAACTAGGAATAATCTCCTTCACAAATTTACTATACACAAGAATACTAAGCACTAATTAAAGACAAGATATAGGCAAAGAGATGATCCTATTACTTCAAAAGGCATTTCTTACAATATTTTGACAGGGTTTAACAATATCAAACAAGCACACTTTGGTAAGAGTCTCGATGATTATCCTTATCCCAGAAAAGAAAATGCTAAATTATAAGAGATGATAACCCATTCCATGGGAATGAGACTAGGATATATAGGATAAGAGAAAAAGAAAGAAAAGATGTGTGAGCATACCATCAGAAAAATAACACTTTATCCTAGGTCATTAATTAAACCTAAGTCTCCACTTTTTGCTCCTTAGCCAATGAAAACTTTGTTGCTTTTTTTATCAATCAAGACACTTCCCATGGATGGTTGAGTGAGAAAGTCCCCAAATGCTCTAAATATGTATTGAATACTCCTAGAAATAGTTCCCAATACTAGATCTTTTCTTTAATCCTTCATGTCATCTCTCGCTTGAGGACAAAACCTCATGCTCATGGATCTTATTAAATCATGGAATCATACCTTTTAGGTGGCTGCTTGTCGAAACTATGGCCATGCTTAAGGATGAAGACCCTTTGCATTAGTCACCTATCTACTTCACTTTCATATGTCGATCATAGGTCTATCCTATAGACATAAAACCAATCTAAGGCCATTGGTTTTCCTACAGTTTTCCATACTCTACTCAATACCCAGTCCTATTTAGCTATCAACTTGCTGACCTTTGATCTATATTAGATCTAAAAGACCTATTATATCTTTGCATAGCTTTGTTTTCAATGCTTGGTCCTTATTATTTATCCTAGTTCAACTCAATTTGATCTCAAACTCTATTCTATATATTTTTCACCAACTCAAGTCTATTTATTTGCTTTTCCTAAGTCAAACTACTCCATCGACCTTAGTCAAAAATATCCCAAATAGATCCTTTTCCCATTGGTTGTTGATAATCCAACTTGGTTCTATTGACATTTTGACCTATGTTCACTCTATTGATCTTGATCTATATGATCAAGCACCAACCATCGATCTTACCCATAACTTGTCAACTTTTATCCAAGCTTATGCCATATGTCAAACGTGTGTTTGATTTCAAGATCCATTATTAGTCTACCAGCTCCTATGGTTATGCCATATGGAATCTCCTCATCACATTGACTCTTTGACTCTAATCATGGGCCATTGATCTTGTTTTTCATTCTCAAATGCACTCTATTAGATCTACCTAGACCCACTGATCTACCTGTCATCACTCATCATTATATTTGATCTAGGCTTCTGAGATCTAAATACTTGTCTAGCCCATATTTATTTAGGGGCCCATTTGATGGTTTTTTAATGATAATGGATATTTTTTAAGGCCCAACTATTATGTCTACATAAATGTCTTTGTATTTTCCATTTCAAACGACTACTTGTGGGGGCCCAAACTTGACATATGCATGCCTGTCATGGGATAATTGAATCCCAATGGCTATTCACTATGTCCTAAATTTGACACTTTCACAAACATCCTATCATGTTTCCCATTTGTTGTCTCCATAACAAATAATTTCTTTGGGCTATTCATTGGATGTTTATTGCAGGCTTTTTGTCTCAGCCACTTTCTCTAAAGGAATTTGTTTATGGTTATTTTTCATCGAACAAAATGTCTGAGGAAATTGTCATGGGATAATTACCCAAAGGAATTGAGTATATCTTATATTTACCTTGGTCAATTTATTACGTAAAAAATATCCCAAATAATTCATGTATTTAGGACTTATGCTTACGGATAAAATATTTGAGAGAAATGAGGTCTTCAGGGAAATTATCACGTGACAATTTTCTTGAAAGAATTCATACTTAGATGTTTCCATGGACCTTTTGATTTGGATAAAATGTCCAAGAGAATTCATGCCTTTGAGATTTTTTTATAGGACACTTTTCTAAAAAATACCCTTTGAAACTTTGTCTATGGTACTTTCCTAACATAAATGGCCCTTTAAATCTTCTATTTGGATAATTTCCTGATAAATGACCCTTCAAAAAATTGTTCTAGGTACTTTGTCAAAGAAATGGCCCTTAAAATTTTTAATTTGAACCTTTTGTCGAAGAAAAAATACCCTTCAAAAAAAGTATTTAGGACACTTTGCTGCAAAAAATGACCTTTCGGGAAAATGTATAGGACACTTTGCTTGAAAAAGTGCCCTTCGAGATTTTTGCCTTTGGACCATATTCTCAAAGAAATAACTTTTGGCATTTTTGTATGATCCATTTTCCTTAATAAATTCCCTTTGGAAATTTTTTTGAACATTTTCCCCAAAAGAATTATGCCTTCAGGAAAATTGTGCAAACAATTTTCTTGAAAGAAATCTAATACTTAGCTTGAAAAATACACTTTGATATTTTTGCTTTAGACCTCTTTGGCTGAAAAAATACCCTTTGGGATTTTTGTTTGGTACACTTTCTGAGAGAATGATCCTTTAGGATTTGTTTTTAGACAAAATATCCAAAACAATTCCTGACACTTAGCCCAAAAGACCTGAAAGAAATCTCCTGAAAGAAATAACACTTAGCCAAATAAAAAGGTCATAAAGAACTAAACTTAGCAAAAGGAAAGTCCTGAAATATCTCCTAAGTAAGGATTTACCTAAAATTGTTTGACACTTATCTTTTCTTTTTAATCTCATCCGAACTCATGCTTTAACTGTAGCTTGATTTTTGAAGGCTCAAACACTATGAAAATTTGTACAGATACCTTCTCTTTGCAACTGTAGACCTGTCTCTTAGAAATTGGCAAGATACACTTTTAAGCAAGCTCAAAGTGTTTCAAAAGATTTGAACTCTGTATGATCCCTTTGGTCCATTAATTTCATCCAAAAGTCTTATCCAAGCCTTGATCCATACTTGATCTTTAGAAAACTACACTGCATTTAGGCAAGTTTGGTATGTGGGCCAAAAATGGCCAACATGAACCATTGTTTTGAGAGATCTGTAGGGAACCATTCTACCAAGGTAGGTAAATGGTTGTAGGATTAATCCCTACTACCAAAAATCTTAATTGATCACTTTATAACAATTGTTTGGGTACTAAGGAGCACCGAGTAGATTAGGAATTCTCCTTTCTATATGTTTTCTTATGTGTTTCTTTTCGTGTGTGTGTGTGTGTGTGTGTGTGTGTGTGTGTGTGTGTGTGTGTGTGTGTGTGTGTGTGTGTGTGTGTGTGTGTGTGTGTGTGTGTGTGTGTGTGTGTGTGTGTGTGTGTGTGTGTGTGTGTGTGTGTGTGTTTGTAGATGATCTCTTCACTAGATTTTGAAACCATGACAAGAAGTATAATGTGTGATACCCATGCAAAGAATAATCTAGGTGTACCATTATCAATGATAGTAAAATCAAAACAAAGTAATTATGTCCAGTAAATGTATGATCAAGTCACATCAACTAAAATCTTAGTTGTATAATGGTCATCCCCAAGAAGTTAATACCAAAGCCTAGGTTTAATTGATCTAATATTCACCAAATCAGTAGCCAATCAACATCACTAGTACATACTCTAGTATGGATAACAAATAATATATTGGTGTATCTCAATGCATGCACCAATGACTAATTGCCTTTATTTCCAAATCAGATAAGATTTGTCACATCAGTATTCACATTAATATCAAAGAGATAGCTCAATGCGGCATTTATGCAAAAACCAAAAGGCATGAATTCTATAAAGGCACAAGGTTGCAAACCAAGTCTACATTTCATTATTTCAACCATCACTACAAGTTGAAGTTTCAGAGCTGAGCCAATTTATACAATGTAGAAAGCAAAAAGTTTCTCATTTCTAGTATTTTGATACCATGGAACATTCACAACTCATCAGATAATTGATAGATTCTTAGAAGGAAGAAATGGCAATCAATGTTACACTTTAGTAGACAAAATATACTAATCTAGAGTTGTTTGACTATTTTTAAGCAATATAAAAAACTCTTATAACCAAATCTAGTAGATGTTGCACAACCACTTACTCTTGTAGCCCCACACTATGTCCACAACACTAACATCAAGTGCTTGCTTCAGATGCCTACCTAGTGATGTGGGGAAGATTGTGCAAATCCTACTTGGCTGCTACAATGAGGGAAACATTTACATTGGCCCTAATACCACCATCATCATCAACACCAAAAAAATGGCCAGAGCTTTGGACATGTCTATGAGGGGTGATTTTCTTGCTCCCTACGAGTCCATAATGCCTCATATCCTTCAAGAAGTTAGAGATGTATATGTCTGGGGGTCCAAAGGAATTTCAATTGAATATATCCAAGATGAACTAGTGCGCATCTTGGTTGAGTGCATCACACATATATTATGGCAAACAACCAAGTCTATGAAACATATACTCAGAGGAGTGGTTGACATTGTAGATCACCTGATCTATCATAATGATCAATTCAACTGGCCCAATTACTTTGTATAATATTTTCTTATAAATATTGATAAGTGTCGCATGACTTTCAACTAGGCCTTCTAGTACTAATTTTTTATCTTTCTACTCTATTTCACCTAATGGAAATCCCCTGAAGGAGAGGTGCATCTAGACACTGACTACTGGCCAGCACAACAATTTTGTAATTTGATATGGACACATGAGCGTGGTAACCTAGATCACAAGGTAAAATTTAAGACATGATGGGAGGAGTGTTTAGAGCTCATTGCTATATAACTAAGGGTGTTGTTGAACATCATGTAGTACTTACGACAACATATTAGTGTCATTTTGCTTCCAAAAGGTGTCTTCATTCAAATGCATGAGCTACCTAGGTTGTTATTTGGTCCCCTACCACATTGTATTACCATGGCCATGGTGTAGGTCAAGTTCACCGAGAAAAAAACATATGTAGCTAGGTGTGCGACACCTCTTCAAGCCATACCACTTGGTGCAATAATTTCTTCAGCACAACCATAAATAGAATATACAACCTCAAATAAATAAAAAATAAATTGTAAGCTCTCTGCATAACAACAACCATCACCTCTACTAAAGTGTAATATGAGGAATATATAAAATTAGATGGATGACCCCAAGGTACATCAGATCGCAAGCTCCTATGACCTACCTCATATGGGGATGGACGAGTAGGAGGTTTAGCAATTGATGATTTTAGATATGGCAGACAACTTTTATGAGGGGGAGGAGAAGTTATTATGGAATATAGTGTGCACAGTTTAAATGAATAAAAAGGTCCCTCTAAGTCTTTGGGTGAAACTACCACCATGCCCTGTATCCATTATTTTTGATACTGTACATGAAGAAGCTAAATAAATATAGAGAATGGTTGAACTCTTTGAGAAGCAACCTTAAGCCACTTTTGTAGTCATCATCATATTTGCACCACTACCATAAAGTCTATAGGAGACTCTAATGTGCAGACCTCAAATCTGAAGAGAGGCCATGGTTTCTCTTAATCTCAAAGAATGCACATTTGGCAGGGCATCCATTGCATAGGAAGTGTAGCCTTCTCCTTCCTCCACTTTACCACCACCCAAACATAGGCTGGTTCCTTTTGGGTAAAATAAAGCATCTATGTCCATCTCTCTTATCCATTCAATTGATTTTCCAACCACAAAACAAGCCTCAAAGGTTGAAGAGATGATACCAGATTAGCGTACAGCTGAATAACAAAAGGCTTCATGGGAGGAAGTAGTTCATGTATTAAAATGGCTCGTTTGATAAGAAGTGATAGAAGGAGCAGGCCCAATAGCAATAAGCTAAACAAGCACATTATCAAGATGAGGAAGTTGAGGCCAAGTAAAAGGCCCATGACGTAGAAGTTAAATGACAATAGGCTATCGAGGAGGCAAAAAAAGGACAAGAAGTTACTGATGTAGCAAAGTAAGCATAAGAGGTGCACCAAAAAAAAAGGGATGAAGAGTAGAGTAATAAAGAGGTTGCACTCGCTACCAAGGCCAAGGAAGAATAATATAAACAATGCCAATATATAGAGGCACGGGTAAAGAATGATCTATAGGATTCCACTCTCACACAGTAGCAAGCTAATAAAGCTACAAGGAAGAAGAAATAAGAAGAAAATGAATCCCTACATAAAAAATAGGCTCAAGCACATGAACAAGTGTGTACAGCCAAGGCATAAGCTAATTTAGAGGCATAGGCACAACCCAACGCTGAATGAGACAAGTCTGTTGTGCATGAAGAACAAAAAAAGGAAGAACGTGTGTAGAATCAGCAAGAGGAAGAATAGAAAAAGAAGAAATTTGTAAAAGAGGAGTAAAAATGGAAAGCAGTAGAGGAAGAAAAGAGAAAACAAGATGAAGACACTGTGCAACAATGGAAGACTACAAAAAATGTCAAGGCACATAAACAACAAGTGCTTGAACAATAACAAGTAGGTGGGTCAGAGTAACTAGGACAAGAAGAAGATAAAATCATATCTATAATATGTGAGAAACAACTAGCCTTTCCTTTGGGAGGAGTCTAGATATGGGACATTCCAACTATGGGTGTTCAGTGCACCACCTTCTTACTTCCACTTGAAACCATGCCACAACCTAATCCTTCAGCCACCATGAGAACTTTGACAGCCTTCCCACTTTATTAGGAAACATCATTAGATGCTTCTAGGTTACCATTGAAGAAGCATTTGGAGGGTGTTGCGGCATTCTAGGAGTCCATCTCACAGAAGGTTGCCTCACTAAAATAGGATGTCAATCAATCTAAGGTCAAAAACATTGAGTTGAAAGCTTGACTACACGAAGCTACAAATCTCATTCAAGATACTTGTCTCGAGTTAGTCACTTGATCAATCATGGATCAAGTAATATATGACCAACACAAACTCAAGACACTTGTATCTAAGTTAACAAAATATTGATGTGCAGTGAAAAAACTATGCGCAGTAAGAACATTGGGTTAAAATGTCAAGGTCGAGGCTACCACACTCATCACTCTGCTAGAGGAATATCAAGGAATTCTCAATGCCACCGCACTTCAAGCTCAATAAGTCACACATAGCTTGCTATATTGGAAGCAGTAATTGGATACAACATTAGCCAATTTCAGTGTAGACTTTACAAAGGCCACCATAGCCAAAACAACCATGGAAAGTCACACTTCATCTAGGGAGGAGAAGGACAGAGCACTCTAAGAATCACTGAATGCTAGGGATAATGTGCACAACAACCTTCTAAATTGAAAGAGCTAGCTATTGTGCAGTTCTTTCACCGGCCTCCAAGATCAAAGACATGCAAATAAGATGGAATAGTTGAGTGGAGAGATTCAAACAAGGGTTGAAAACACTAAGGCCACATTGAGCATCACTAATGATTCAAACCTTAAGTAGATCATCAACTACCACACTAGATTGCACACCCTACTATGTTTAATACAAGAAGTAATGTTATATTGGAACACATATAAAACATATCTGACTCCTTTCACCTGGTCAATTGCATAGATTGTCAATACTGTATAAGCCTCCATCAAATCTTTGGCAGATCATCACATGGTGTACAACTGCACAGTCCCATTCCAAGGACTCTTCTAGTCAACCTTCATCTACGCCCATGCCACCACCTTCAAGTTAAGTACTATGCAAAGTATAAATTTTGAAAATTTTGTATAAATTTTTGTATTGGGAAAGACTTAGTAAGACAAATGGGGCTAGGTTGGTTGAAAATACGCAAAGGGAATCCACTTGGTGATGTAAGCCTATTGAAAAATCATAAAGGGCAGTGGGTTGGTACGCTACTTAGTTTAAAACCTAAAAAGGTGGCTAAGTAGTGTGCAAGAGGTGAAAACTAGAAATGACACCTTGAGTGATTACTACGACTCTTATCGGTCTAACCATTTATTTAGTTCCCTTTAACTTAAAGGGTGGTTAAGTAGTGTACAAGAGGTGAAAATTGAAAATGACACCTTGAGTGATTACTATGACTCTTACCAGTCCAACCATTTCTTTAGTTCCCTTTAACTTATTCATTCTCGAAAGATTATGTGACATTATCTCAAGATGAGACAATAATTTAAGTCTAAAAAAGTGTTGGTAGAAGAACGTGGATTGTAAAGTTGTGCAGGATATTTATCTGATATTCATGTGTTATGCACTCAATTTTTTGTTGTATAGTCTATTTTGTCTTATCTTCATGACTTGTAATAGGCTAGAATATGAAGAGACTCCACTTTTGGCACCAAGTACGAGAAGAAGATGAATAGTCATAGATTGAAAACATCTATATATACTTTTGGTTGTAAGAAGAAGGGGGTTACATTTTTTGGAAGACATTAATAGAAATTATATAGTTATGGTTACCAGTATTATTTCTTGTTATGTTCTTTGCATGCATTCACATGTGTAATATCTTGGTTACTTTCTATCTAAACTATTTTGAATGCATTATTTCAGTTTATGCAATATTGGTTGTTCTTAAACTGCTCAATAATGTAGAATAATTAATGCTTCTTATGTTTCTGTTGTCTACATTCTTGTCTTTTATGATAAACTATTATGCACACATGAAGTATCTCACAACTATCCTCATCCTTAGCATGTTTTGATGCTTTAGGAACCTTTGTTAACAACTTTCTTTCTGACTTGGGTATAGATCAATAGGAGGCTAGTCGCATGGACAATTACCGCATCACCTGGGATGACACGGAGGGTGTCACGTCAATTGATTTCATCCCCTAATTTGGACATTGCTCACTTGAGTTGGATTGTCTTGTCGAATGTCAATGTGGTAGTTTAATTATTACGAGTTATTAATGATTGGGCTTGGCTCGTGCAATATTAGATATTAAAATCATACAACTCAATGTGTAGTTTGGCAGTATAGCTTTAATCTCTTTCCTTGTTCCTCAGACTCTCAAGTTTTTTGGTGATGTATACTCTCACTATGTTTCAGTGGTCTTAATTTGCTCGAGATATACCAAGTAGTGCTTAATCCTTAGTGTTGTCAGTGACATTTGGAAAGGGTAAGGTCAAGGAAATGGATTTAGGTGGGTATGTCTCCCTAAGGCATCTTAAGAAGGTGTTATGGCTACCTTCAGAGGAGGTGATGAAGGTTGTGTGAGGTAGTTGGGGAAGCTCTTCTTTGTGACAGTTTGAGAATCAAGGTAAAATATAATATCATGTCCCTTTTTGCTAGCAACTTGCTTGTGCTAGTAGCAAATGAGTCTCATGTTCTAAAGCTGGTGGATTTCTTTCTTTTTCTTGGATGTCGTGTGGGTTTGGCTAAGGCTCTGGTAGAAGTTGATAATGGTCCATTTGAATGCCTTCCATTCTCCAAAAAGGAAGGAATGGGTTTTATTCATCTCTTTGTTCAGGGCTTTGGAGGTAAAATTTGTCTCATTATTGTCTTATGTGGACGAATTATAATTTGCCTTCAAAAATCCCTCCTCTATTAGTCACTTCCTCCCATGACTTCCTCTAGAAGAGGCACTAACTCCCATTTTGAATATGGTGGTTGGGGAGGTAGCTCGTCAGTCTGTGAATCGTGTTGTGATTGTAAAATTCCTATATTGTGGGATATATCATGGCAAAATCTAGGCTCTGAACTGGGTTTCATTAGCTTCACCTCGAGTGGTTTTAGGGGATTTGTTGAAGCTACTAGAACCTTTTTAGACTCTCTGTTAAGCAGGTTCTCTCAGTGTGGCTCTATTGGTGTTTGTTCTTCGATGGGAGTGAATATGCAGGGGACTATCAAACCTCTAATTTGATCCTCAGATGGAATTGGTGGCTTGCAAGTTGCTACTATGAGTGTGAAGGAGCAAGGAGATGTAGAGTTGGAATGGATTAACATTTTTGATTGATCTCGATACTATGTTTTAGTGATTTGTTCATAAATGTGGTGAAATGGGTCTATTTTTTGGACACTATTGGTTTGTCTAGTCTTTGGCTTCATTAATCTTGGTAGGCATTATAATGTAAATGTTATCCTAGTCTAGTTTTTCTCTATTGGTATTATACTAGGACTTTTTAAATTCTAGTTTTTTGGTCATATGCTTGTTGAGTATCCTACCGGTATGACAAACTATGGAAATATTGTTCTAATTTTGCTTATACAGGTATGGGTTTTGTCAACCCTGAGATCAATCCAAAAAAAAAGAGAGAAAATATGTGATCAATTTGCTTGAGATGGACCACATAGTGATTGAATCCTTGGTGTTGTTAATGAGATTTGGGAAGAAAGAGGTCAAAAACATGGATTTTGATGGGTTTATCTCCTTAAGGCGTCGTAAGAAGGTGTTATGGTTTCCTTTGAAGGAGGTGATGAAGGTTGTGTGAGGTAGTTAGGGAAACTCTTCTTTAAAACAATTTGAGAATCAAGGTAAACTTTGATATCGCATCTCTTTTTACTAGCAACTTGCTTGTGCTTGTAGCTGATAAGTCTCATGTTTTGGAGCTGGTGGATTTCTTCATTTTCCCTCGATGTCTGGTGGGCTTGGATAAGGCTCTTGCATAAGTTGATAATGGTTCATTTAATGTCTTTCATTCTTCAAAAAAGGAGTGGGTTTTATTTATGTTTCTTCATTCAAGGCTATGGATTTGTCTCATTGTTATCTTATATGGAGGAATTACAGTTTGCCTTCAAAAATCTCTCCCTTGTTGGTTGCTTCCCCTTGTAACTTCCCATGGAGGTTTTGACTCCCATTCCAAAGTTGATGGCTTGGGTGGCAGCGCATTGGTCTCCAACTCACATTGCAACTATAAAATACCTGGCTCATGGGATGTATCGTGGTAAAATATAGGCCCCAAACTAGGTTTCATTGGCTTTGCCTCAGGTGATTTCGAGGGCTTTACTAGATCCACTAGACCCTATTCGGACTCACTCTCCATTTGGAAGGTTCTCTCAACTTGGCTATGTTGATGTTTGCTCTTTGATGAGAGTGAAGATGTAGAAGACTAGCAAGCCTTTGATTGGATCCTCGAATGGAACTAGTGGGTCACAGGATGCTACTGTGGGTGTGAAGGAGCACAGGGGTGTGACACTGGAATGGATTGAAAGTAATTTGTTTTAGTGATTTGTTCGCAAATGTGGTGGAATGGCTCTATTTTTGGACATTGTGGTTTTCTCTATCTCTAGCTTCATCAATCTTGATAGGCATTATAATGTAAATGCTATCTTAGTCTAATTGTTCTCTATTATTATTCTACTAGGAATTTTTGTATTATAATTTTGTGGTCAAATGCTTGCCATGTATCCTACCGGTATATCAAAGTATGGAAATCTTATACTAATTTTGCTTATACGGGTAAGGGCTCTGTCAACCCTAAGATCAATCTAAAAAAATAAAATAAAATATGTGATAAGTCCAAATTAAATACATTATATTTTAAATTTTTATAAATAATTTTATTAATGGTAAGACTTTAAATAAATTTATTTTAAAGTATTTAAAAATTTAGATTAATATTTGTTTCTCAAGTTTTTTAATATTTAAAATCTAAAATAAATACTTTGAGATTAAAATATTATAATTTTTTTCAAATAAGTATATTTCAAGGAATGTTTTTAATAAAATTATTTTAAGGTATTTAGATATTAGATTTTAAAAAAATACTATATCTGATATTTTAAATTTAGTGACCCATAAAAAATTTAAAAGTAAGAAAATGTTTCAAATAAGGTGATAAAGTTATTAAGAACACGAAACTCAATGAATTAGCTAGATGTAGATCCATATTTGTTTTTTGATTTGTTACAAATTGTCTATTGTTATATTATAGTTTCACTAATGGTGTTGTTGCTTTTAATTATATGTTTGTTTTAAAACTTTTATTAGGAGGTTCACAACATCAATTACCACTAATCGAGGTGTTTTATTTGAGCCTTTATTATTATTATTATTATTATTATTATTATTATTATTATTATTATTGAAAATATACAAATTACATAAAGAATTCAATGCTCATAAGTGTCCGTAAAAAAGGGAAATTGCTAGCAACATTAAAAACAAGAACACAATGCTTGCAACAGAGTAAAAAAAAAAAGTCAAAAACATGATACATAAATACATTACATCTGTTGTTCCAAATAAAAACAACGAATTGAGAGCCTTGTCAACCATCATACAAAAGATAAAAACAATGAATTGAGAGCCTTGTCAACCATCATACAAAATATTTTTCAATTCCTAAGCAACACAGAGCTTTTTGTTACATAACTGCTGGTTCACTTAATATTTAATTTGTTGGCTCTGAGGAGTTACCGCTATGTTCTTTAATTTCCTCTGACATTGAGAGAAACAAGAAACAAGACAAAAAAACATATTAAAGCAATGTTGTATAATTACAAATATCTAATAATCATAATGATAAAAAACTGTTTTACCTTTGTTCTTCCAAAGATGCATTAAAACAACATATCTAACACCATCAATAATAACCTTATCATGTAATCCAACACCTAATAAAACCTCTTTCAATTTAAACTTATGTCCAAAAATAACAGATAAGTCAAAAAACATTGAATTCCATTGTTTTTCACATGTGAACATCCCTAAAAAATGTCTCAATACTTTCATATTGATGACAAAAAAGACAATTTGCAATGTAATATCTTCTAAATCAACTAAACATCAGAATCAATGTTTAATTTCCAAATTTGAACATTAAATTTTATCCAATATTTTATAATAAATCTAGAGTTCCATTTACTATTCAAATGAAACTTTAATGTTATACTTTTATTTTTCATTGTAAAAAAAAGCTCCTTTCAAAACTCTCTTATTAATATTAAAAAAATATTTAAAAATTTTTAATTGATATTTATATTTATTAGTTTTTAATTTTTTTTTAAATAAATAAATTTATTTTAAAATATTTAAATTAACATTATTATTTATTAAATTTTATACTTAAAAATTTATTTATATTTAAATTAATATTTTAAAAAAAAATCAAATTTGAAAATATCTTTCACATTTACTCTCTTTTTTTTAAAAAAAGTTATCAAACAAAGACATTGAAATTTTTTCATAATATACAATTTTCCCTTTCCACATTAAGATTACCCATATGTACTTAAACATCATTTCTTCCAATAAAAAATCAAAAGAATTCAAAATTTCATAATCTTAAAATTAAAGGAAAGATGACTGAAAAAAATTGTACCTTTCTTAATTAATACCTACCTTAATTAATTTATTAACATTTTAAATTGTAACATATAATCTATTCTTCCAATAAAAATAACAATGTTTCAAATCACAATATATAATTCATTATTAAATTATTATCTTTCAATAAAAAGAAATTATTCAAATTAGAACATAAAATCCATTATCAAGTATTCATTCTTTTAATAATAATAAAATTAAAAAAATTAAAAATTTCAAAAAACAATTTTTCTAAATAATTACAATATATAACATTGATGATAAATTAAATGTTACAATCCAAAACATCATATTACAATCTAAAACATCAATAAATTAATTGTATATTACAATCCAAAACAACAATAGATTAATTATAACGATACAATTTTATTTTAATCATAAAAAACACTATATTTTCCAAAAACGACATCAATGGATTTAAAAAAATAAAACAATGCTAATAACAAACAATAATATCTAAAATAATACAAATATACATTACAACAAAACCAAAACCAAGGAAAAACAACCATAGAAAAACCATCAACTATTATGTAAAAGAGTCTTCAATTCCTAAGCAATCCACATCTCCCTGTTATTTAAGAATTGAATTTTAAAATATTATCATTATTTCTTTCTTCTATTCCACTTGACATTGAAAGAATGAAAATTTACTTTACTTTTGTTTTTTCAAAAATACATTAAAATAATATATTTAACCATTTACAATAACATTATCATGTAATCCAACCCCTAATAAAACTTTTCTTCTATTAAATATATATTTAAAAAACAAAAAACTGAATTCCATTTTGTTTTTTTTTCCTCTTTTAAGAAATATCGGACAAACGAGGCAATTTTGATTTAATCAAAACGACGAAGGTTTTTTCCAATAGTCCTTTCTTCTAAAGATGATAGTACTTGGAATTTTTCAAGTAACGTTTCTTTTCTCAATTACTTTTAATCTCGCTCACGTTTGTGATACAAATGCGCTATACATATAACATAACACGCATTTTTGTAAATATTTGTTTTTATTTAAAGAAAGGTGAAGTAAACTGCCATTACATCCGGACTTCGCCACAGATATGGCGAAACCCTTCCCCTACATTTCTCATCTTAATACAAAATTACTGTGAAAATAAAATCCGATCACGGCCCAAAATAGATCTACATAAATTTCCATTTATTTAGCCAGATATTTCAATGGATCTCACTTCAGGTTTGGGCTCAGGTTGCTTGGGCACAGTGACCGTGAGAACCCCATTTTCCATGGCAGCTTTCACTTCTCCCACCTTAGCATTCTCCGGCAGCCTGAATCGCCGCAGGAATCTGCCACGCGATCGTTCCACCCTATGATATTTCTCATTCTTATGCTCCTCTTCTTTGCTTCGTTCACCGCTTATCTGAAGAACTCGCCCGTCCTCCAGTTCTATTTTCACCTCATTCTTTTTTAGACCTGCAAAATCAAAGATATTCTATTACAGTCAGATTCATCATACAAGATGGAAAAATAGTAGACATACGTAATGGAGTGACTGATAAAACTAAAGAATACCGGGAAGGTCGGCCTTGAAAATATGAGCTTCAGGGGTTTCCTTCCAGTCAATCTGAGTGTTGGCTACAGCCACTGCATCCCTCGCAGAATCCGTGGAGGGGCCTGCCAAAATAGAGGAATTAAATACCGGAAAAGGATCCCACAAATCCAGCGAAAAAGGATCGAACACATTGGAGGATCTCCTGCCGAAAAAGCCTGGAACGATCGACATTATGCAACAACTCGCAAGTAACGCTCTGCGAACGGATCTTACTCCTTGACAATTTGTGTTATATGATGGGCATTCCAACGCAGAATGGGTGATATATAGTGCCCAAGTTCCAGTTGAAGAAAGTTCTAGAAGGGTAGATTTAAATCTAGAGGCGTCCAAAAGCTGTGCGCACCCAAAGCACGAAGGGGCCAGATTGTTCTCGTGGGGTCTATTGAATCGGTTTTATTACGGGCGGCGCTATTCAATCTCATACCATTAGAGTGGGGCCTTGTTTTTTTCCGGTTAAGGGGAAATTAAGATATTTGTGGATTCAAAATTTTAATTTTTTTTATAAAGTTTTAAAGTAAATTACTGAAACAATGAACTTAATTACAAATAGCAGCAAGGGTCGTATATCGTATAGCCTGTTAGTATTGACAATTGTTTATGGTTGAATTTATTGAATTGTATTAGTTTTTGTTTTTATATTAACAATTATTTATGATTGCATTATATAATATATAATCAATGTTTTTGTATTCCAAATTGTTTAAAGTTAAATTTGTATGTAAATTTGTAATGTAAACTCACTACAATAATATATAACATGATAAAATTAATAATAATAAATAGAGAGAATCATTAATAATGGGACTTAAGAATATAATATTTATATAAAATCTATAAAACAATTTGTATGATGAGATCTATGTTTAACCATGTAAGCATAATTTAAGATTGGTAGTGGATCTTCTATGTGTATTACAAAATTATAGATGGCAACAAATGAAAATGCTAAACAATTGATTAAATAGACAAATCCCATAAATTTAGTAACAAAATAAGAAAACTTAACATACATACATCCAATTAGAACAAAAAGATTTAATCAATTATCAGGGCCTTTTAAGAGTAATAATATACAAGTGTGAAAATAAGTTTCAACCCAATAAAATATAGGGTAACAAGGTAGTTAGTTGCCTTAACCAAAATAGGGGCCTTTAGAAATCTTGATATTGGTATCTAATCCAAGATTTTTTTGAGGAAGTTTTAATTACATAATTATATTGAATATGATTTAACTTGCATGTACAACTGTAAAGTGTCATGGTGACTATTCATCAAGTCATAATTTGAGAAAAGAAAAACAATAATTTCCAAGGGGAATTTAGAATAAATCCTACACATGTACACAATCAATTTTTTAAGTAAAAGGAATTAAATTATCCAGCTATGTGCAACTCACTATCCTCAAAGTTGGGCATGTACTATGCTTGTTGCCATGTTGCTGAACAAAAATCATAAATAAAAAAAATCTTTCCATGAACAGAAGGTTGCATCACTATTCGTTTCTCTTTGTAAAAAGCACACGATAATTCATATCCTTGAAAGGAAAATTGAGTGGGAATGAGAGGGAGCCTCTCCCATGAGCCATCCAAAGGACTGTATATTGCTATTCCAGTGGTAGTAAGAGCATTGGATTCAATCAAAGTTATTGCCTCTTCGTTGAAACCCAATCACTCCCTGTCTTGGTAGAACCGAGGACTGTTAACTAAAACTTTCTAGCTTTTGCAAACACTTATGAGGTTGTAATGGGTGGTGTGTGGGACCCTTAACAAACATTTTCTACATAATTGATCGGGAAGATTAAAAAAAATTGCATCGATCAAAATCAAATCTCCCACAAAATATTTTATTTATTGAAATAAATCTAACCCAAAGTTACCCCTAATACTTTTAATCTACCATATTTTTCATCAAGCTCTATCTTTCTTTAATGTTAATGTCACACAGTCAACCACTGCGTGGTTAACCATCACCACTCACTCAACCATGATGAACTTGATTGTTATGAACTTCACGATTCAAGAAGAGATTTTATACATGTTTTTAAACCATAAGGAGAGAGGGATAGATAAACCATAACCACATGTATCCTCACTCACTTCTTATTATGTCTATGTTTGTCTTTCTCTTTCAAGAAAAGCTTCAAATTATTATGAATATAAACACTAACTAATTAATTAATTCAATGACTTTAGTCTTAAAGTGTGAATGGTAAATTGCTGGAAATAATGCAATGACAATTTTGAGAAAAATATTCATGGCAGACTTGTTCCAAGGCCATAGTTTCCAAGATTTGGTTGGTTTCTCCATTCCAAAGCCCCAGATCAGTCAGGGATGAACCTTCACTGTTATAGCTTCCATACCAATTGGAAAAATGCATAGTTTAAAAAAATGCACTGAAAAATACGTGGAGATGCATAAGTTATTGTAGTTTGAAACAAAAAGGATCCAAATGGCATTGAAAGAATTGTAAATAATATGAACACAAGGAAGAATCTCCAAAAACCATATATAGCACATTTTTTTGTCCTTAGAAGAGTGAAAGAAAGATTCAGCGATGAAATTTCCATTGAAGGTAGTTTGGGGCAACATCTTCCAGAATGAAAGCAATAAGTTTGGTGAAACAAAATGGGTGAAGAATAATTCATTGAGACTGCAGGGATTGGAGAAGCATCACAAATTTTAGTGGATTCCTTGGCAAAAGAACACAGTGGATCTTAGTCGTTGTAGAGTAGATGATAGTCATTGGAAATCACTTCACATAAAACCTCCCTTACAGACCAAAAATGGAATTTGGATATGCATGAAAGTTAATATTTGGAGACACCATCCCTACGTCCACTAGACCTGCAGAGAAATGTACGGTGGTAATATGAGAAAGTGGAAGCACAATAACTAACAACAAAATTGATTCAAATCATGCCCCATATTCAATGAATTTTAATCGGTATAGCTGTTAAAAAATTAACAAGTGAAAGTCAAAATTAAAAATAAGAATAAAAATAAAAAACAGTTTTCATATTTTTTTTTTAAAAAAAAAATCCAAATCTTAGAACATATTATTATATGAAACTTGATGCAATGAAGACACAAATAGCTCTAAACTGATGCATGTCATGAATGTGAAGGCATGAGAAAAGGGTTTTTATGTTTAAAATAAATAAATATAGGACCATTCATTTTATTAGTTATTAAAATGGTGGAGAAAATTACGCATCTTAAATTTATTAGGTGATGTGGCATTTTAGTCCTATAAATATGGATTAAGTTATTAAATTCCTTGCACACATGTCAATAAGGGAATTTTTGTACACACATGTCATGAGGGAAATTTTTATTTTAAAAATTAAAAAAATTGTATACGAAGAAACCATCAAAAAAATGTTTTTTGCCAATAAGATGTCAAATAAATTACTTTTAATGCTTTTTCATTTTCCAAAAAAATCTCATAAATGAAAATAGTCATTTGAAATTTCATTGTTGATGAAAAATTATTGTTTTTGATTGGTCTTTTGACTAAAATTATTTGCTTCAATTGATTCCTATAGTTCCCTTCCTCGGCAGGAACTAAATATTATTTCATTGAAACCCTCTATTCATACAATGCCTTTGGGATAGAACAAGTTAATACTAGTGTATGGAAGACCCACCCATCCATCACATTTAAAAAAAAGGGTACAATACAATGTTATTTTTAAACATGATACTATTTTTAATTAAATGGATTCATGTTATTCATTCATCATTGCCCTCTTAAAGGATTTTCTATTTTTTTTATCAATATGAAAAATATTTTAATCAATTTTTTTAAAAATATGTCAAAATATGTATTTTAATTTAGTTTTCACTTATTTAAAAAAAATATATATAAAAATATAAAATATGATTGGTAGAATATTAGAAGTGTTATGATTGGTTGTTGTTTTGGTGTTTAACTCTAAAGTTAGTATTGACCAAATTTGACTTTTAGGTCAAATTGGGGCACCCCTAGCAAAAAATTTGATTTTTAGGCCTATAAGGGGATATAATGTATTGTCATGAGGTGTTTTATAGGTTATTTGATGTCAATTAATGTTGTACTAGTTTTGGTCAATTAGTTTATAAGTCTATTTATCATTCTGTTTCTTTTTAAGGGTTAAAAATAATGTCTTTAATGCTTTGTATGGGTTTATTAGAAAATGTGAAAGTGTCAAAGAGTTGTGTTATGTGACATGTGTCCTAGGAGTTATATAATAACTGTCACTAATTGAAAATTGTTAGGTTACTCAGAAAAAGACAATTTTCTTGAAGAAAAGAGTGAGTTTGGCACTTATATGACCTCCTTGGGAAGTGTGCCACTTAGAAAATATGGAAAAGTGTCTTGTAAGATCCCCCACACTTAAATACACATTTTTTTAATTTTAAATTGATATTTATTTCTCAAAAACATTTTTCTCTATTTTCACTCTTCTTGGCAGATTAAAGTAACTTACAGGTTTTTGCTCGATATGGTCGACACAAAGGGTTTCAAGAAAATTGATATTAAGGGTGGATAATAAATTAAATGAGATCCATTTTCATAACAATAAGTTTGAGTTTAGTCAACCATGATTTATGAACCATCCATTTAAATTTTAGCTTCCAAAACTACCTGCTAATATGTGCACCCTATCAGTTTTCTCTTAGTTTGAATAACTCCATACAAACAAATTAATAATATTTGATTTGGAGTATGTTTTAAATGTATACTTACACTTATCATGATTGGTTTCAAGTTTCAATGTGTTTTTATGAGTTAATAACCTCAATTTTGCAGACTGGTCTCTTTTGAGTGCAATGGGCAATTTTCACCATTTTCAAGAATTTTGTGCTTCTCCATGGATTCAAGGGATTGTGATAGATTATTTTGAATGTTTAAAAAGTGATCTTATCCTCCCTTAAACTTCCAATTTAATTTTCTAATTAAATTTTCTATGAGTTGCAGTCATGTGTAATCTACCTTTTAGTCTGCCATGAATATGTTTGCATACACATGCTTGGAACACAAGTCCACATTAAATAAGATGTATTGATGCTTGTTTCAGACCATTATAAGTGTGGGGATTTAATTTTCATCTTGTAATAAGGTTTAAATATAATTAATGGATTGGATTCCTTATTCACTATTTGAATTTTCACTCATTGCCTATGTATGTGTAAACACCCACCTACAGGTGTTGATAGAGAGCTAAAAAGTGTTGTGAGACATTGAAATAGGTTCTGAAACCAACCTTGTAATTTATAACACACGTGTTCCATGGCAGGTTTGTTTGAGGGTTAATTTGGAAAATAAAGGTTGGAAACCATCTTCAAAAGGAATGATGACTGTGTTCAGGCCTATTTTCCCTAAATAAGCAAAATAGAAGTCCAAGGGATTATTGTGGATATCCCTTTGTAAGGTAAACAAGAGTTTAGGGTATCTAGATTGATAAGTTTTTTATCCATTGGTAATGATAAGAACTATTCCAAAAATGAGCTCAAAATAATTAATGGGGAATGGTTGTTTTAAGGTCTAAAGGTGCCCTTGAAAACACTAAAAACAAGCAGTAAGGTCTACAAGGTTTGGCCTAAAAGAGACTTCTCTTCAATAAAATTGGCATACCTTGACTAAGAATCATGATTGAATGACTCTAAATGAACCAAATGTACATTCATTACTAAAGGATCATCTTGAGAGGTTTGAATATGGTTTTTGCTTCCTATGCACATACCCTGTCTATACACAGTCTTGTGTGTACCTATAGCCAACAAAGAATATCAAACTTGAAAAGTGTCCTTCTCCTTGAAAAGTATGAATGTTATGAGAATTATGTTTTGAAATGATGGAAGGCTCAGAGGTTTTTAAGGGACAAGTGATGACCTTCAAAGGTAATCTACACCTACAATGTGTACTTACAACCATTGGGAATGACTGAGACAAATAGTGGATAGAAAGAGCCCAGTTTGATGAGCCCAAAGTGTGCATGAAAGGTGAGACCTTGGCAACACTTTTCCCATGGTTAGATTATTCTTGTGGTTCATGAGATATCTATATACATCATAACCAAGTATAATTACTAAAGGAAACCTACAAGCAGAGGTTCTACCAAAGCAAAACATAGTCATGACATACAGTAATTAGGCTTGGACATTGTTGTATGTGAGGTATATAAAGATGAGATAGGAAATTAAAGTCATATAAAATGATATTTTTAGATTATAGATAGACTTACAACCATGGAAATCAAGTAGAAGAGAGAGCTCAAACATGTAAGACCTAGTCCAACATGACAACCCTACACACAATGCTCAAATGTAAGTTTGTCTTAGCTTTTGGTCACTTTGAAGGGTTTATGATGCAAGGTCTAAACCAAGGCCAAAGAAGGTCATTCACCATTATAGTATGAAATGTAAATTTCAACTCATTTGAAAGTGTTTGTGGGGTCAGATGGGAGATGGTCAAGTTTTTGGTATGCAGAGGAAACCTTGGAGAAGCCATTTTTGGCTAAAAAATCCATTAAAAATGCAAGAAAGAGGAAAACAATCTCAAATAAGCAACTTAAAGAGCTCACATCATTCATTAAACTTTGCATGAAGACTAGATAAGTTTATAGGAGTTGTAAGGGGTTCCTAGAAACTAATTTGTGGCATTAGTTTGAAAGTTGAATGTCCAAACTTTATGAACCAATCTTAAGACCCAAAACTAATTAGAAACCCTTAAAAACCCTTGCTAAGGACCAATTTGGGAAAATGAAGTTTGATAGCTAAAAAAATGTAATAGTTTGTCTAAAATGATTATTGGAGGTTGTATAGGACTCCCTCAGGCTACTTCACAACAAGATGAGTTTTATGGACTTGTACAGACGGGGGTAGAAATAGGGTTTTTATCATTATTTTGTGTGTTATCCAAGTTACAGGAGGAGTTAAGAGATGAAAAAAAGTTTGGGTGGAATATTAAGACTTAAGATAACTCACAATATTAATTTTATGCCTTGATTCAACTTAGCTAATCAAATCTAACATATTGGGCAAGCTAGTGAAGAAGATGGAAATCTTTGAGTGAGCTCATTTTAAGGTGTCCTTGATGATTTCAAGGATATGGGGGTACTTTAAAATTTTCATTCATTCCCTCCCATGGATTTTCATGGATAATTGATGCTAATTTTTAGGCCAAGTGGGACGGGTGTATGGAAGGGTAGTTTTCTAGACAACAGATAATGATGGTTTAATTTTAGAGGTTTCCAGAGGACCATGTATTCAACCAATGAATGAAAAGTCATGTATGATTACCCTAATCTACATTTTAATCATCAAACTTGGTCCTCATTAGTTATAATATGTTTAAATAGGCCCTATCATGAAGGTAGTTTTTTTGTGCAAAATGGGGAGTTTTATGCCACTTTTCATCAAGTTTGTGACTTAGATTGACACTTGTTACTCTTGAAATTACATGGTTATACCATATCCTCTTTCCATGAATGGATAATTGATATTATCATCTTGACAAGTGTCCTTTTGACCCTTGGACTTCTCTCTCTCTCTCTCTCTCTCTCTCTCTCTCTCTCTCTCTCTCTCTCTCTCTCTCTCTCTCTCTCTCTCTCTCTCAAACTCTATAAGAGTTGGAAATTTTGGCATTGTATTTGATGCTCCACCTGAGTATGGTGAAGCCCTTCTCATTTTTATAAATTTTGATCAATAAAATGACTAAGTGTTACCTCTCCCATGACTATACTTAGCGTGTGTACTTTAAGGTTTGATTTTACTTAAGTGACACTCTTGTTTCCTTAGCATGTTAACTCATTCTTGCAACCTATTTGCAGTTATAAAACTTCTTCTTACAGGGCATGTGAAGTGTTATTGGGATAAGTCAAGGATTAAGTGAGTTTGTCTCTTCATTAGTGCCATTCAAGGCCTCTTGTATTATCCTCCTATCCTAGATTCTCATCTTTACCTCACAATGTAACATTGATGTGAGAAGTTATAGATGTGGAAAGTGTATGTTTGGTTTGTTGCTTGATCTCAAGTGTAATATGCATATGGTTGGATGTCATCAATCATTTTGGTGTATCACCTCCATTAGTTTATATTTTATTTTAGTTTTTTTCTCCCTTTTCACGCCCAAAATTTTAGTTTTAATTTGATCCATAGTGGTACATCAAAGGAGCTAGCCCTATATAGAGACTCACTTCATTCCTTAGGCTTCCCACAAGCCTATAAGTTATTCCATTGTGACACTTGGAAGAGGAGAGCCTTGCCATCTCCTTAAAGGGTGAAAATCCAAGTGACAACATTTTTTGGCATGCCTAGTAGGACTATTGTTCTAAGAGGTTGAGATATTTTTGGTGTTGTCTCTCAACAACTAGCCTTTGGAGGCATACATTCAAGCATAAACGATGACTCTAAAGTTGTATCAGCTGGTCAAACAACCTAGGTATTCCATTTGAAGATTATTGATATTAATTATTTATGTCCTTATTTCTTAATGAAGTTTCATGGCTTACTTTGGCTTTGAGTTTTGTTCCCTATAAGTTGTAAAAACCTTCCAAGCTTGTGCCATTCCCCATCAATGTGAACAAGTTTTCAATGAGCCTTGGTATAACTATAATCAACTTTGTCATAAAGTGTATCAATCCTATAATCAGCATTTCTATGAACCACACTTTTCCCTTCATCATCCCTATGAGCCATGTCAGTCCTATAGTCCTCCATTTCCCTCTCCATATGGACACCATGTTGTTGGACAATTCTATGAGAATAGCTACCAAGAAACACTTCTCTATAATCCTCAATATGAGCCTTGTATTTCATATTATGATGCCTATAAAAATCAAGAGAATTCCTATGACTCTTTTACTCCAAATGTTTCCATGGATTATAAATAAGGATATCATTAACAAAGTGAAGTTCCTACTCATGTAGATGATGCTCCTTCTAATCAGTCCAAGGATTCACTTCCACTAGAACTCACTAGTGATTTCCTCTTTTTGAAACCCATTCATAAGCCTTATCCTTCACCCCACACTTCATCTCCAATACCATCACCTTATAACTGCATCTCATACTCCAACTCCATCTCAAATCCATGAGCCTATCCATCAAGCCTCCACTTCATGTCTTCTCAAAGAGGAACCTATCTTGAGAGAAGCAAGTAAAGAAGAATAAATTCAATTCAAGGCTGATCAAGAGACTCTCATGAGTGATTGTGAGGAAGAAATCACCATAGGTACTCCACTTGGTGAACAAAAGGATAATCCAATAGCTAATGTCTCTATGTTTGAAGGAATGTGTGTCTATGGAAAAACTCCTACATTTCACCCTCAACCTAATTTTGAGTTCTATGTACCACCTCTACCAACTAGCTCATATTATCCTCACCCTATCACTCTTTACCTTGATGGACCTATGGTATTGGAACCTAAGGAGGACCAGCTAGTTGAAAAATAAATAGAGCTCTTGTTTGTAGAAAATCGACCTCCTTGGTAGCTTCATTGGGCTAGATCACATGATTTCAAAATGCCTAGTCTTGGCATCACCATGAAGGAGAAGGGGATGGAAGATCTTGCAACCCTTAAAGAAGGTTCTACATATAATCAAAAGGTTGAATATGATCATCATAATCATGAAGTGTAATGTATTATCAATGATGGAGAACACCTTTAAGTCACCCTTTAAGAGGTGGCAGTCCTAGATGAGTTTCATAAGACTAAGGTAGAAGAAGTAGCTCTTGAAGATGATCTTGAAAAAGAAGACTTGTGGCAGAATTTCAATGCCATATGCAAGGAGTTTTATGAATTAGTTAAATCTCCTCCTCCAAAATATTTCACACTTGATGACATGATTTTTTATGGACCTAAACATGAGATTGAATAATCAACCAAGCATAAAGAGGAAGCTCTTTTTGATGGTCAAGAACCAGCTGTCATGAATCCACTTGATGATGCAATGGAGCTTGAATAACATCATCTTGATCACATCATACATCAATAAGAGATGGAAGAGGCAGTGGTTCTAGATGAGAAAGAGAACAAGGATGATTGGTAGCTACAAATAGAGTTACTTCAAGAGATTGAAGAGCTTTGCCAAGTTAAAGGCCAAGTGTATGGCAAAATGAAAGAAGAGGTTTCCATGGAAGAGAATGATCAAGATTGGATAGAGTTTTCAAATCTCCTTGGTGAGCTATAAGATCTTGAAACTGAGAAGAAGCCTAATCTTGTTAAGAGCATCATGGGAGACAAGAAGGTATGCCTTGCACAATCATCATTTGAGGCTATAATTGAGGATCTACATGACAAGGTTGAAGATGTTTAGATGTAAGAAGAATATGTCTAAATTGGAGACCTATTTGAAGATGGTCTACTTGAGATTATGACAATTGAAGTGCCAAAGAACAAGTCTAATCCATAAAACATCCAATCCCAAAAGAAACATGCTTTGCATCATGTTTCATCTCATGAAGAAGGTGATGCTTCAAACTTCCCCTTTGACCCAAGAGGGAGGTATGTTAATTTTTAGTTGTATATAATATGTTGTTCTCTACTTCCCCTAAGTAACTTGGGCGCATGTGTGTGTCTTGTGTGTTTGCTTTCTTTGTTGTGTGTGTCCTTTGCTTTGTGTGGTTGAGGTAATCTTAATGTCTTATCTTTATCAAAAGGATTATGGTAAATGGTCAAAGTTATCTTATTTGTCTCAATCCCTAGATGAATCCTAAGCCTAATGGACTAATAAGGCTACTGGTCTAGTTAGTATAGTAGACATACTACCCCTATGAGTCACTAATCTATTGACCAAATTTGACTTTTAGGTCAAATTGGGGCACCCATAGTTAAAAATTTGATTTTTAGTCCTATAAGGGGGTATAATGTATTATCATGAGGTGTTTTATAGGTTATTTTATGTCAATTAATGTTGTACTAGCATTGGTCAATTTGTTTCTAGGTCCATTTATCATTCTGGGTCATTTTAAGGGCAACAAAATGTACATTTAATGTTTTGTAAAAGTTTCTTGGAAAATGTGCAAGTTTAAAAGATTTTTGTAATGTGCCATGTGTCCTAGGATTTCTTTAATAACTGTTACTAACTGAAAAATATCAGATTACTTAGAAAAAAGTAGTTTTCTTAAAGAAAAGAATGAGTTTGGCACTTGTACAACCTCCTTGGGAAGTGTGCCACTTGGAAAAGATGGAAAAATTTATATTAAGATCTCCAAAACTCAAATCCACATTTTTTTGATCTGAAACTAACATTTATTTCTCAAAATTATTTTGCTCCATTTTTACTCTTCTTAGCAGATTGAAGTAACTTATAGGTTTTTGCTCGGTACAATCAACACAAAAGGTTTCAAGAAAAATGATCTTAAGGGTAGATAATAAACTTAGTTAGATAAATTTTAATAATAATAAGTTTTAGTTTGGTCAACCATGCTTTATGAACCATCCATTTGAAGTTCAACTTCGAAAAATGCCTGCTAATCTATGTACCCTGTCAGTTTTCTCTTAGTTTGAACAAATCCATACAAAAAAGTTACTCATATTTGATTTTAAGGATTTTGGAAATGTATCCTTATACTTACCATGATTTTTTTGAAGTTTTAAGGTGTTTTTATGATCTAATAACCTCAATTTTGTAGATTGGTCTCTTTTGAGTGCAATGGGCAGTTGTCACCATTTTCTAGAACTTTGTGCTTTTCCATGGATTAAAGGGATTGTGATAGATATTTTTAATGTTTAAAAAGTGATATTATCCTCCCTTCACCTTAAAATATTATTTTACAAGAAAATGTTCTATGAGTTGCAATTATGTGTAATCTGCCATGAATATGCTTGCATACACATGCTTGGAGGACAAGTCCACATTAAATGAGATGTATTGATGCTTGTTTTATACCATTATAAGTGTGTTTATTTAATTTTAATCTTGGAATAAGGTTTACATCTCATAAAGGGATTTAATTCCTTATTCATTATTTAAATTTTCACTTGTTGCCTATGTATGTGTAAACACCCACATACGGGTGTTGGTAGAGAGATGAAAAGTGTTGTGAGACATTGAAACAGGTTTTGAAACCATAATTTTAAGTTATAACACATTTTGTGTTCTATGGTAGGTTTATTTGAGGGTTAAGTTGGAAAATAAAGGTTGGAAACCATCTTTAAAAGGAATGATGCCTGTGTTCAGGCCTATTTTCGCTAAATAGGCAAAACATAAATCCAATGGATTATTGTGGATATCCTTTTGTAAAGTAAATATTGATAAGTATTGTATCCCTTTGTAAGGAGAAGAAATATTACAAAAATGAGCTTAAAATAATTGATGGGGAATGGTTGTTTTAAGGTCTAAAGGTGCCCTTGGAAACACTGAAAACAAGTAGTAAGGTCAACAAGGTTTGGCCTAAAAGAGACTTCTCTTTAATAAACTTGGAATACCTTGACTAAAAATCATTATTAAATGACTCTAAATGACCAAAATTAACATTGATGACTAAAGGATCATATTTTGAGGTTTGAATTTGGTTTTTTCTTCCTATGCACGTACCCTATTCGTACACAGTCTTGTGTGTACCTACAACCAACAAAGAATGTCAAACTTGAAAAGCATCCTCCTTGAAAAGCATGAATTTTATGAGAATGTTTGAGGATTTGAAATGATGTAAGGATCATATGTTTTCAATGGACAAGTGATGAAATTCAAAGCTAATCTACACCTACAATGTGTACCTATAACCATTGGGAATGATAGATAAATAGTGGACAGAAAGAGCCCAACTTGATGAGCCCAAGGTGTGCATGAAAGGTGAGACCTTGGAAACACCTTTCCCATTTTTAGATAGTTCTCATGGTTTAGGATATATATATATATATATATATATATATATATATATATATATATATATATATATATATATATATATATATATATATATATATATATATATATATATATATATATATATATATATATATATATATATCATAACCAATTCTAATTACTAAAGGAAACCTATAGGCAGAGGTCCTACCAAAGTAAAACACAGTCATGACATACAGTAATTAGGCTTGGACATTATTGTATGTGAGGTAGATAAAGATGAGATGGGAAATTAAATTAATATAAAATGATATTTTTATGACTCTATATAGAATTAAAACTATGGAAATCAAGTAGAAGAGAGAGAGCTCAAACAAGTAAAACCTAGTCCAACATGACAACCCTGCACACAGTGCTCAAATGCAAGTCTGTTTTAGCTTTTGGTGACTTTGAAGGGTATAACCACATGAAAAAGGCCTGGAAACTTTTATAAAGGGTATTAAACACATAAATAGGCCTTTTAATTGACTAATTTTTCTAGAAAAATAGGGGAAGTACCCCTATTTTGTCTTAGATAGGGGTACTTTCCCCATGCCCTAAACCCTATAAATCTTGAAAGATGGGTACGAGATTTAAATAAAAGGTTATTTGGACCATTAATATAGGTTTTATAAGTTGTATAACACTTTGATATAAATGGGGGAAACCTATCAGAGGGATGAAACCAAGAGAAATGGTCCAAGGAGCTAGGTATGCAGGGAGAACCGTTTGAGGCCTAGAGCCCAATTTGGAAACCACCTTCATTTATACCATGTAATGAGCCCTATAACAAGTTTGGAAATTTTTATGAAGTGAATTTGGAGGTGCCTAAGCTGATGGAATGAAAAGTATTTTAGTTGAAAGTTCTAGACCCTCAAGTTGTAAACATGCTTATTAGGTATAATTCAAGCTTGATGCCCAAATGGGATGTTATCTTCAAGACTAACATGAGATGAGAATTATGATGGACTAAGGCATGTTTATGAATCAATTTAATATGTGTATAAGTTTTTATATTGTAATGGAAGCACAAGTAATTCATCTTTTAGATTAAAAATAACTCAGATCTATTAGGTAAGGTCTAGGCCTAATGGCCAAAGTAAGAGTTGATCACATTATGACATGATGAGAAAATTACAAATACATTTCAGAATGTTATTAGGATTATAAAAGGGGTGTTTAAACTTGTGAAACTTAGGGAATATAAATTGGATGGTCCAAATCACCAGAAGGTTGCAAGCAGGCTTATGATGTAATGTCTAGACCAAGGCCAAATAAGGTCATTCACCATTATAGTATGAAATGTACATTAAAAATAATTTGGAAGTGTTTTTGGGGTCATATGGGAGATGAGAAAGTTTTTGGTATGTAGAGGAAACCTTGGAGAATCCATTTTTGGCTTAGAAACCCATCAAATCTGCAAGAAAGAGGAAAACAAGCTTGAATAAGCAACTTCAAGAGTTCACATCATTCATGAAACTTTGAATGAAGCATAGAGAAGTTTATAGGAGTTATAGGGGGTCCCTATAAATTATTTGTGGCATTATTTTGAAAGCTAAATGTCTAAAATTTATGAACCAATACTAAGACCCAAAACTGATTAGCAACCCTTGAAAACCCTTGCTAAGGACCAGTTTGGGAAAATGAAGTTGGATAGCTGACAAAATGGAATAGTTTGTATAGAATGATGTTTGGAGGTTTTATTTTAATCCCTTAGGCTACTTCACACCAAGATGAGTTGTACAGACTTGTATGGATGGAAATAGAAATAGGGTTTTTCTCACTATTTTATGTGTTGTCTAGGCTACAGGAGGATTCAAGAGATGAAAATAAGTTTGGGTGGAATATTAAGACTTAATATAACTCCCCATATTAATTTAATTCCTTGAAACAACTTCTACGTGTCCAAACTAGGTAATTCAACTTAGCCAATCAAATCTAGCATATTGGGCAAGCTAGTGAAGAAGATGGAAATCTTCAAGTGAGCTCATTTTAAGGTGTACCTGATGCTTCCAATGATAGAGAAGGACTTGAAACTGGTCATTAAAACCATCACACAAATTTACATGGAAAAATTATGCCAATTTTGAGGCCAAGTGGGTAGGGTGCATGGAAGGGTAGTTTTCTGGACAATAGATGATGATGGCTTACTTTCAAAGGTTTCTAAAAGACCAGACATACAACCAATGCATGGAGAGACATGTATGATACCACTAATATGAATTTTAATAATCAAACCTTGTAATCATAAGTTACAAGATGTTCAAATAGGCCCAATCATGAAGGTAGTTTTTCTATGCAAAATATGGAGTTTTATGTCACTTTTCATCAAGTTTGTGACTTAAATTGACACTTGTTGCTCCTGACCTTACATGGTTTGACCCATATCATCTTCCCATGCATGGACAAATAATATTATCATCTTAAAAAGTTTCTTTTGACCCTTGGACTTCTCTCTCTCTCTCTCTCTCTCTCTCTCTCTCTCTCTCTCTCTCTCTCTCTCTCTCTCTCTCTCTCTCTCTCTCTCTCTCTCTCAGAGTTGGAGATTTTGGCATTGTATTTGATGCTCCACATAAGTATGGTGAAGCCCTAATCATTTGTATAAATTATAATCAATAAAATTATTAAGTGGTACCTCTCCCATGACTATACTTAGTGTGTGTACTTGAAGGTTTGATTTTACTTAAGTGAAACTCTTGTTTCCTTAGCATGTTAACTCATTCTTGCAACCTATTTATATTTTTAAAACTTCTTCTTGCAGGTCATGTGAAGTGTTATTGGGATAAGTCAAGGACTAAGTGAGTTTGTCTCTTCATCAATTCTATTCAAGGCCTCTTTTCTAGTCTTCCTATCCTAGATGCTCATCTTGACCTCATAATGTAACATTGTTGTGAGAAGTTGTAGATTTAGAAAGTGTATGTTTGGTTTATTGCTTGATCTCAAGTGTAATACACATATGGTTGGATGTCATCAATCATTTTGGTGTATCAAATCCATTATTTTATCATTTCTTTTAGTTTATTTCTCCATTTTCACCCCCAAAGTTTAGTTTTAGTTTGATCCATAGTGGTACATCAAGGGAGCTAGCCATATATAGAGACTCACCTCATTCCTTAGGCTACCCACAAGTCTAGAGGTGATTACATTGTGCCACTTGGATGAGGAGAGCCTTTTCATCTACTCAAAATGTGTAAATACAAGTGACAATAGTTAGATAGGGAGACATCTATGGTTAGAGGGGTATTAGATTAATTTTTACGTAAAGATGATAAACCAATTTAATGAGTAATTCAATTAATATAAATTTAGATAAATAATATTTTGAATTTATATAACTAAAATTGTTAAAAATAGTAAATTATAATTATTGATATATATTTTAATAAATAAGGAACAATGATACTCGGTTTACTATTTTCATGTAGGTTTAACATATAACATGGTAAAAGTGGACCGTAAGATGATCTTGAAAAAGTTCTTAGATTATGAGAATATTCTCTCTGTGGCCTCAAATGCTTGCATCAGATCTAGATAGTTACATCTATGTAGATGTCTAATTGGGATGTATGTGTCCTATATGGAATATTTATTAGATATGGATGCGATCCTTATAAGTTTTTTATCACCTTTTTTCTGATGTATATAGATTACACACACATGTCACTTTTTTTCAAATGATTAAACCCTTGCTTCCTCACCCCTAAAGTTGTATACACATAATATTTTAAAACTTTATAAATTATTGATGCTTTCTATCTTACATGAACTAGTCGAGTCTCAATCTCTCTGAGTGCATGCATTAAGGGGTGCATTGAAAAAGGGGTGGGCAGACCATTTGTACTTTTCAAGATTTTTGTCCCTATACTACCACTTTATATCAATCCAACCATCTCCTAAAAAAATTCCCCTAATCTTTGCCTCTTATTTTTCACCCTCCTCTAGTCATTTTCTACCTTCATTAGCCCTTCCCTAGCCTAAAATCCTTTTTGATGGTTTACATTACATTATCAACCCCATCAACCTTGTACTCTAATTGATAAAACTTATTTAGGGTCTAGGTCAACCCCTGCCTGACCTAGATCTAGACCTAATTTGTTTTGTCAATAACAATACAAGGTCGATTGGGTCAACCTTGTTGGCCTAAACTTTCAAAAAAGACTAGATTTAGATCCATCTATATAAACACATTCATTTCACCATTCTTAGAGACATAACAAGAGTTAATTATTAATTTGAACTTTTTTACAATATGATATTTCACCATTCTACTTGAGGAGTCTTAGCTTGGGGTTTCTACTTGGAGAATAATCTTGTCTTGTGAAAAAGTCTTGGATGTTTTAGCCTTTCTTAGTGATCCTTACAAATCACAACACACACTTGTGAAGCACCTTTGGCCAAGGAAGAGATTGAATCTAATTGGTTCATATTCAAGGTAAGTATCTCTAACTTTATTCCTCTCTTTAGTAGATAAAAGTAACATAAGTAATGGCTTTTGAATATATTACTCTCTCCATGCATTAGAGTTTTACCTATATATAGCCTAATTAGGATGCTCTCATGCATATTTATTTTTATGTTTACTAAACCCCACTTTGTGCCACAATATTTGGTGAGCATTATATTAGACTTTAGTTTAATTGTTATTAGTTTAGTGAATATGAAAATATAGGGTCTAATTAGGGTTATTGCATAGTTTTTGCTTGATTAGAGGCTTTAGAACCCTCCTTAGTGAATTTATTGTGGTAAGAGATCCCTTGGTTAGGTATAGCAGATCCATCTTGGTCATGACTCAAATATCTAATGTATCCACAATCAAAAGTGTAAGTAGGATTTATCTTTTCCAAGCTAGGATTGATTTATACATCAATTACATTTCATATTGCATACATTCTAGTGAACTTGACATGAATCTAACCCTTGTAGGTTTTCTTTTAGCCATTTTTTTAATCATTTTATTATATTTTTTGATATTTTTAGTATTGTATCAAACCAGTCGGTATAGTTCCAACTTTCTATGTGCAGGTTTAACAAACAATCACTTTAAAATGACTATGTTCTATCTTTGATGGTCTTCATTAACTATAGGTTACTAGATCAAATAGGTCAACATAATACTCTTATTTAGTTCCAAATTAGCATACATTGTTTAATAGGTTGAATTTGAATGTTAATTCTTTTTGCTAGCATACAAGTCAACAAACATTGTCAAACAGGTCAACCCTGTTCCTTATTCTTCTTTAGCATACAAGGTTTTTTAGAACTTGGTTGAACCAATTGACCCAATTTGCAAAATTTTAAAGTAGAAAATAAATAATTTTCAGCATAAAATTTGAAATCTTAATCATTTTCAAGCCCACTAATGTTCCTTTCTTTCCTCTCTCTATCATTTCAGTATTTCTTTCAGTTCTATTTTTTATAAGTTAGTAGTCTTTAAAACTACAACCCTACAACTAACTAGGTCAACCTGGTCGACCTAGTTCTATAGTCTTTATTATATTTGAGAGACATAGTCTACCTATTAAAATATGTTTTAGATTAAGGTAAAAATAGGTTTTGAAGGGGCCTCGAAACCCTATACAAAGAGAAAGATAAACATTAAAGCACAACCAGGTTAACACGAGAACCTGAAAATAGAAAAGAACCAACACCAGGTTTTATAGGGACCTGTAACCGACCATAATACCAATACAAAACAGAAATCAAAACACAGATCTGAAAGTTTACCACAAACTTCCAGATCCGTAACCAGCAAACCGAAAAAATGACCAATTTGCTGCCCCCAAAAAACCAATCAGCAGAAAGGAACTTTGGATGAATCTTTTCAATTCGGATTTTTCTTTTTGCCTGACCGAAGATTCATATCAAGAGGAGGGACCAAAGGCTTAGCCTTCTTTCTTTTGACAGCTGTCCAACTGTCTTCTACCTTAGCTGCCTCAGCAACCCATGCCTCAGGGGATAATGAACTTTGGACACCAGTAGGCATTAACTCTTGGTGACAGTCTAATACAGTCTGGCTTTTAGGTAGATCCTTCAAAACAGGGGTAGAGATCACCACCACCTCCTCAGGCTCAGCTGTATCTTTGACTACAGCCTCCTCAGAGGCTTCATTTGATTGATTCTCCAGTGATTCCTCTTCATCTTCCGATTCTGATTGCACCCTTTCCTCGTTCTCAGACTCGGAATCTGTTGTTGCTTCCAAAGGTAGTTTGTCTAAACTATGTTCAGAAAAATCCTTTGGCCACCAAGAAGGTGAACGTCTGGGAATGTATTTCCCAACAACACAACGGGCTACAATATGTCTCGTCTGGTGACACTTCCTGCATCTAAAAGGAATCCCCTCATAATCCAAGATTTGTGTCTAGGTGCCCCTTGGGGAGTCAATGCAGATCGCCTCGGGAAGGCCCTTTGAAACATCCAGATCAGCTAGAAATCATGCACATGTCGAATGGTGGCTCTTCGAACTGTCTTCTTCATATAGAAACTCCCCTATAGCATTTCCAATGGTCTTATAAACTGCTTCTTGCCACAACTGTATCGAAAGATAAGGGAGCCGCACCCATATAGGAATCTTGTTAAAGGATTCCGTGAGAGGGTTAAAATCCTTATGCCAAGGTTTGGCCATAAGAGGAAATCTGCCCTGCCAAGAAAAATTATTGTGGCACAATATAGACTGCCTATCTTTAGGACTTTGAAAAATAAACCCCTGGCGCAAGGCTGGATTTGACCATCATTAATATGCGGCCAACTCTTAGCAATCCAGTTTTGTAGTTCTACAAAAGAAGGCCAGAAACCACGGAAGCGAAAAATGGCAGCACAAGAGGAAAACCGTTTTTCATCTTGGAAAATATTTTCTGCTAATTCAGGGTCTAGAGTAACCCTAATAGGTTTTAATGCACTTACAGGTGTTGCACGAGGAGGTATAGGTGTTGAAAGAGACTGAGCTTCATGTATTTCTGCTTCAAAGGCCGCCACATCCGCATAGGTTCGCACTCCTGGTCCATACCCTGAGCCAGAAATGTTGGTCAGACCCGCAACTGTGTTAATCCCTTCAGCAAAAATTCCTTTGCGTGTTTTCTGGTTCCTTCCTCCACTGTCCAGACAGACTTCCACGGCTTCCACAGCCTCACCGGCCGCTCGGATCACAGCAGCCGGTTTCAAAATTGGATTCGCGCGCGCAGGAGCGGGAACAGGAGCGGGAGCCTTCTTCATTTTGAAAATTCCTAGATGTGCAAATGTTACCTATTAAAATATGTTCTTAAAGACCTTGATTCTATAAAACAATAATGACCTAATCAACTTTGTTCTATACTATTTGCATATAGTTTCACTTGAACTGACTCTGTATTATTCTGAATCAAGGAATTAACAATTATTTACTAGTAATTAATTCATATTTCCTTTTTAGTTATTTGTATGTTTAGAGTAACTCACATAGTCTAAATAGGTGTTTTTTCAAATTACCATTTTAATTACACTACTCTAATCTTTTTCACACACTACCAAGTCACATAACATTCAAAACACATTTAAACATTTTTTTTTAAGGCCTACCTACTTGGATTTCATCATCAAGGAGGATGCTGACTTGGTTTTTTGGCCAAGTATAAATATGTGGTTAATGGTATATATTGAAAAATCACCTGATACTATAATTGGTGTGGTATTGTGAAGTGAGGGGGTAGGGCCTAATACTAATGTAGTATAATTGCCAACATAGATCCCTTTCAACCCAAATGTCTTGAAACCAACTCTAAACTATTTTTAGTTCCTTATTTCAGTCAAATCTTATATCACACTAAAATAAAAACTTTATAATAATTTAATAACACTTAGGGTGACCACTTAGTTAGCATTTACTTTTTAGTTGATTACTTTCTCTTTGATCATTGCATTTTGTATTACAAAAACTTGCATTAACCATCATTGATGCAAGATTTTATGCTATGTGACCCAATTAGATCAATCACATTGATCCAATTGTTTGTGTGTTTTCTTTCATTATTTCTTCAATTATCTTATAAAAAATTTCCCCTATTTTAGAACACCATCATCTTAGTTGACATAGTCTTTTATAGACTGTGTTTTCCCTCCCTACCAATAGTACATAGCGACCTACACAACTATGTGGTTTTATCCCTCTATTTTAACTTCTATCCAATAGTAAAAATTCCATCCATATGAATCTATACTCTTTTTTAGCCTATATTTTAGTAGTACTCTGTCAACCTAGTTGACTTGGTACCTATTAGCCAACCCTGTCCTTTATTGGCTGAACCTATCCTTTTATCTAGCTGACTTAGTTATCTATCTAGCTAAATCTATCTTTGATTCTCTTTCTTCTTTCTAAAATTATGTTTCTCTCATTGAGCATCATGAAATGCCCTATCATAATTTTTTTGGATAACCTAAATCTATTTAGACACTATATGGAGTTTTCTTTTCTTCTTATCTTTTCTTCCTCTTTTCAACCTTTAGGACATCATGTGATGCCCATCCACATATTAGTTTAGACTTTGGGGCATCTTGCGATGCCCAAAAACATGTTACTTTAACCTTTGGGGCATCTTTTGATACCCATCCCTACATCCAATTATCCACTGGGGCATCTTACAATGCCCACTCTTATTCTACATTGCATGATACCAAACTAGTTGAACTTCAATAAACCTATTAAGACACATAGGTTTGTCTCTCACATGTTCATCCTTGATATAGACCAAAACATAGATATTTCCCTTTTTATCATGATTTCTATATGATATCCTTTTAACACTTTTTGTAGGATATCTACACAGGTCTCACCCTCTACAATAGTTCTCTCTTTTCACAAACCTTAGTCCTTCCTTTTGGTCCTTTGGTTTTCCCTTTTCTCATGAGTTACAGTATGAGACCATGGATAGGGCCTAGCCTTCCCTAAAAATATCTTAATTTTCATTTACTTTTTACATGCTTTGTGCACCCTCATGGGTTTCTCTTTTATGAGTTGTAGTGTGAAACCATGGATATGACTTGGCCTTCGTCATAAAATTACCATCTTTCATTCATTATTCCTTGTCTAAAATGTGTTTTGAAATGGTTTCAATTTTTTGATCCTTGTTCTCAACTTTAGATTTTACTTCTTTGATAGATAAAATTTTCACAAATTGTGTTAGAAAATTTTCCTACACTTCCCTCATTCTTATTTATGATAAATAATCACACTTCAATGTCATTGTATCCCTTTTTCACCCTTTGTCACATTTTTTATGATTTGAATTAATTCAAATTATTTCATGTTTTATTCTTATTTATTTCCTTTCTTTTCACTCGACATTGGATAAAACAAGGTCAAAGTCAAGATAACACTTTTATTTCACTTGACTTAACAAAGACTCTTAAACACCATGCTCTCTGAGTTCTCTCTCTTAGTAACCAAGTCTAATGTGTTCAAAGAAAATTAATCTTTATCACCCATGCTTGGTCATCTGAATCCACATAGAGGAGGAATAGAAATAGGCACCAAGAAATTTATAAGCCAAATCATTTGAAATAAAAGGCAATGATATACAAAAGGAAACATAAAAATTTAAAAATTCAAAATCACACCAAAAGATGTGATTACAAACACATATCCATCTCCAATTGAAGCTCAAACTCCATAATTGACCTCATGATAAAGCTAAGGTCCATTGGGGTTTGGTAGGCCAATAAATTAGAATAAGAGAATTCAACAACCTCTATGATTCTACCTATTTTCTCATGTAATTACCTAATATTCATAGTAGACTGATGACTTTGTAATGGGTCCTGAGGAACAGGGAACACACTCTAGGAAGGTAGGTCCATTTTTAATTTTCATACATATAGACTTCATGGGATGATATACCTAATGATTTTTTTGATCTAAAACTAGTGGAGCTAAGAGAAGTTCTTCAAAGTCCTTAAGGTCAAGATTCCTCTTATTTTGAGAAACCTAATTTGAGTGCCTTAACTTTGATAAAGATTTCCTCTACCCATTATCCCCTCCACCCATTTCATTTCCCCCTTAACAAACAAGTGTTATTATAAATTTGTTCTCCCTTCTTCTATATTCCTTCTTATTCACATCTTAAAAATATGCTAACACTAATTTGTTTTAGTTTTATCTATCTTTAGAATAAAACATGTTTGAGTATATTTAGATTATTTTTATTTACACCATGACTCTACATATCTAGCATCACTTTACCTCTTTTTACCATTTTTCATTATTTTAATACCCTATTTTTTGGACACTTGAATCCATTTATACTTTCATGTTCCTTTTCCATTATTGAGTTAGGTTGGCTTTTTAATTTTCACTTTCTAATGTTGTTTTCCCTTTCCTACACTTTTTCCATTGATGTTTAAGTAAGGATTGTTATTGCTCACTCATCAATGTTGTTTTATCATTTTTTCCTATCCATCTTTATTTAATTAAGTATTATTATTACTTTTACATTGATGTTTGATTACCATCATTTTTGACATGTATCATTGGTTTGACTTGGCGAGTTTGCATTTCTTACTTAAGGTTTACTTGTTTGAGTTTTTTAGCATTTAATAGCCTTGGTTTTTTGGTTACCTGATTTACTCTAAATTTGACTTGGTCATCTAACCTAACATAACACTTATCACCTCAGCTTGCCAAATTTCCAAATACATCTCATCCACATAGCATCAATTATCTTGGATTTCTTGTGTTTGTTTATTTTTCTTCTTTAGTTTTGAATCCTTGGGTTTGTCAAAATCAGGCTCTACACCCTCCATGATAAAAAATACAAACACAACAGACAACCATCCAATGATAAAGGTAAGTCAATGTATGCATACATTTAATTTTTAGTAGTTTCCCATTTCAGTCATTTACTTTTACTTATTTTTTGATTTAAAATACTACAACTTTTTTTAGCCTCAAGATTCTGTGTTTCTATGTTCTTTTATCAAATCACATTCCCCTTTTATACCTGAGTGACATGTGATGAGCTTTGAGTGGGGCATATGTATACACATACTATTTTCAAAATTTATCAATTAACGATGCTTTCTATCTTACAATAACTCATTGAGTCTAAATATCTCTAAGTGCATGCCTTAAAGGGTACACTAGAAAAGAGGTGGGCAGACCATTAATGCTTCACAAGATTATTGTCCCTATACTACTACTTTATATCAATCCAACCGTCTCCTAAATATATTACCCTAAGCTTTACCTCTTATTTCACCCTCCTCTAGTCATTTTCTACCTTCATTATCCATTCTCTAGCCTAAATTCATTTTTGATGGTTTACATTACATTGTCTATGCCATCGACCTTGTAATCTAATTGATCAAACTTATTTGGGGTCTAGGTTAGCCTCTAGCCAACCTAGATTGGGACCTAATTTGTTTTTGTCAATAATAATACAAGGTTGATTGGGTCGACCTTGTCAACCTAAACTTTCAAAAAGGACTAGGGTTATATCCATCTATATAAACACATTAATTTCACCATTTTTAGATAAACAACAAGAGTTGATTATTCATTTGAATTTATTTATAATTAGCTCTTCCACCATTCTACTTGAGGAGTCTTAGCTTAGGGTTTATACTTGGAGAAGAATATTATCTTGTGGAAAAGTATTAGATGTTTTGTCCCTTCTTTGTGATCCTTACAAACCACAACAACCTATTGTGAAGCACCTTTGGCCAAGGGAGAGATTGAGTCTCAATGGGTTTATCTTCAAAGTAAGTATCTCTAGATTTTCTCCTCTCTTTAGTAGATAAAAGTAGTATAAGTAATGGTTTTTCAATATACTAATCTCTCCATGCATTAGGGTTTTACCTATACATACCCTAATCATGATTCTCTTATGTATGTTTATTTTTATGTTTACTAACTGCCACTTTATGCCACGAACTTTGGTGAGAACTATATTAGACCTTACTTTACATGTTACTAATTTAGTGAAAATGAAACCATAAGACCTAGTTAGGGTTATTGCATGGTTTTACTTGACTAGAGGATTTATAACCCTTCCTAATGAATTTATTGTGGTAAAATATCCCTTGGATAGGTCTAATAGATCCATCTTGGTCATGACCCTGAATATATAGTATATTGACAATCGAAAGTGTAATTGGGATTTATCTTCTTTGAGTTAGGATTGATTTATAAATCAGTTACATTTCCCATTATGTATAAAAGTGACTATGAAAAATATGGGTTATTAAGCTCATGGTGTCGAGCTACCCCAATGATCCCTCTATCAAAGGTCACTACTTAAATATCTAATACTATGAAATGGCCTTTAGATTTATGTATTTCTCCCTTACATGTTAGCTGGTGTGTGCACAAATATACAATGTGTGTTAAGCATAAACATATAATGACCTAACTTGTAAATTGGAAAACATGTTTCATGGGTTTCTCTTTAAATGATTTAAACCTATGTAGATACTACTCCTATGACTGATATGGAAACAAGGATGAATAAGGTAGGTTTTCTTACTTGAATGCTTGATTGAGTGTTTTTTAGAATATTATCTAGTGAGTTGTATGTGATTTCTAGGTGAGGAATGAATGAGGGTTGTACCAATCCCTTTTAGAAATATCTCACATTAAATCACTTAATCTAACCTTTAAGATATCTTTTATTTATAAATTAGATGAATTTTGGGCATTAGACACTTTGTAGGAAAGGTGGACACTTGCATCGATGCAAGTGTCTGTTTGGGATGCAAGTGTTTAGGAAGCTAGAAAAGAGTTAAATATCCAAAACTAGAAGCAAAGAATATTAATTAGGTTTAAAGAGTTTTACATAATTTAGAAGGCCTGGTAATCAACATAATAGGGCTAGGATTAAGAGATAAGTAATTAGGCACAAAAATATAGTGAACATAAACCTTTCAATAATGGGAAGGTCTATAACTAAAAGGTATAACCATGATGGATATCTACCAAGTGTACAAGACTAGATTTATACATAAATCATATTTTAATATCTACAAAAATTCATAACCCTTTTATCAACCATGGAGATAGAGTGGGGAGTATATCTGTCCACATATATTTTTCATTTCCTCATTTAGAATAGAAGCTTGAGTAGGTAGGGCACCATAAAAATGAAATGCCCAACATCAACCCAAGTTTTAGCTTTGCCATTTCACATTTCATGTTTTTAGCTTATAAAAATGTTTGCTACATGGATATTTCATGAATCACATTATTATTAATTTTTTAAAATGATGACAATACCATGTTGTACAAGTATAAATGTCTTCTTTCCAAACCAAAATAAATACAATAAATGGACCCACTATAGTATCTTTTATATTATTCCTCTAAGAAGTAGGTACTAAAGCTACATCATGGCTCTAGCCATGTAATTGTTCAAATTTTGTTTTTGGTTGAGATTAACATTGTTGTTGCCACAAAAAAAGCAAATAAATGAGAGGGTTCACACCTATGGACACCACTTGCACCTTTCCCTCTACACATTATTATTTTTATTATAATGAAAGATTTCATTTTTATTTTGTTACCTCCTCTTTTCTCTGTTACCATTTATCCTTAGGAGGTCAAATTTCTCTTTTTCACAAACCTATATTAGGATAGGGATGTTAAGGGCTTGTGTGTGTATGCATGCACGCGACTCTCTTCTTCCTTCATCAAGCAAATGTCTAAAGCCCAAGATGTTGAAAATTATAGTTCTATTTGGGGCATTGATCCATATATAATATATATGGGGGGCCTTATGTCAACATCTTTAATTATCTCAAGAGACCAAGGTATTCCCTCATGTCTAACCCTATTAAGATAAGGAGGTTGAAGGCTACAATAGATAGGCCATCATGTCGACCAAATTATAATGTTTAAGAAGCTAAAGTTTTTCCTCATATTTATGCAAGGAGGGAGAGAACATATTTATATAGATAGGCACTTGAACTGACCCTTATTGGTATAGGGAGGCTGAGGGTATACATATAGATAGGCCGTCTCACTGATCCTTATTATAATAAGGAGAGGCTACATTACATCAAAAATTTATAAGTGCCTTACTAAACACCTCAACTTAGTGTTTTGGCATGGACTTACATTTAAAATTTAATTAATTTGAGTTCAAATTTTGTAAATGTGTAAATTGCCAAGCAACCTTTAAAATTACATTTATAATATGAGCCTTATCAAACACTCTAGCTTACATTTAAAATTTGTACCTCATTAATCATGCATTTAAACTTATATTTACAAGTTATGCTTTATCAAGCATGTTGGTGTGGTGTGGTAGTTAATAAATCATGCTTTGTCCAAGTTTTAAAGACTTTTTTGGTGTCACAATTGAGTTGTGTGAAAGATTTAAACCCTATTTTGGTATGGTAGTTGAGTTGTGTCTTATTAAGAACCATAATTTAGTGTGGATATTAGATTTTAATTTATTGTGGTGATTGAGTTGTGCATTATCAATAACCCTAGTTTGGTGTGGTAGTTGATCAATTATGCCTTAACAAGCTTTAGACCTAAATTTTTCAAGCACCCTAGTTTGGTGTGGTGGTTAATAAATAATGCCTTATCCAAGATTTAGACCATGATTTGGTATGGTGATTAATAAATTATGCCTTATACAAGATTTACACCTTGATTTATTAAGCATCTCAATTTGGTGTGGTAATTGATATAGCATTTAGTGTAGATTTACATTATTGGCCCTATAATTTTATTGGGTTTTATATTTATGACCAAGTCTAGCAAAAAACTAATACCTCAAATAAGTAGAGATTGGTGTGCACGGATAGAACCAATCCATGTTCACATGCCCATAAAACATATCAACCAAGCATGGAGCCCACCAACAAACAAACTATTGTAGCCAAAAGGCCCCATTCTTGTCAGAATAGCGACCCACTTTTAAAATGACAATATGAGAAAAACATATGAAACCTAATTGTGTAAATTTATTTGTTTAGGTCTAATATTCCTTGTTATTTAATAGTTTTATCTAGTGTATGTTAATTATTATTTCTTGAATTATTTGAATTTGGACGTATGAAACAAAAATCATATTTGTCTAGAGCTTATTCATAAGTTTTCATTATACTTTGACTTATTTTTACACTTATTTGGGAAAGTTGACTCTAAGGGATTTGTAAGACTTTAAAATGGACTTATTTATTTCCTTTACATCAGCTCACAAGTCATATTTTTAATTATAAAATTTCATTGATTATTTGGTCATTGAATTCATGTTCTCTATCATAGGTTTTTGTACCTTATTTGCATGATTTTTTAGATTTTATGCATTCTTCATAATATTTATACTTAGCTGTAACTTTCACACTTGTTCACATAAATTCATAATTTTTTGGACGTTATGAGACAAAATTATATGTAAAACCTTTTCTCAACTTTGTATCTCATCATAACTTTTAAAATCATTATGAGATTATGAGCCAATGAGAGCCTACCAAGTGGTACATTCTCCCATCTTAGCACCTTACAATATAAATAAAAAATAATCCACATAACCTAAGGATTTTTGAGCTAGTAAGACTCCACCACATGGTTCATTTTCACTCTCATACCTTATATTTCATTTATAATATCCCAAAAAGTCTAAAGATCGTGAGACTATGAGTTAATGACATGCATACCACATGGTGTGTTCTCACACTCTTGTAGTTGCTCCAACCTTGTACAAAGACTGATAATGGTAGGAATTAAAATAAATAAGGAATAACACTTGCCAAAGTTTCATAACTTTTAAAATTAAGGGTGTCTTGCATTTGAAGGATAAAATCCAAGGCTATGACTATGGGACAAGTTGCGATGTAATAAGGATCATAAAACAAAGGCACACAAAGGAACCTAACTGCCAGACTTAACAAACATGCCACCTCATGGGAACATAGCTAAATTTGATGACTATCACCACCTATGAAATCCCAAAATATTCTTTAAAATCTAAATAATTTTTCTAGCATTAGAATACAAATGCAAATATCATTCTAATTAAGATATATATGTAAAATTTAGTTCACAATATTATCGAGGCTAACCTTTTTGGATTTTCTAAAAGTTTGGATCTTTATACCTTTTTTAGAAAACTTTGATCCTAATTTAGATCACTTTAGCTATGTGTGGATGCTTTGATAGCTTTAAAAATATCACAAGGGCTCCCAAAATGACATATAGTGTGTGCTATAGAAAAATTCACAAAAAAATAGTCACAATTGCATAGATAGAAAGTAATGTGACACTTTGCATGGATAATTGAGACTAAGATCAGTCTAAATATGAATAAGGAGATTTAACCACACAATGATCACTAATGGAATGAAGTGGTATATAGAAATGAGGTGGTACCAATGGAACTATCAATTATATTATTGTCTACTTGTACCCACTCTCTTGTAACTTTGGTCTTTTTTTGTGCATGTTAGTCATTGTAACAAAATTTGACATTAAGAATATGAATGAAATATAACTCTCATGTCAAGGAGGTCTCATATCATGTTCTATATATTTATCTTTAAAACATTGTATATGGATCACTTTTTCAGGATTTGGCTAAACTACATTGCTAATTAGATTTGCTTGGTAGTTGGCTGCTAAGAGGAGGAAGGGATTTTAAGAATGCAAAGAGAGAAAGATGAAATTCTATGGAAATTTTAAGGTATTTTATCTGCCTATTCTATTATTTATTATTTCTCAATTTTAGACTTAGGTTGTGTATTTTTTGAGCTTTGGGAAGTTACTATAGAGGTTTATATGCTTTATTGTGAGTAAATTAGAATGAGTGCTTTAGTTATTATGATCATCTTATATGATTGATCTATGATATATTTTACTAGATTTTTATGTGTGTTAGGATATATGAATGCAAAATTATATCCTCATGAATTGAAAATAGAGAGAATCTATAAAACAAAAATTAACCAATTAATAAAACATATGCAAACCATTCACAAAAGGAGACATTGATATAATGTGGTTTATAAATTTGGCTACATCCATAGAGAAATTGTCTAGTTTTATAATTGTACCAGTTAAAAAGAGAATACACTCTCTACTATTCTCTATTTCCTTCTTCACACACTCAAGCTTTCAACCAATCTTGTAACAAGACTTTACTAAGTCTTCACACCTCTTTACCTCTCTTACAAGAATGCAACATAATTTATCAAATCTTACTTAGATTCTTTTCTCTCTTACTTTTTCTTGATTAAAAACTACAAAGGAGAGAATAAACATATATATAAATTAAAAATGAGAAGAAATCAAGGAGAGAGAAATAATTTAGACTTATATCCATTTGGGCCAAAGGAAAAACAATTGGGTATGATTGAATCCATGTGATTGAGTTAAAAAGGTAGGTGGCATCTTCATGATGCCCCTTGACTTCATGTGCTTTCAAAATGAGTGGGAATCTCTTTTCCAATTTGTCCCCCACTTCAATCAATAATAGTGACTTGATGCCCTATTATCCCATGTGCACACACATGCATTCAAAAGATTCTAATAACATTTTGAAATATTCAAAAGGACTTCACATGTCATATATTTATTGTCTTTCATTATCACTAAAAGATAAAAGAACATGAATTTAAAATTGACAAAAAATGTCACATTATGGAGTGGTATGCCCCACTCTATCACATGGGCTTTATCACATGTGAAATCCTTCATGGGCCATTTCACATCATAATTAACCACATCACTTGCATGCCACATCATCATGACACATCATGATGAATAATACCTATGAATAATACTCATGAATAGTGTTTGTGAATAGTGACTTCACACTTAACAACGTGTCATAGATTTTTCATGTTATGAAGTGGGTTATTATAATGTCATTAAAGTTGGATGCACTTTAGTTATTTTCTATAATTTATTTATATTATGAGGAGATGATTCTAAGATTTACTCATGATCATAGTCATTTCCCATAGACCCTTGCTCTTCATTTATTCAGATTTGAGTACTTAAATTTATCTTATGAATGTTGATTATTTTACATTAAATATTTTAAAGCATTGCTTGAGAAAAATAACTGCCTAATTGAAGTCTAAAAACCTTCTTTTATGCCTTACACTTCCCTCTTTTCTCACTTTTTAATATGAAATCTTGCTATTGTATCTTAGCATCATTATATATATATATATATATATATATATATATATATATATATATATATATATATATATATATATATATATATATATATATATATTTGTTGTTATTATAAACATTTGGGGGAATATCCCTAGTGGTCTTATAGGTCGCATGTTACTATTAAACATAGACTATTTAGGAGAGTCAACCTATAACTTATGCCCTAGATGATCCCAAAAATCTTAAAATGAGAGGGTGAAATCCCATGAGGTCTTTGGTGTGTATAAAACCCACATTAATAAATTTAAATGGCATTAGGATGACTCCTTGTGATCAATTTTATTTTCCTTATTTTATTTTCAACTTTTATCAATATGTCAAAAATCCTAAATAGTAGAAAATAATAAAATACAAAATGAGAAAAGCATGTCTTAGCTTGGTGAAATAACCATAAATCTTCCTAGCGTTTAACATGAAATTATAAAAAATGATTTCAATTACATTCTAAAATTCCTAAATGATAGAACTACTAAAAAAACATGTTCATGCTTTCAAAAATGCTTTGGTATTCTTAAATGTTCATCATGATGATTTAGCAATTAGGTTGTTTATTTTCAAATTAAAAGGTCTTGAGTATGAATGGTTTCTTAATTTAATGCATAGTTCAATTCATAGTTGGAAGGAATTTGAAGATGAATTTATTTAATAATTTAGATAGCTAATTGACTTTTTTGCTTTGTTAAATAAACTACTCACACTCAAGAGACAACTCAATCAATCAATTAAGGATTTAAATCTCAAATTTCAATAGATCTATAGTAGGATCCCCATCAATTACAAACCCTAATAAGTTTTCATTCTAGATATATACATAAATGCTTTAGATCCTATTATATCCATTCTTGTCAAAACATCTAATTCAAACACTTTAGCTTTGGCATATGTAGAAGCTATCATGTTAGATAGGGATCCATTTTCTAAGACAAAAATGAACTATTCTCCCTATAATATTGGAATTCTAAACATTCCTCAAGCCTATAAATGTATGAATCCTCCCATGGTCTGTCATTGAAATCAAACCTTTATTCACAACATTGAGCCAAACATAAATCTAAATCATAACCTCTTTGTTAAAAATAACATGCATTCAAACTAGTTATAACATGCCTCAAAGATGAAATTGAATGTGATTTTAATGAATATGATAATCATGAAAAAAATGTATATTCTGACTATGAGAGTGATGTAGAAGAGGTTTATGTAGAGTAATCACATAAGAATGTGGAACAATCAAGTAAGGAACATATGATGTCTTCCATGTATTTTGATCAACTAGTTATTGTGGAAGTCAACTTGCTAAAATAAGATGCTGGTGATGAAGAAATGGAGGACACAGGGTATTTACAACAATAAGAAGCAAAAGAGCATGATGTTGAAGATGACTTGTTTTCCCTATTTGAATGAGGCTATGAAAATTTAATGGATGCATAATGTTTGGGTATTGAATAAAATAACTTTCAAGGTGGAGAGGATGTCAAAAGTGATACCTAAATGGATTTATTCCATATATTTGAAGCTGGTTATGTTCACCTTTGTAGAAGCCTAGAAATTCTCATTGAACTTGTGTGTGATGGAGAAGTAGAATCCTATTCACTAGCTGAAACACATCACAAGGAATTGGTATGCACTACACCTCTGATTCAAAAAATTATAGGGATCAGGATAAAATAATTTCATGATTTCATTTGGCCTAACTTTGAGTTATATTTACCTAAGCCCAATTCTTTTGTTGATTTCATGCTTGACGGGTATCATCATGTGAAGCTTTTTCTTATGCATCTTCTTGTATTTGGAATGTGCAAATTAAATGAATTATGGAAATAGTATAAGGATACCTTTATTAGGCTAAGGAATGCAAAAATGGAAAGCCTACTCTTACCAAGAAGTTCTAAATGTTTCATGCAATTTTTTTAGGTCCACCCTCCAATCCCTAGATATTTTTATTTATTTTAGGAGTAGAGTAGGCTTAGAGTAGTTTATTTTCCATTTGTTTGTTTTCCTACTTTCTATTCTTTCTTGATTTCTATTTTATTTTAGATCACTTTTGGTTTTACTTTTTAAATTCTCTTTTGGTAGTTTGGAATGAATCATAAAATCTCCTCCTTCCTTTTCCTTGTAATGTTTTAATTATATAAGTTAACATATCACTAAATCTATTAAATGATTTAAAATTGGTTGACCAATGTTGTATTAATTGTAAAATATTTGAAACTTGAAATTTTGACTAAATATCAACATTATGCTTGAGAATTTCATGTTTTATCTAGTAAATTGAATCTTTGTTTCAAAATTACCACACGAATTAAGAAAATCTTTGACATTGAAAATGAGTCATGATTTCACTTTATCACATTAAAGCATTACCTTGAGGTATATGAATAACATAAAATGGATTAATTCTGATTGAATTTTCTATCAAATACCTTTCACCTTGGTTGTAGGTTCTCAACCCTTTGAGAGATCCAAAAGATAAATAAAAAAAAGACAAAGGGGAACAATAAATATTCAAATCAAAATAAAAATATTTCTTCGAAAGGGTGCTTCAGGTAACATTTATCATAAGATTTCTCATCTAGATGGAAATGGAGCAAGACCTTGAGTGGCACCAAAGATATCTAAGTTAGGATTATTGATGTCTAGATGATAGCAAAGAAATGTCCAAGCCTTCCCCCTTTAGCCAATGTATGAATAAAATGTAATAACCTTAATAATTTTTAATGATGTGATCATTCTCTAGCTGTGTCAAAAACCAAAAATTCAAATAAATGAATCACCATACACACACCTTTGACTCTATGTAAATGCTTAGTATGTTGTATTATAAGATTGAAGATAATATTCAGGTTTATTTTGAAAACATGATATTGTCTTTTATAATTTTTTCTCTTATTTCAAAATTTGACTAGAGTTTTTAATTTTTAAACACTTGACAATGTTTTCCCCACAAAAGTCACCATTTATTATGTCCAAACCCCATTATTGTCAGAATAGGGACCCATTTTTAAAAGGAAAAAATGAGGAAAATATCCAAAACCTAATGGTGCAATTTTTTTTGTTTGGGTCTAATAGTCCTTTCTATTTCATAACTTTATATAATGTGTGCTAGTGATTATTTCCCAAATTAGTCTAATTTGGACATATGCAAACAAATAAAATTTGTCTAGAGCTTATTCATATATTTTCATAGTGCTTTGGTTTATTTAGCACTTATTTGGGTAAGTTGAGGTTAAGGGATTTGTAAGAATTTATAAGACTTATTTATTTCCTTTGAATCTCATCTCAAGTCATTTTTTAACATAGCTAATTTCTTTGATTATTTGGTCACTGACTTTGTGTTCTTTATCATAAGTTTTCACATGATTTCATAGATTTTATGCATTATTCACAATATTTGGAGTTAGTTATAACTTTCATACTTTTTTGTAGCATTTTACAACTTTATAGACAATGACTCAACTCTTTCAGCCTATGTGGCACCTTTTCACAACTTTGCATCTTGTTGAAAATTTTCAAAGTAGTGTGAGACTGAAAGCCAATCAGACCCTACCAAGTGGCACATTATCACATCTTCATATGTCATAGTGAAAATAAAAATAAGTTATCATATTTTTAGGACCATGAGACTGCACCATGAGTTGTGTTTTTTTTCACTCACACCTTATAGTTCATTTAGAATATTTCATAAAATCTAAAGACTGTGAGACTCTAAGCTAATGACATGCATGTCATGTGGTGTGTTCTTGCACTCTCTAAATTACTCTAACACTACACAAAGATTGAGAATAGAGAGAATTTGAATATTTCAGGGAATTCCACTTATTAAATTTGCATAACTTGAAAAATCAATGGGCCCATGCATTTGAAGTCTGAAAACCAAGGCCATGGTTGTGCAACATGCCACCATGTAGTAAGGATCATAAATCAAAGGCACACAAAAGAGCTTGATTGTTAGACTTGAAAACCATGTGACCCCATGAGAACATAACTAAATTTGATGGCCATCACCACCTATTATATAGTCATGATATTCATGACAATCTAAATAAATTTTACATCATTAGAAGACAAATGCAGAGATCGATTTAATTAAGATATATGTAGAATTTAGTTCATAGGTTTGTTGGGGCTAACATTTTTGGGTTATATAAAAATTTGAATCATTATACCTTTTAAAAATTATTAAATTTATATCACATAGATTTAGTTGTTTGAATATGCTTTTATATCTCTAAAAATGGTCCAAGGGCTCCCAAAATGATTTATAGTTTGTGTAGCAAGAAAATTCTCAAAAACTTAAAGTCACAGTTGCATAAAATAGAAAGCAAGGTGACACTTTAGTATAAATAAGATAAAATATATGGTACCACATAATTGTAATTAATGTAATGAAGAGGTAGATAACATTTAGGTGGTCGTAATGGAATTGCCCATTATACTGTTATTCAGTTGTGCCCACTCTCTTGTAACTTTTGTCATTTTTTGTGCATGTTGGTCACTATAAAAAACTATAAAATTATTAATATGAATGGAATATCTCTTTCATGTGGAGGAGGTATCATCTAATTCTCTATATATACATCTTTAAAACATTGTAAACATGTCACTTCGCTAGGAGTTAGCTGAATTACATTACTAGTTAGCTTTACTCATTGGTTGGATACCAAGAGGAGGGAATTTTAAGAATGCAAAGAGAGAACTATGAAATCTTGTGGAATGTTTAAGGGATTTTACTTTTCAATTATTTTCTTTCTTATTTCTCAATTTTTGACTTAGGATGTGTATTTTCTAAGCTTTGAGTTATTTTTGTATAGGTTTACATGTTTTATTATTAGATTAGAATGTGTAATTTAATTATTATGATTATCTTAGATTATTGATCTCTTATCTATTTTTCTAAATTTGGATGTTTTCTAGTTATTTTATGCTACAAAGTGGGTCCTTATAAATTTTTTTCACTTGGATGTACTTTAGCTATTTTATTTAATTGATTTATCTTACAAGGAGATACTTATGAGATTAACTATGATCATAGTCATTGTCCTTAGACTCATTCTATTTGTTTATTTAGATTTGAGTGCTTAATTATATCTGATAAATGTTGATTTCTTTGTATTTAATATTTTAAAGTATTTCCTATGTGTAATAACTTCTCAATTGAAGTTTGAAATCTTTCATTTCTGCCTTACCCTTCCCTCTTTTTTAAAATTTTTATAGATATCTAGCAATTGTATCTTAGAATTATTATATATATAAAATTTTGGGTGTTAATCTTATCATTTAGGTGAATCTCTATTATGGTATTGTAGGTCATGTGATGTTATTTAACACATACTATGTAGGAGAGTTTTAACCTACAACTTGTGCCCTAAACAATCCTAATAGTTCTAAAATGAGAGTTCAAAATCCCATGAGGTATTTGCTGTGCATAAAACCAAGAAAACACATTATATATATGTGTGCCCAAGAATGTATTTAATAAATTATAAAACTAACTGCATGTCAATATCAAACTTATCTAAATTAGTGTAATTTATAGATAAACAACTTAAGTAATGAATTGAAGTTAGATTTTGACACGTAGATGATAAGTGATAATAAACTATGAGGTAGCTAACTCTAAGTGAAACAACACATTAACTACCAAGTTGACAAACATTTAATGATGATTGGTGGTAGATAAGATTACTTCTGACACATAGAGCCTTTTGGAAGATTATAAAAAATAAATACTTGAGAATAACAAAGGTTGTTATTGATGAAAAGTTGTGTGGATTAACTTGTAAGAAAATTTTACCAAATTATTGAAAAAGATATATTAAAAGAAAATTGGTGATATTTTTAGTGCCATTAGGCACCTTGTAATCATGATATACTAAGTAATAAACAAGATTATTGTTGATGTTATTAATATCTATGTTTATGTATGTAAATTATTATTAATATGATTGGACTAATTATGTTCTTACATTTAATTATTTATTACTTGTGAAGAGATGAATACTTAGGTAAAATTATGTGTTAGTATTAGAGTTTATCATTGTTGATTTTGTTTATAGAATAATGTGTCCATGTTTTGGTTCATATGTATGCCTATTTTTTTTCCATGTGTTGATAGCATAGTAAATAGTATGCACAAAGTAATCCCACATGCATAGATATGAATGTGAGATAATGCATGGATTCACTATTTCTAACTAACCCCAAACCTTCCCAGTTACCTCTCTTTGCACCTCAGGTGAGCATGCAAGGAAAACTTGTGTGATATGTTGGTGTAAAATTATAAGTATTAGGATGTGCATAGAATTAACATGCAGGTGGTTAACAGTTTCTAGCTTTTTTATTTCTATTGTCAGGATGGGTAAAATTTTGTTAATAAAATGGTAAGGAGGGATGATGTGTTAGATTTCATTGGAGAAAATTAAGCATTTATTAGAGTAGTTGAAGGAAAATTTTGTAATGAACCACCTGATCATGGAAATCAAGAGCCAAAGGAATGGGTAAAAGAAAAATTGCATAATTCTCTTTATGAAATCTTCTATGAGCTACCAATGAATAAACACACATGGATTGCAGTGTATGCTATGAACATAAGTATAAATTATGTAAAATAATTTTCTTTGGCCAAATAATGTATAGAGTAGTTGAGCAACCTGGACATAATTTGGACCAAAGTTGTTGATGTCTAGTGGTTTGGCATACTGAATAGCTATGTACTAGAGTATTTTGTACCTATCTATTCTTGTCCATAACATGCCTAATACCAAGTTTTTTGTAAACCTAGAGGTTCATATTTTAAGTAGTTAACATTGGGTATCAATAAAATGATGATAAATATTGGGATGGAGATTTTTCCAATATTGGGATATGTTCTTATGCATATGAGAAAAATGGAAGTAGAAGGTGAAAAGGGCATGGTTTATATAAGGTATATATGAATAAATTATTAAACATGGAGGGACCATATGAATGTGATATATGAAGGCATAAATATGAAAAAAATTGACAAAAAGTGATGGTTGAAAATTAATCTAGGTAGAGAGAATAGTTTTAATTAGGAGATGATAGATTACCTACACAAAATGAGATTGGAATGAGGAATACTCTCAAATAGAGGATATGCACTTTGTGGATGAAGTGTGTGCCAATGAGTTAGAGTGAATTATGTAAATAGAAGTTGAATCACCTAAGGTGGTATAAGACATATGAGAAACTATCGAGGAAGTTCCAACTTACATTTTACTTGAAGCACTTGCTTAGGTGTTTTACCCATAACCAAAATAAATTGACAAAGACATTGACCATATATTCAAAATAAGAAACATTCTATCATAATAAGGAGAATGAAGTGTGTTTTAAAAAATAGTTCCTTACCAACCAATCAGACTATTGGTTGCACATCCCATATAAACATTGATTGCAATGATGTATGGTATGCCACCTATAGGAATGGGTCCAACCCCTCAAACAAGTATTAAAACATAAGGCATGATAGTAGGAGCTAAAGGACTGGTGATAGGTTAGTAGGTCATCCAAGTGGTAGGAGGAACTAAAGTAGAACCTATTGAACTAATAGAAGGAGGAATGGTAAGTACCCCTGGAGGAATCCAAAGTTTGAATGCACCTTCAATTGATGTATTGATATAGTAGATACCTCAAGCACCAACTACACCTATGCCTACTCACTAGGTATTTTATGAAATATTCTTAAGATTTCCTAACTATCATCAAATGGAGAATACCACAAAACATGTTCATAAGTGTGAGCTCATATGGTACACAAAGGGAATTACATTACTAGAATGTAAGGTAATTTAGTTTGTAAAACACTTTTGGATTTCATCCATACTTGATATCAAAATCTTGATTCAAACTAAGATAATATGGATTAAGACCTTCTATAGGAAAATTTATTAAATGAATTTAACATTCTCAAGTTTTAGAAATAAATTATTATTGCATTAAAGGAAATCAAGATCTGATAGAGTGTGTCTAAGAATACGAAACTAGGTTCAAGACTTTAGTGTCCAAAATATCCTTTGATATTCATCTAATATAACATTCACAATGGTTTGTTGGAGGGTTGATTGCACCATTTTAACTTACCTTGTTGATGAAAAAACTCACCAAGACTCTAGAGTCTCTTGAGGAAGTATTAAGAGCTAAAGTTTTTTGAGGTGTATATACTAAAGTTAGATAATTAATGGAGCCATAGATAGCCTAAATAGCTTCCCATATTCATAAGTTGACAACTAATAGTTCTCATGACATAAAGAGTGGGATATGGTGTACATATTATGAGATAAAAGGGAAAAATAACAACTCTACCCTAGGAGAAAGGTGAGAGCTCTCATTGATTCATGTGACATATGTCATGAAGGGCATGTTATGTGTAATTTACCTCTCCTTTAGTATACTTCCCAAGCTAAGGTCTCTCTTTACTTCAATATTTTAGACACCTCTACCCATAACATTGAATACTACATGGTGATTGATGAGATCCATGAGGAAAGAGATCAAGTAACATGATAGGCCACTACAACACCATCAAAACAAGATTACAATTATTATAGAGGCTAGGCTATAATATATAGGGGAAAAAATACTTGTTATAAGTGTCGATCACTAGACCACTACTAGTGTAACTACCGCCAAGTATCCTTTAGGTATTTTTGAGGTGACCATAAGGTCTAATATTATTTGGATTTATATGCCAAGATCACACATAAGGAATTACTAGAGAAGGGCAATGACATTATTATAATTGAGTCTGGTTCAAAGCAATGGGTTTTGAAGGCATAAGCTAAGAAGATGACCATCCCTAATATGTATATAAAAACTCTTAGTGGCATGACTAAATAATAAAAAACCACTCCCATTAAGAAAGCCATGATGGGATATGAGTTGAGAGGACTCAAAAATGAGGTGGTGTACCTTGAACCCTCCATAACACCCTATCTAGACAATTTTTTCTAGAAATAAGTATTGTGCAAAGCCATGGGTTTTATCTAAAATATGTAGGGTAGATTTTAGGACATGTGATACTTGGAATAAAATTCAAGGAGCCCAAACATAAAATAGAGTTTTATAAGTAGAAGGATACTATTGATGATGTATTGGGTCTCATACATTGTGAGGAAATGATTCCTATGCTAATGAAATTTTTGGTTAAATACATGTGAAAACAACCCACTAATGTACTAGTGCCAAACCTAGTGAAAGGGTGAAAGGTAAGGATAACATAGAACTTAGGCTATGATCAGGAGATACTCAAACATAAAGAAATCAAAGGATGGTTAGTATTTGAAATTATATTAGATACATGTGGTAAAGTAAATAATCTCATGGGAGATGCTTGGTGAAAAATAGGCAACCCTACCTTACAACCCTCACCACATGTTTTATTCATGGAAAATAAGACCTAATCATAACCCATGGGAATTATGAACAATATTAGTATGAAGATAATGGGTGCAAAGTTTTGTGTATACTTTTAGGTGATTGAACTCGCCAAGATAAAAAACTAGCCTGGTTTACTTGGTAGACCTTGGTACTATGCCAACAATGCAAAAATGCAATTCAAGAAGTGCTACATGAGCTTTGAAAATATAATAGATAATGTGGTGATTCCATTTTCAAATGGTCAAGGCCCCCCATGTTGAGGGTGTTTATTTGGAGGATAAAATCAACAACATCTATAATATGATGGTGCATAGAGTAGAGAACTTTAAACCAACTAGGGATGGCATCCTAAGTTGGGACAAGGCAAAGTCCACTTATGATACCAAAAACATTTCCTATGACTGATGGGTATTTGAATCCTATGAAGTGACCAATAGATAATGTGGTGTAATATTAACAATAACTCAATTTTAATGCACATGAAATACCTTATGCATTAAAATCAATAACTATTTGAGTAACAAGAAGATATAGACTACACACCACATCCAAAATTTATGGAGAGTTCTATATAAATAAGCAAAATCTTACTAAATTTATCCAATATGATGAATCAATAGGTGCTACCCCATTATTATATAACTTGAGGTGTGTGTCCTAAGGAAAAGGATCACATGGGTACCTTAGTGTACACCTTAAAGATCACTGCTACACACTTGTGGGAGACACACAAGCCAAGTATTTCAACTTGGACTAAGGTTAAAGATTCTAGATGATCTAAATTTGATATTAATAATGAATACAAAGGGTTACCCACATATAGTGGTGACTATGATACATGGGTGCATATTAATGAATGTGAATACAAGTGGACAAGACACACACCTTATTTTATAATAGAGTTATGAGTTCATAATTTCTACCAAAATTTTAAGACTTGAGTACATGCATGGTATATTGTGAATGAGGCACATCAAAGACTAAAAATTGGATAGATCTAAAGAAGAGATTCACCCATAATTTTTCCTTCTCCTTGTTTGATCTATGAATATTCAAGCCCCTACACTACATTTTCCAAACCATCTTAGAAGATGAAGATATAATGGAAGAATAGGTCTGATAAATGTGTAAAGAAAATGGACTCGACTTACCTTAGTTATTTGATGACAATGAGGTAAAAATGATTCCTATTAATATGATGAAGTAATATGGATGGTGTGAAATTGGTAATTCATGACTGAAAAATAGAATCTTGTGAATAATGTGGAAGAAGAATCCCAAGAGAGTGTAACCTTAGCCACTTAAAAATTGAAACCTCTTATGGAGATCAAAAAGTATCATATGTATTTTTTGGTTGACATAAGTTCTCATACAATCCCATAAATAAAACCAAGATAAATATCTAATCATAAGAATGACCCAAGATGGCCACCATTGGAGATCATTAGTCTATCATATAATTAACATGTATCATAAAACTACTTTGGGAATTCTAAGACCTCTTCATAAGAGGTTTCAAGGAGATGAAGGGTATGTAACCTTCTTTGGGAAGAATGAAGATCACTTTGGCTAATGGCATGACATCCTTAAAATTATCAACCATACTTGATGAACCCAAACTTACACACCAAGGTTAAGGTAAAGATTAATAACATGTTTATTGTAGGGGTGATCTATATGCACATGTTAGGATTAACCAAAATCTATCTTATCTCAATAAAATCATAATTTCATGGAGATAAATAGAATGGAGCTCTAATACTCAATTAATCTTAGTAATGATCAATGATATCCATAGATTTAATACATGATTGCTTGTGTCACAAATTCCAAGAGGAACAGGTTCCAAAGCCTAAGCCTATGACATAAGGTTATAAATATCACTATATATATATGAAATTAATTGTGTAAGTAGGTAATGAAAGTAATTATGCAACTAAAATAAACTAAACTAAGGGGAAGGCTTAGAATTATCATAAAGGGTAAGGTACCATGGTCAAACAAATGGGGGTTTAGGTAACCTAGATTAGAATATGGAAATTCTAACCAATCTTATAACCACACCAACTTAATTCATTGTAGAGAGAACATAGACAATGATACACACATTCATTCACTATGAAATTATAAACAAGAAACATATACTACTACTAAAGAAATAAAGGAAAGAGTACAAGGTTGTAAATACTTACCTTGGAGTGGACTCGTTGAGCCTCAATCTTCCCCTTGGCTCAATTGAATATTTTCAAGAGATGTTATGGGTTGAATACTTTAAATGTTTGCATAACTAATCAATATATCCTTAACTAATAACTCTCAAGGACTCATCTTATTGATCTTGAAATACTACCACAAGACAATCTTCTTCAAGATAAGGTTTCAAACTAAAAACTCCTCCAAATATAACTTAGGGCAGAAATGTGAGTGAAAGTAGAGTAAACACAATAATATGGATATGTTGAAATGAAATATGACCCCTATATATACTAATCTAATACCCAAAACCAATCCTAAACTCTAATCCAATGGTATTAGCCTGACTAATACATGTGAAATAAGTTGACTAACATAAAATGGTATCGACCAAACTGACATAATACAAATTATAGAAGATAGGCTAAAAAATGCATCATGTTAGCTGATATGGTATAAGAAGGGAAGATGTATTAAAAATATGTTATTGGTCAGGCCAATGTCATAGTATATAAGAAAAATGACACAACTAAATGAGGTTATGATGGAAGGAGGTAAATGTTAAGATAGTCTAAAGAAGTAAGACTAGTAGCAATGATATGATCATGATATAGTAGCAACATCTCTTACAAATCATCACAACCCTACCCACATTTTTTATGGTGCTCCATTTAAGGTGGGTACTCAAGGAGATTGATGATCGATAAGTCATTGCAAGCAAACATGTTAGTAAATGATAAATGTATAAATATTATGTGTATACATATGCCCTACCCAAATATCATCATGTATCATAATAGTGTAGCATGGGATGGTGCTTTTAGAAAGAAAATAGTAACACAAAGATGTAATTAAAATGAAATGTTGAAATAATTATTGATAAATGAATAGCTAACAGTACCATATACATACCTTCAATTAACTATGTCACTGAATGGATACACACATATACCATATTATTGATCATGGAGGGTGTAGTAAATAAATATGACAAACCCTAGGGATACAAGGTTAAAAATAGATAGAATCAAAGAAAGCAAATGCTAGAATGTCAAAGTGAATGGAAAACTCTCAAAACTAATTAAACTACTTGGAAAATTGGGAATTCAAGATTGTAAAGAACATGTTATAACTAAAAGACAAATAAAATTGAATAAAATCAAAGGAAAACAATTAATCCAAAAAATTAAGGCTACTTATGACTAAAAAACCCAATAATGCATCCATAATAAGATAAGTAACCATATCAAATAAGGAGCACATAAAAAAAACTAATGGTAATATAATCAATGTAAGGGAAGTAACAAAACATACTCAAACAAATATGGAAAAATATGAAATAAATAAATGAGATGAGATGGCCTAAAAAAAGGCAAATAAAAAATTCAAGGTTCCAAAAAATAACCAAGATAAACCCTTTAAAGACAAGTCTATAACCAAAAGAACATCTCAAAATAACTAAAAGATGGAACTTCTATTCTACAAAATAGATAAACTAAAACTACCATGTTTAAAGGATATGGAGAATAGGAAGTATATAAAAGTGGAAAATATTTAGAAATAAAACCTACCTATCAAGGGGAAATCAATAGAGGGAGAGGAGAGAAGGTGTCACCAAGGTGAAAACATGACATTTACTAGAAATAATACACTCAAGTCAAGGTGGCAAGACTAGGAATATTTAACATATATGACCTTAGGAATTTTTAACATAAGCTTGGGCTAACCAGTGAAAAATAAATATATCATCCCATGAAGGCTATCATGCATGAAAATCAAAAGCATTCTACCTTACCACAACATGTTCCCTATTCCTTAGGACACTTTACAGAGACGTTAGCCTACTAAAAATATTGGGTACTTATGTGAGAAGATAGGTGAAACTAAATTAAAGGAAGATATATTGAAAAAAAGGAGACTTCCTACCATAGTTTATTGGCTTACCATACCCCAATGGACCTTGGATCTATCATGAGACCAACTATGGAATTTGAGATTTGAATAAGATTGTAGATGTTCCAAATAAAGATCACATCTTTTTGGGTGATATGGATTTTGATATTAAATTTTATTTTAACATTTACCTTTTCTTATGATATGGATTCTAACATTTTTTTATTTTTATATTCTTGTCCTCCATATAGATTTGGAAAAACCAAACATGGATGTTAAATATGTCTATCATAAGAGACCTTAAACTTAGTGGATAGAGAGGAAAAATTAAAGACCATAATGCCTAAATAATCCTAGACATTCACCTTAGAAAAAAATGGAATATTGAAACTAACCTTGGTAAGCTCAAATGGATATAAAATATGAGGAATGGTGAAAATTATCATAGAATGATTGATTGCCTAAATCACAAAAAATTGTGTAAAGGAATATGGTACAATGATATATTATGCATGAATCATCTTCATAAGAAATGTGAAATGGGGACATAAAGATATACTACTAATGTTTTACCATAAAATAATATGACTAATTCTAAGTGAGGGAAAATACTACTCTCGACTGTTGCCTTATCTTTATTGGAAGACACCTACCTAAGGTTAGGAGTGAAAGAAATATATGAAAAAAATATGGTTGACATTTTTAAGGAGGGCTTAGTTAATGTCTTACCATGTAAATTACAAACTAAAAATTTAAGAGGCATAGGGGTATGAAATGATTATAAAACTAGAGAACTGAAAGAGGAAACAATGGTTCAATTAAAAAAGGATGGATGTTTTTGAGGAAGGATTTTAGGGTGTTTCAATGCAACTCACAAACTAAAAAACCAAGTGGTGTAATTAGATAACATACCAAAGTACTAAATATAGGTACTAGGGATAATATGTAAGAAAACCCAAAAGTGTGTGAATAGGGAAATTCTAGTTACTAGAAGAAAGTATAATTAAAATTATGAGTCCATAGAATGGATTGTTATATCCAAATAATGAACTTATTTATCCCCTATTTAATCTTCTTATTAATGGATTTGAATGTGCATTTTATAACGTGTTTCTAATCTAAAGTATAAAATGAAAATGTTTACCTTATTTAGTATGTGTGAGTTAATATTGCTTGTTTTATCACTATGTTGTAACCCTTTTTATGGAAACACCATCAAACTTGTATGTATAGGTTGCATAAACACAATATGATCAAATACTATGATTTTGGAAAATAAGCAAAGCATTTGAAGATCATTGAATAAAACTATGGAGCATCTCAAACCAAATTCAAAGTCTATCATTATAGCTTTAGAGTTTATCAATTTGGCTCTAGAGTCCATTAGTGTAACCCTAGAGTCTACAGTCTAGCTTCAGAGTCGACTAGTTTATCTCCAAGTGTGCAAGTCTAGCTTTGAAGTCACTCAAGATAGACACAAATCTCATTAATGAATACAACATGCATTCTTAATCAATAACCTTATAAACCATTTTGGGTCAATTCTAAATTCATGAGGACACTTATCAAATATAGTATTCTTATTTATAAATATTGTATTTATAGTAATGTTTTGTAAAGGAATCACTATGAATATTATGGAAATTGGTTATCAGATCATACTAATTACACTTGAAGATATTTTAACTATCAATAGTTAAATATATTTACTTTCAAACCTATGCATCTCTTCCAATGTTTCATCTTGAAACAGGGAAGGAGGTTGTAGATTATTTTATATTTTGTAAATAAATTAGATGTAGTTAGTAATCTTATTAGGGATTATCTATTCTGGATAGTTGTTGGAAACATGTTGAGAAATATAACCAACATCTCCTAGATGATTAGTAGCTAGCATTTAATAAGTAATAAAATAATTAAGGTTAAGTAGTGTTGTTGAAGTATTTTCCATATTGTAAACATTTTCTTGAGTAATGAAGATTTGATGTTCTTGAAATACTAAGTGTGATATAAATCATGTTCCATGGGAGATAAAGGGACCACTCAACTCAGGAATTAGAATTATTTTATGGTATTTTATGTCTTATATTATTATTAGTTAATATTATACATTTTTATGTTAAAAGTGTGATTTGATATAATCTACAACTCTTTATGTGTGTGTGTGTGTGTGTGTGTGTTTATTTTAAGACATTTTATATATTTTAAATTTTAGCATTTCATTTCTAACCATTTACTTCCAATCACCATTTAAATTCAATAAATATATTAATGTGTGTTTTCCTTCATCAATAAGTGTGTTCATTTCCAAATAATTTCTTTTATAAGAAAGGCATGTTTATTTTCAAAGTAAGTGTGTTTAATTCTATTGTCAACATTTTGATTATGTATCATAGTGTTTTCCTTCGAAATAATTAGATATATTTCAATTCAAAAAATTAGAATAGATATTTAGGGATAAATGATCCACAACTCCCCCTAAAAGGATAATTGCTAGTTATTATCTTTGGCACTTTATTGATGACTGCCATTGGACACCGACCCTATTTTGACATGACATCAACCAAGTTGACTTGATCTAAATGAAAATATTGATAACACTCATTATTTCTGGTTCCATTTCCATGGATTTTCTAGGTGTCATTGGGGTGAAAATCTCAAAACTTACAATTGATTAATAAAAACTTCCCATAAATCAAAAAGATATATAAATAGACAAAGAGATTAAAAGGGAAGATACATTGTAAAGATATCTCAACAGAGCAAAAGTACTAGTAAGACACAAGAAGAAAGTTAGCTAAAATATATTTTAGGAAAATAACTTTAGAATATTGAGGATGAACCATTTCTATCCTCACCTAAACGTTGGTATCATTCCCCATTGGTAGGTGCATCTTTTTAAATGAAGCAATTATGTCTAAAACATAGAAATAGTTTTGAATCTCAATAAAGTATCCTTCCAACCACTTATAATGATTCAACTCCTATCAATATAACTCTTTACAACATCTTTTAGGAAACCATGGGAGCCAATCTGGGAAATAATCCACTATGCAAGGCTGCAAGAGGTAGAGACCAACCACCAAGTAGAAAGTTCACCTATCTTATTATCCTAGATCAAAATGAAAATACAAAATTAAGAATATATCCCCATCCATATTACCTACTTTGAGAGGACTATATACAAAGGACCCTGATCAATTTATGTTTGAATTTAAAATTTTGTGTCAAACTTATGACTACAAAACTAATAATCACAAACTAAAATTATTCCCTTCTACAATCAAGGATTAAACCATGAGGTAGTTTATGGGTTTATAACCAAATCCCAATCTCACATGAGATGAAATAGAAAATGGATTATTAGATAAATATCAAGATTATTGTAGAGTAAGGGTTATTGAATAAGAATTTTTTCGTATAAAACAAAAGGAAGAAGAGAATATGGAAGACTATATTGACCACTTCCTCTTTTCACATAGAATATTTGGGTATGAATAAGAGGAATATTTGAACAAAATATTTTTCTTAAAAATACTAGATGATGATACTAGCAAATATTTGAACTTAATAGGAAAAGGAGATATAAACAAACTTAGTCTCAATGATATAGTTGAACTATGTAAGAATTATTCAAGAACAAGTGCTATTGTCTGGAAAATAAAAATAGGGAAGAGAAGAAATGATGTAGGACAACTCATGGAGTAATTTTCAAACCTCAAAATAGATATTTTAAACACCACACTAGATGGTTTACAAGCAAAATCTAATGCCACTACTTAACCATTGACTATATATTATCCAAAATATAGAGTAAAATATGCACTTAGATATTGTCCTCTTGATAGGACATACATGTATGGTATTTATGATACGAATGATCATGATACTAAAAAATAAGCTCTCCTACCTACTCTCAAAAATAAACTCAAAAAGGCTACCCGATAAATAGAAGAGCTCAACTAAATACAAAGACATGGAAATCAATTTTCTCTTAATCAAAACTAGAATCATTTCATCCCAAGAGCTCATTATAACCCATGGATGATGTCATGGGATAGACAAGCACATCCACATGCATGTGGACCACTAACTTGGGGTCCATTATAGTGGATTCCATAACCATGGATGTCCCAAACTCATCAATAAATGTGTATGCCTCAATCTAATCAACAACCATGCACAAACCAATAATGGGTATTCAAACAAACCTTTAATTAATAAAAGAGTCTTACATAATAATATGCTTTGATGCATTCATAAAAATCATCCCCCACAAACTAAATAAGTAACTCAGCCCCAATTATCTGCATAAATAGTATAAAATCCCAAAAATAAATAGGTAGCTTTTGTCTATAGGGCTAAGAAAGAAAGAACCTTAGGGGTTGGTGATATTGACTTTAAAAATGTCTAGTTGAGATTAGGTAAGATATTGAAATATCCCCCAAATTATCATAACTAAGGTCTCAAATGAAAAACTATATCCTTTATTGAGTTAATCAAAGAAATAATTAATGAGGAAAAGTAAAAACCTAATGAGAAAAAGGAAAGGCCTCAATAAATTGGTACAATTCATCTACCCATTCCTTTTCTAGAATGGCTCTAGGAGGATGGAAATAAAAGTGAATCTAATTTATTCTAAGAATTAAGAAAATTGAATATTAAAATACCATTACTAAAAGCCATAAGGGACATTCCAAAAATAAATAAAGTTATCAAAGGATTATGTATAAAAACTCCATGGACAATAAGGTAATATCCTAAAAATCTAAAAGTGGACGGTAAACTCATTGATTTATCACAAAGAAAGTTAATTCTCTCTAATCATGGAGACTTTGAATGTCCAGTCATCACTGTGACTATATGAAGGAAATAAATACCCAATGTATTAGTATACTTTGGAGCTACCATCAATGTAATGATAGTAAACATGTTGGGAGAAGAATCCAGATTGTAAAGTTGCATAGTATATTTTTCTAATATTTGTGCATTATGTACTCAATTTATCATGTATATGTCTATTTTGTCCTATCTCTATGACTTGTAATAGGTTAGAATATAAATTGAATCCACTTTTGGCACTAATTATGCAAAAAAGATGAATAGTTATAGATTAGAAATGTCTATATATACTTTGGATTTTAAGAAGAATAGAGTTCTAATTTTGAAGAGATAAATAGAGATTTATCTAGTTATGGTTACCTATGTGATTTATTGCAATGTTCCTTTCATGCATTATTATGTATAATGTTTGGTTACTTTCTATTTAATATGATTGATTTATTTCTATTTATAAAACTTTGGTTGTTCTTAATTCCTAATAACTTTAGATAATGAATACTTCCTATGTTACTACTATAAAAACCTTTATATAAACTCAATACACTATTTTGCACACTCGAAGTATATCATAGTTATTCTCATACTTAGCATGTTATGATGATTTCATAACCTATGCTAATAATGGTGCGATGAGTATGGAACATTGGTTACTAGGGAAGATAGATATTGAAACATGGTTAGACCAAAGAATATGTAATTTTGTAAAAGAAAAATCAAAATGAATTGGTCTTATCATAAAGGGAATCATTCAAGAGCATATTTATGGAGAGATTTACAATTTTTTTCATGTAGGTTACCTAAATTGCTAGCTAACTAGTTAGTGTGGTTAGAATATTATTTATTTAATGCAAGGATAAAATAAACTATAATTTGGACTAAAGAAAAGATAGATCGGTTGTAAAAATTGGAAACTAACTAGATAAGAGCAATAGGTTACTTGGTTGTTACTATATTAGATAGATATATAACTAAGTTTGTAATATAAGGATGCATAGCTTTCAAAGCTATGAAGGAATTGTTCATCTAGTGAATTAAAAGAAAGTTTTTATAGTGACTACTTATCCTTTTGAAGATGTTGGTTGTGGACAAGGCCATGGTGCCTACTCTATCCAATATGGAGTAGTCATTTTAGGTGTATAGAAGTATATGAGACACGATAGTGAATGATGATTATATGAGCAGATAAGGATTGAACCTAAATCTAGAATAGAGACCCAAAGGAAGAAGAGTTAGAAGAAAAATATGGATTTAGAATGAGAGTTACGATAACATAATAGATGGAGTAAATAGAAGAATACCCAGGTAACTATGAGTAAAATTAAGAGTAGTAGTAAAATAGATGATGAATGAGTAGGAAGATGTGACAAGCAAAATGAAAGAGATGAAGAATTAAGGATGAAGAAATATGAGATGAAATAAGAAAACAAATGCTGATAGAAATAAATAAGTGACTTAGAATGAGAGGTGTGAATTAGGAATTTGAATCAAGAGAGGGGGTTAGATCAAGCATTTTTTCAAAATGAAATCAAAATGAAAATAACACACTAACAAGAATGATATCTCTAGGCATAGACACTAGGGGGAGCTTAGTAATAAAAATACATATGAAATCAACAACTAAAACATGAAAAAAACCTTCCTTCACCTTCCGTGGAGCTTCTAAATGGTTTTTAGAGTGGCTTCCTTGGCTTGTACATAAAAGAGTCTTCACCAATGGAGTTGTTTTGCTCATTTTCTCCTTAGCACCTTTGGATTGTGATGGATTTGGCTTGGCTCAATAATTGGGCATGATAACACTATACTAAATGGATTTTGAACTTATTTAAGAATAATAATTTTACACCATCCAAGCTTTTTGAGGTTATTTGGGCATGATAACTTTGGCTTGAAAAAGCTTAAAATTATGAGTGTGAGGCGTTGTATTTATAGATTTTTGGAAATGATTATAATGAAGCTAAACCATCCATTTCAAGATGAAGATGTGTGGCTAATAATCCATTCAATTTTTGAGGCTAAAATCAATAAATACCCTCAAAAATATTTGAGATAGAGAGACATTATAGAGGCATGGGAGGGATTAATCAGATATTTGTTACATTTATGGCCTAGGGATGTCTTCCCAAAAAAATGATGTCTTAAATGATGTAAAAACTCATAATCAATTTCAAAAAATAAATATTCAACAAGTTCCATGGAAAATTAACTTAAGCTCTTGATTCAAATTAATTAGTCTTTAACATGATTTATCAATTTTGGTACAAATCTTGGAAATTGGTGCACACATTAATCAAATTAGTCATAATGTCATATTATTGGCTCAAAATTTGACTAGATTAGAATTGGAAGAAAATTTTAGATGCATTGGAACTATTATCCCATTTAGGATGTTTCCAACACAAAATAATAAATGCACATGTCTCATGCAAGAAAATTGGTAGAAAAGAGAAATCCAAAGCACCTAGGTACAAAATCATAATTTTTACTCAAAATGATCTAATCAAAGTTATCTATTTAATAAAATGTGTTGCCCCATTTAAGGATACTTTGGCCAAAATTTTCACTTGTATATGATAAGTTTAACTCATTTAACATGTTTGAGTATTTTTAGCCCAAATTGTGCATTTTGATAGAAATTGGTCCAAATCCTGATTAGAGGTCATTAGTGGCCAATTTTAGGTTTCTACAATTTGATCCTATTTGGGAAGGAATTTCAAGATATAGGCATAGTAAGATATTCTCAATAAATGAAAAAGTCTTGCATGCCTACAAATTTAATAGCAATGGATGAACTGTATGATGCCCCCTCAAGCAAATGATTAGCACAAGTAAGTTGGAAAATAGTCCCTCGAAAGAAAGAAGTAAAATGAGGGGACCAAACATATGAAGATGATGGGGTGAGAACACAATGAGTTTGAAAAAGTAGTCAAAATCACTAACAATTCAAGTGGGATGGTGTATGATGGTTTGCCCAAAGGTGGTTATAATAATTATACCTGATAGTGGTAACATGGTATGATAACACAATGGTTTTCCCAAAGGTAATTATAATCATAGAGAAGATGGAGCTGCCCTAATTAGGATAGATAAAAATGATAATAACATGCCCCTTTTTTGGTAAAAAGAAAGTAAATTTGGTGGGAACACAATGATTTGCCCAAAGGTGGTTATAATCATTGAGAAATGTAGGTGGGATGGTGTACAATGATTTTCCCATAGGTGGTTAGAATCATTGGACCTTGATTATGGAAAATATGATTGATTGGATGATGATGGAAAATATGATGTGGGTAACTTGATACAAAGGGTAATATGAATTGGAATAACATACTAGTGGGGAGATGTTTGTTTGAACTAACAAAGGTTGAAAGTCATTCATGGTTAATTACTCTATTTGGGATATGATTGGGATGCCATCGATGTCAGTGTCAAGGAGATGTCAGTGCTGAGGAGATGTCGATGCTGCCTTTGCTGAGTAGACTTCCCAAAAATAATTTTTGTTATAGCACTATACAATAGGCATCATGATATAACACCATGAGGATTGGTCTAAAAGATGCATAAGGACTGATTCCCATAATCCAATATTCAAGAAAAATAATGTACCAATGATAAAAACCATGATGAAACTATAGATAGATGAATATAGATGGATTTAAGTATAAATGCATAAGGATTAAACCAATGAATTCACTTAGAATTAATCAAAGAAATAATTCTAAAAAGAAAACAAACAAGTAAAGAAACACAAAAATGAATAAAAGTAAGTCTTAATGTCAGTATAAACAATGCAACAAACATTTCCCCTAGAAAATAGGTGACAACTTAACAAACAAACATGATGGGGTAATAGAAGAAAAATAAGGGGGTGGACAAGCCATGTCCATATGCACTAGGCAAATGGACACTACCTACATAATTCCATAGACATAATATCTAATGAAAACTTTAGGATGAATGTAGTTCTACTAGGAAATGGGAAGAAAATGATAACTAATGAAAAATGAACATAATGGTTGTGATATAAGAAAATAAATGGTCTTGTCAAATTACAAGTGCATGGGAGAAAAGAATAAAAAGGATGGGGAAACTAAGTGACATGTGATTTGTTTGTGACTTAGTGAGGGTTCCCATAATCCTTAAGGCAAATAAGTGGTCAATGTTTTTAGTTTTTCTAATGATTTTACAAATTTTTTGGAATTTTTGAGTATCTCAACTCAATTGATAATGATGAGATATTAAACAGTTTAAAATCTCAAAATGATGAGAGCGTGGCTTAGGTTGATCATAAAATAGTGAGAGAGTGGATTAGGTTGCTTATAAAATGGCAAAAATGTAGCTTAGGTTGCTTGAAAAATGGTGAGAGTATGGCTTAGGTTACTCAAAAAATAACAAGAGCATGGCTTAGGGTGACTGAGCTAACCTCAACAAGTATCGAGCGTTGCCTACATAGTCCTAGGATGGGACCTCAAGTCACCATAGTTATGCCTTATAGTAGAGGAATTTGACTAGTGCAACAACCAATTCAAAAAAAATAGGCACAATTGGTATAAAGGCATAGGATGGAATAAGAATGTTAACTTGGTACATCAAGGCAAGATAAATGAATATTGCCCTTAGTTTGCCCATAGGCGATTATAACTAGGATACAATGACATAAGTCAATGATACTAATTTGCCCATAGGTGGTTATAATTAGTAACAAGATTGGTGGGATACTAATTTTTTCCATAGGCAATTATAATCAAGTGTACTTGGTATAGATAACAAAATAAAAAATGAAGGATGGAACTACCAAACTTCTATCTTACTACTCTAAAATATTGCCTCTATCTAGAATTATTGAAATAACTACTAAAATTGATATGAATCCTCTTGTCAAAAATGGTGAGGGAACCAAGTGGAATGGAATCATGGTCATAAGGTTGGGCAAGGAGGGAGAAAATAACTTGATTGATGGGGAAGGTATGATAAAATAGGTATGTGATAGGAAAAAGTGATAGGTTGGTAGGATGATAGGACAGTAAAATGGTATAGTATAAATAAGAATTTTGATAATATGGTACAAATTGAAATGTTCCTTATAGATAATACACCAAGTCACTCAAGCATAGTACCACTTGAGGTGGATAATGTTCATTAGCTTATCAAGTTCATTTCCATCTAGTATGGCAAGCCTATATGCTCCTATTTCATAATTTTCCATGATGATGAAAGGACTAACCCAGTTGGGTTTGAACTTGCCTTTATAATTATTTTTGACCATGGTATTCTTTTGGATCTCTTTAAGGACAAGATCACCAAGTTTAAATTCTCTATGTTTTATGCACTGATTATAGTGGACTTGAAATCAGCTGTGATAGGCTTGGAAATTGTTTATCATATCCATGTATTTCTCATCAAGTAACTTTAGCTCTTATAGGTGAGTTATTCGATAGTCATTTTCATCCAGGACAAGCTTGAAAGAAATGCATAGAAAAGGTAACTCAACCTTAATAGAAAGAATGGCCTCAATACCATAAATAAGTGAATATAGAGTGGCTCCTATTGGTGTATGGTGATTGGTACAATATGCCCAAAAGGCACATAATATCTAAATGTACCAATCATGATCAACATCTGTGAATATATTTTTGAAAATGTTGATAATATTTTTATTTGATGCTTCAGCCTAGACTTTACCTTGAGGGTAATATGCCATAGAAAAGTGTTGTGTGATTTGGTACTTGACACATAGCTTTTTAACATCCTTGTTTTTGAATGATCCTCTATTATCAGATATAATGTTGGAAGGGATATCGTAGCAACAAATGAGATAGTGAAAAATGAACTTAGAAATTTGCTTTCTAGTCACTTAAGTGAGTGGTATAGCTTAAACCCACTTAGTGAAATATTTAGTGGCAGTAAGGATATGTTTATGGCCATTGGATGAGGTGGGATTTATCTTCCCAATGAGGTCGAGGTCCCATGTAGCAAATGGCCATGGTGTCAACATTGGTTTTAGAGTCTTGGCCAGGGAGTGAATCATATTGGCATGTTGTTGACACTTGTCACACTTTTTTACATATGAAGTTATATCTACATCCATCATGGGCCAATATTAACTAGCACAAAAGAGATTTTTAGATAAGACTACCTTGATGTTATGGGTTCCACATAGTCCTTCATGAACTTTCCATAATGCTAGTCTAGATTTTGCTAAAGTTAAATAATGAAGCAAAGTTCCATCAAAACTATGGTGGTAAATGGTTGATCCAAGTAAGGTATAATGAGTGGTTTAGTGGATGAAGGATTTGGATTACTTTTGGGATATTTCAGGTGGTATAATTTGTTCATGAAGGTAGTTATAAATGTCTAAGTACCGAATAGATCTAGGACCAATAATATCACATATCATCATGATAGTTGAAAGTTCATGAACTGGTTCTAGAAAATTCTTGATGAGGAATTAATACTCTTTATTCATGTCTATTTGGTGAATTGGAGATCTAATAGTATCCATAACATATGTGGTTCTGTTGCTTTCCCTTGGTATATGTTCAAATTAGACATCAATAATCTACCATTTGAGAGTGTTGACCATGGCCTTGTATGGAACTAGCTTGTCATCTTTGGTCTAAAAGTGGTCTATAACCTAATTGATGATCAACTAAGAATCATCATAAATATTGAGATGAGATATGTTCTATTGTACCACTTGTCATAGTCTTGTAATAAGTGCTTCATATTTATCCATGTTGGTACAAGGAAAGCTGATCCTAAATAATTTAGAGATTAGATCCCTTTATGATGTAATAAATAAAAGGCCTACCCTAATCCATGTGCTATGAATGATCCATCAAAATACATCTTATAGTACTAATACTCAAGAGGTGTGTGAATGATGGTCATCATAGATTCATCAAAAAATTAGAATGTGAGTGGTTTTGTTTTGATAAGGGGTGCTTCAACAAGCTAATCTATAAGAACTTGCCCCTTAATGGCTTTTTGGTTGACGTACTCGATGTTAAACTCACTAAGAATCATGATCCATTAGCCATGAAACCTTGTAAATATGTTTCAGATAGTATATAATTTAGTGGTTCTAATTTTGAAATAACTATGGTCTTATTGTTTAACATGTAATGATGTAGTTTTTGAGCTATGAAGACCATGGCTAAATAGGATTTTTATGTGGGTGTATAATTACGTTCATACACAACTAGTGTATGAATTAAGTAGTATACAACATACTATTTTCCATTATCATTATGTTGAGCCAAAAGTGCCTCTAGGGCATTGTTAGTAGCGAATAGATACAACAATAATGGATTTCCTAGCATAAGAGGCAACAAGATAGGTGGATTCACTAGATAGTCCTTTAAATGTTGAAAATCTTTATGGAAATGATCATCCCAATGAAATGTGACTCCCTTATTTATAAAATACATAAAAATATGGATTTTTTCAGCCAATTGTGATAAGAAGCATCATATAGACTGGATCTTGCCATACAAACTATGTAGCTACTTTAAATTAGTCAATTGTGGCATCTCTGTTATGGCTTGGAATTTGGATGGATCAACTTCAATGCCTCGATGAGACATAATGAAGACAAATAATTTACCTGAAGTAATGCCAAAGACACACTTCTTAGGATTAAGTTTGGCTTTGTACTCATGCAATCTTTCAAATATTTTACATAGCACTACTAGATTATTGGCCCTGGTCTTTAATTTTCCAAGAATGTCATTAACATAGTCTTCAATAATATCATGCATCATATCATGAAATATGATGGTCATGGATCTTTGATAGGTGGTCCCTACATTCTTAAGACCAAACAAGATAGCCTAATAATATAATGTTCTCCATGGAGTGGTGAAAACTATTTTGTGTTAGTCTTCTAATGTTATCTTGATTTGGTTGTACCCTAAAAAACTATCCATTAATGAAAGCATCTCCTAACTCACTATGGAGTTAACTATCATGTCAATGTTTGGTAGTGGAAAATCATCCTTAGGGAAAGCTTTGTTGACTAGCACAACATTGGAGATCCACTCTGAATAGTTGATCAACTGAATAGATCTTACTTTTAAGAGTTTTTCCAACTCTTTCATCACTAATACAACAATACGAGGATTCATCTTACACCTTTTGTTTCACTAGTTTGCATTAGGATTTACTACAAGGTGGTGTAAAACCAGGATAGTGTCCAAACCTGGCATATTAGAATATGCCCATGCAAATATGTCAATAAATTACCTTTAAAGGGTTGTAAGGACTTCACATTCCTTTTTAATAAGGGATGCACCTAGCTTGATCCACTTTAGGTCATTTAGGGACTTGATGTTCACCTTTGTAATGTTAGTGGGAAATTATCTGAACTAGTTTGTAATGTTAGAGTCCTTAGTTAGGACTGAATCTTCAAGTTACCCTAGGCATGATGGATTAGAGTCTAGTAATAGGAGGTTTGGCCATGTAACAAAAACTATTGAAAACTCCTGAATGATTCTATTAAAGGCTTGTTATTATTCAAAAGTGAACTTAGACTCATAGATAACTTCATTAGTGTTTTCTTGAGCTATGTTTGAAGAAGGTTGAACACCCCCATCTAATGGCACCTGAAACAAGTTTTTACCACTATACTAGCCTTTTTCTTTACTTTTTCCCTAGTCAAAAAGTATCTCAAAGAGGTTTTCACTTTGGGACCTTAATGTTTTAATTATTTGATTTTGGATAAAGGTATTCATTTGCTCTCTAAAATAGGCTTCAGGATCTAACTTGATTAAGAAACCTGATTTAATGTCCCCCAATGGAACATTATCTCTAAGGCCTAAAAATTCACCCAAAGCCTCATCATTTTAAAACTCATCAATCAACAAATTGTCTTTTTGTTGGTCCCAATCTATCAGTCGGGGATAATATAATGGTAGTGGGTTGTGATGAATGACTAGTCTAAGGGTACAAATAAAATGAGGGTTAAATAGGTTAGTTTTAGTTAGGTCATCAAAAAGGCTATGATCAAACTCTACTTCATTGCCGACATCATCATCACTAGTTGATGGTGATGGAACATGGTTAAGGCACATGGGATCACCCCCAGGTGGTTTAAATCCAAGTCTATAGGGCCATTTGTATATGATCATGGAAATTAGCTCAAGTGTTCCTTATTGATTTAGTCCAAGGCCTCTTCCTTCATAGTCTTAATTCTTCATGATCCTATTAGGAATAGGATACTTTGTGTTCTCAGAATAATTAGCCTATTTTTCTTTGTACAACCATGATTCATCTCCTTTGAGAGGGTCTTGTTCTAGGCTAGATGATGGTATAAACATGATGGGTCCTGGACTATACTTTTTACCTTTTCCCTTTTATTACCATTTTAGATGAAGTGGCTTAGATTTAGGTCTTTTGAAGGATTTTGGGTTCTATGGAAGGTTTACAATGTGAAAGGTATCATGGGTTGAATACTCTCCTAAGCCATTAGGTGAGATGGTATAATGATTGGATATCTCAAGAGGTGGCATGTGGGAAAAGGAATCAAGGGTATTAGGATCAATGAAATAATCCTCCAAAAATCAAGGACTATTGCCTTTCCCTTATCCTACTAGGCCACTAAATTCATGCCAAAATGATAGTTATATCTTTTAAACTCAACCTCTAGGTGTTTTTAGTACTTGTATGGATGTAAATCTCCTGGTATACAAACTTCCATCCTTAAATGGGAGAACTTGATATATTGGTGCAACATCGATAAAACTATATGAATTTCATGTAACCAAGGTCTTCCCAAAATAATATTGTATGAAAAATTGAGATCTACCATATGGTAAAGTGTATTATGGGTCAAGGGCCCAAGGATAACTAGTAAACAGATGGTGCCTTATGATTCTTGTTCTTTATTGTCATAGGATTTGATGGCTATCATTTCTTCTTGAAGATCCACTATCATATACCTAAGAATAATGATGAGCTTTATAGAAACTATGTTTAGATCTGATCCATTGTCTATAAGGACACATTTTACTTTATGCCACTTTATGCAAGCTTCGATGTATAATAGATTATTATACAGAGGGCCAAGGGATGACATATCACTTTGGTTAAAAGTGACTTGTTGGGACGGAGCTAGGTGTCCAACCAAAGCTTGGAATTTGTTAAGGGATATGTCACTTGAAACTATGGATTGGATAAATAACTCATTTAAGATGTTTTTGTGTATTGTTGATGTATACAAAAAATCTAAAATAGAGATCTATTCTAGCATATTTTTCAATTGTTCCACAATGTCAAACTTATTTTCTTGGTTAGTGTTAAATGGCTTTTTCCAAGGTAAATTTTTGGTTGGGTGATGGGAGAAGTGGCAGATGGATGTGGGCCCAGGATGGTAATCTTTGACCTTATAGTTGTGGTTACACAATCAAGATTACATATAAGACCATGATTAATAATAAATGATGGTGATGGTGGGGGACTATATAGGATAAGTCTCAATTATCGGTACACTTATGTGTAGTCATGAGGTAATGATGAGTGATCAGTATAAAGTCTAAAATTAATAATTCCTGCTTGTTGGTATGATTATATACAGTCCCAAGTCAAGGAGGGATTATCAATGAGAGTTAGTAGATTGCCATTGTTTAGCAAAGGTCTTAATTTATTAGTATTTGGTCTCAGATTGATGATTATGGTGTTAACACAACCTCCTAAAATATAACCTACAAACCTATTGTATTCATGTGCAACTACATGGTAGGTCTATTAGTTGTTTCCAATCTAACCTTGGTTTTATCCATTGTTTGAATGTTTTTGGTTCTACTATTTGTTATTATATTAGTTTGGCCTTGGTTATTTAAATTATTGTTGTTGGTGTTGTACTGGTTGGTTGTTATGTTGTGCAAAAGGGTTTTGAAAGATTCCAAGGTTCTGATTAGAAGTGGAATCACTACCATCTATGTTATTTCCCTATTTTCCAACATATTCTAAATCAAATGATTGATTTTCACAAAATGGTGTAAATTATGCCCATTAACCTAATGATATTCATAAAATTCATTTTATTGGTACCAATCAAGATAAGGGATGCCCTAAGGATAATGTTTCAATATAGGCCAACTAATTATATTAGTGATGGAAAGCTTATAAAACATAAATTCAATAGGTTCTCCAAGGTCACTAAAAATGTGACAAGTAGGCACTGTTCTCCTTGGAGGAGCTTATAACGGCACATGCGAAGCACTTTGAGTAGAATATTTGCATGGGTAGATGGTTGAGTGGTCACAAGTAGAACAATTTGACTAGAGTATGATGGAGGTATTTATTGGGGCATGTTGGAGATTTGGAATTTATTATTGACCAATAGTCATACATTGTTGATTAGACATCATTTGGATTTGAATTGGTATATTGGTTTACAAGGAAAGATGTATGTTCATTATTACTTGGTGAGGTGGAACATCAGTTGTCCTATGTTGAGGTGGAAATATGTTTTGCCTCTGATACATTGGTATGTTTGATTATGCCTATTGTTATGGAACACTACTTATTACCAGTTAAGAAGGAGTAAGATTCATCACATTTTATTGTTGAGGTAGACATTAGTTACTAGATGGCTACCTAACCTTGTTGGTTGAGTGCTTGAAGAAGTAGTTGGTTGAGGATTAGTGGTAGTAGTTGGTTGAGGTTGAGATGCAAAAAATCCTACTCCCTAATTTGGAGAACCACTCATGGTGTTAACTAAAGGTACACTTGTTCATAGACTAGTTTATGTACTTACACCACTTTGGTTTGGATTAGATATCACTTGCACATTATCCACTATGTTTTGTTAAGCACTTTGTGTAGAAGTAGAAGATACTTCCTTGATATTTGGCATATGAAACAAGTTATTGATCAAAGTGTTTTACATGAATGGGTCTACACCCTGATTGTCTTATCTAGTTAGTTCTATTAACACTCTTGTTGAAGGAACTAAATCTATGAAAGGCCTATTTGACATGGTCATCTGATTAAAATTATATGCTAGGTTCAAGTAAGTTTGATATACTGTCTGTATTTTTACAAAATGATCCTCCATGGGGTCTTTTCCTTTGACAATCATACTAAGGTCCTGATATGTTGTTTGGACTAGAGCTAAAGGGTTACTAGAAGAAATTTGTTGACTATATAATATGTTATGAGGCATTCTTACTATATTTATCAAATTCTCATGGGGAAAGTCTACCAAAAACTTAGCCCCTAATTTTATATCTCTAACCAAAATCATCTGTGTTTCCCAATAAGTGATGCTCAAATAAATAAGGATCATATGTTGATGGTATAGTAACATAGTATGGTTGTTGAGGAAATGGTTATTCAACTATAGGTACCATAGTTAGGTATTGCTCTGTTATCTCATGATCTTGTTCTGAGTATGGAGGTGTGTTAACCAAATAATGAGCTAATGGGTCTTAGTTTTGTACCCCTATTTGAGTGTTATAAGATGGATAAGGATCCATCTCATGAGAAATTTTGTCTGCATAGGGGTCTTAAACCATTTATTCTTGTATGACTACATTAGTAAATCCTAAATTATACATGAAGAGATTATGAGTGTAGGAAGACATGTTGGGATCCATAGTAAATGATTCATGATCAAAAGGAATAGAGTTCTACAAAGTTTAAAAAAGTGATGTCTAAAAATAGGTTCAAACTTGATCTAACCTAGTCAAAAGGATGGATATGTATATCTAAAAATATTGATTAAATGATTTGTGATAAAACAAGATAATGTTAAGTATCTAATATTACACATCTCACATAATGTTAAGTTGTGGAGCTAAAAGCTTCACTAATGCAAATGGAGGAGGTTGCTGAGTTACAGAGCAACTGACATCGATCAGGCCAACCGACGTCAGTCATCTTCAGTGTTTATAGTAACTGACATCAGTTAGGGAGTCGGCTGACATCGGTCAGATAAGAACTAATGTTGGCAACCTGTGTGTGCGTGCATTTACATGCACTTCCAAAATTGGTCTAATTTTAGACAGACAGTCAGTTTGCATGTAAAAGACTAGTTTTAGTCTTGAGTCTACATTTCTAATTATTGTAATTAGGAATTCTAATTATTGTTTGTATGGGATCTCTTTAAGAGACCCATGGGGCTATATTGTAAAGTGTAGAATCATAAGGACTTGCAAAGGCAAGGACAAGGGTTCTTCCAAGGTATGTAAGATCTAGGTTTGCAGGTGTGCAAGACCAAGTTGATCTGCAGGTGTGCAAGATCAGGAAGAAGATCTACATGGTAAGTTAGGTAAGTTAATCTACAGGTGTGTGTGTGTGTGTGAGCAAGGTCAAAGGAGATCTGCAACACAACAAGAAGCAAGATCAGGGAGATCTACTTGGAGTACTTTGAGTACTTGGTGGACTGACAATATTGTTACGGATTGGTGGAAACAACAACTCCTTGTTTGAGTTGATTGGTTTGTAATTGAGAGAGAGAACTCTTGAAGGAGAATTGATGGTATGCCCAAGAGGTGTGGGAAGAGTGTGATTTCTTCATTGTATTTCCTTCTGGAAGAGTGTTAATACAAGATTGTATTGTCTCTCATATTCTGTGCTGTTTCTGAATTCTAGTTACATATTATTTCTAGTTAAAATATGTGTTTAGTTGCTTATACAAAGGTAATCAATTGTGCTCTTAAGGAGTAGGGATCCTGAAAATTGGTATCAGAGCTTGGTTAGGTACACTAATAGGTGGTCAGAGTGTGGTAAGTGTTTGTTGATTATAGGTCACTCTCAGGGGTTTCTGATTGAGTGGGAGTAAAGCAATGGAAGAAGAAAGTACACAAAGAATGGAGGAATTCAATGGCAAGAATTATCAATTACGATATTATGGAAAGAAACAATAGGTAAAGAAAGATTGTTGGTTGGTAGAAGATCAGCATGAAGGAAATGAAGAAGCACATGTTGTAGGTATTGTTGCACAAGATACTCTTGTATGTTCCTTGGATAAAGTAGAATATTGGGTTTTAGATTCTATTGCCTCTTTCCATGAAACCCCAAATAGAGTATTTTTCCATGATTATGTCCATGGAGACTTTGGAAAGATTTATTTAGGGGTTGGTGAGCTTTGTCAAATTGTTGGCAAAGGGGAAGTGTGGCTGAAATTGCAGACGGGCAACACATGGGTGTTGAAGGATGTCATGCATTTCCTAATCCTGAAGAGGAGTCTAATTTCTTCAAGAAAGTTGGGTGATGAGGGTTGCACAGTTACTCTCACAGCAGAATCTTGGAAAGTTTCCAAGGGTACACTTGAATTAGCATGTGGTAAGAAAGTAGGTACTCTTTATCTATCTACTTGTATTACTGATTCTCCTTTTAGTTTATCTACTTTAGATGTAGATGCAAAGATGTGGCTCTTTAGGCTTGGTCACATGAATAAGAAGGAGATGCATGTTCTTAAGAGGAAGTCTGATATTTTTGACAAACTTAAGAACTAGAAAGCCTTGGTTTTCATGGAGGAGATGATGGACAAGGGGCTGAATAATTCTGAGCAGGGCAATTTGGACAAGGTTATGATCCAAAGTGATCTCACGAGTACAAGTCATCACATATAGGAAAACACAAACACTGACATTAGTCAAGCAGGAACCAACGTCGGTTAGTCAGGAACTGACATCTGTCAGATAGTAACTGATGTCGGTTATGCGGAACTAACATCGGTCAGGTACAGACTGAGAGATGACAGAGATTGGTCACTGATAGAGAATTTGGGTGGACAACAAGCTATGGATGAGTTTAAAATGCCCATGCAGAGCTCAAAAAGGGTAAGTAAACCTCTAATTCATTATTCCCCTTCATTATATTACTTGTTGCTCACTAATGGTGGAGAACTAGAAAGTTTTGATGAGGCAATGCAGGTAGATTCCTGGAAACAGTGGGAGCATGGCATGAAAGAGGAAATTGATTCCTTGAAAGAGAACCAAATGTGGGATTTGGTTGAGTTGCCAGCCGGAAAGAAAGCACTAAAAAAAATGGGTTTACAGGTTAAAAGAAGGTGAGAATGGACAAATGAGACATAAGGCCAGGTTGGTAGTAAAGGGATTTGCACAAAAACCAGGTATTGATTTTTGTGAAATTTTTTCTCCTGTAGTAAAGATGACTTCTATTCAGACTATATTGTCTTTAGTTGCTATTGAGGATTTGCATCTTGAGCAGCTTGATGTTAAGACAATGTTTCTTCATGGAGATTTGGATGAAGAAATATATATGGATCAGCTGGAAGGTTTTGAGGTCAAAGGTAAAGAGAAACTTGTGTGCAAGTTGAAGAAAAGCTTATATGGTCTTAAGCAGGCTTCAAGACAATGGTATTTGAGGTTTGACAGGTTTATGATAGAGCATGGCTTTAGTAGATGTCAATCTAACCATTGTGTTTATTTTACCAAGTTGGATAATGGTCGCAACATTATTCTGTTATTGTATGTGGATGATATGCTTGTTGTAGGTTCATACATGTAGGGATTTGCTGAGCTAAGGGTAAAATTAGTTCAGAGGTGTGCTAGGAAGGATTTAGGAGGAGCAAAAATCCTTGGCATGAGTATTTCTAGAGATAGGAAAAGTCACAAGTTGATTTTGTCTCTAGATGATTGTGTGAATAAGGTAGTGGAGAGGTTCAATATGCAAGATGCAGAACCGGTTAGTACACCTATGGATGGATAGTTCACATAATAGTTTCCCAAATCACATGATGAGGTTGAGTACATGTGTACTAGACTTGAGATTACCCAAGCAGTGGGAGTTGTCAACAAGTTTGTGGCCAATTTAGGAAAGGAGCACTGGAATGTAGTTCAGTGGATCTCAGGTATTTGAGAGGGACCAGCAGCAGGGATTCATGTTATGCAGGGTTAGGCACTTCTCTACATGGGTATGTAGATTCAGATATGGTAGGTTACTTGGATGACAAGAGAAGCACTATAGGTTATGTGGTGGATGGTCTTCAAGATTGAGCTTGAAGAGGGATACAAGCCAGGAAACAAAATTAGATGATATATAGGTACAAGTACAGGTGTAGTGATTTATCTCCAAGTGGGAGATTGTTAAGTTGTGGAGCTAAAAGCTTCACTAATGCAAATGGAGGAGGTTTCTGAGTTACAAAGTAACTAACATCAATCAGGCCAACCAATGTTAGTCATCTTCAGTGTACATAGTAATCAACATCGGTTAGGGAGTTAGCCGACATCGATTAGATAGAAACCAACATTGATAACCTGTGTGTGCATGCATTTGCATGCGCTTCTAGAACTGGTCTAATTTTATATGGACAGTCAGTTTACATGTAAAAGACTAATTTTAGTCTTGAGTCTGCATTTATAATTATTGTAATTAGGAAGTATAATTATTGTTTGTATGGGATCTATTTAAGAGACCCATGGGGCTGTATTGTAAAGTGTAGAATCATAAGGACTTGCAAAGGCAAGGACAAGGGTTCTTCCAAGGTATGTAAGATCTAGGTTTGTAGGTGCAAGACTAGGTTGATCTACAGGTGTGTAAGATTAAGAAGAAGATCTACATGGTAAGTAAGGTCAGTTGATCTACAGGTGTGTGTGTGTGAGCAAGGTCAAAGGAGATCTACGGGGTAGCAAGGTTAAAGGAGATCTGCAACACAACAAGGAGCAAGATTAGGGAGATCTACTTGGATTACTTTGAGTACTTGGTGGACTGGCAGTATTGTTACTGACTGGTGGAAATAATAACTCTATGTTTGAGTTGATTGGTTTGTAATTGAGAGAGAGAACTCTTGAGGGAGAATTACTGGTACACCCAAGAGGTGTGGGAAGAGTGTGATTTCTTCACTGTTTCTCCTTCTGGAAGAGTGTTAATACAAGATTGTATTGTCTCTCATATTCTGTGCTGTTTCTGAATTCTAGTTACATATTACTTCTAATTAAATTCTGTGTTTAATTTCTTATACAAAGGTAATCAATTGTGCTCTTAAGGAGTAGGGATCCTGACACATAAAAAGGTCAACTAAAAAGACCATAAATCAAAATGCCAAATTCTAGGGTCAAAGTGTTTCAAACAAACCTAATCTAGGAAAAATAAAAGTTGCTAGGTCTTTTGTCCAAATGTGGCATCAAAATCTAGGTTAAAAAAAAGGTACGTGCTAGGAATTTTAGCCAAATGGCATCAAAATATAGAATTTAAATATAGATAACATATTTAGTTTAACATATTTGAAACTCTTTTCAATAAAAACTAGGCATTTGAATTTTAGACATAAACTTGATCAATGAGTATGAGGTATGAAACAAAATGCACTTGGTGATAGTTTATTTCCTCTCAAATAATGGCATAAAAATAGACTCTTTTGACCAATAGGCTAGATGAAAATGAATGGTGTAACCATGCTAGACAAAGACTCATAAAGGAAACTTGAATTGGTTTGAAATTTTGGAAAAATTAGATTCTATGCAAATAAGCCTATGAAACAAGTTTTTAAATAATTTGAGTAGGGTAATATTGCTAAAATGTTCAAAACATGTGACAAATGTTTGCTTTAAGACTCTAAGGAAAAATGGTTTGATAATATTTTGGCAGTGTAACACTACTCTCAACTCAAATTATACACACACATAAAGCTTGACAAATATCTAAGGCAAAAGTGTGGTATCAAATGGACTCAAGATAACTAGTAAAATAGGATGGATAGTACAAAATGTAGACTAGGACTCAAAGCATGAGTGATACACAAGATGACGACCAAATGATGATAATGATTATGAGTCTAAAAATGGCCCTCAATTCAAATTGGAAATTGAACCTAAGTTCCCTCAAGTTTAGTGAAAATGGCAAACCCATTTAACACATCAACCTTATGAACTTATAAAGGTATAATTTTGAATTTAAATTATCAATGAAGGAATTAATTTTTTTTTGAAAATAGTCTAGATTCAAATGGGTAGCATAACTTTGACAAAATGGAAGATATGACACAAAGTTTATGATAAATTTTTGAATAAGAAAAAAGATGATTTTCTCTTGGACAACATAACACCTCCTTGTTCAAGAAATGGTGGACAATGTGTTTGGTTATGTAACCTTTTGTTAACAAATAGTTTTGACTCCAAACAAGACCAAGTAATATAAGACAAAGACAAATAAACTAATTAATCATCTTAAACCCTACACTGACAAGGTGTGTTAAAGAGGGGTTAACTAAACTAACAAATTTTTAAATGTCTAGATGGATTAAATGCATATGAATTTCACATCAGCATACAAAAAAAGCACACATCATTTGGGTCTGTATCATATGGCTTGTTGTAAAAAGGTCTTGCCCTTTTTACAACCACTACATCCATCACTTGCTCAATGTAGTGTGATGTCCAATAAGTTTAAACATCCTGGGATTCCCTATAGAACTTATGAGAGGTAATGAAGTCCCCCTCACAAGTCAAGATACAATGAAATAAAAACTAAGTAAAATATATTTAAGGTTATTTCTAGATCACACAAGCCATGCAGGTCTTAGGGAGAGCCTTCAAAACATCTATTTTAAGCCTTTGGACTAAAGTAATTTACAATGAAGATGGTGCTTTTGATCCCAAAAGTTCCCTATAAGGGACAGGGGAAAAGCATACATGAACAAATTCCTTTTCGATCAAATAAATCTAACTAAACAAACAATTATTAACTTTCATTAAACAAAAACTTAAAAGTGAGTTCAATTTTAAAGCACTAAAATGAAATATTTGGTGGTGTTATTTGGACCCTTGACCTTAAGTTGCAGAACTTTGAAATAACAACAATAAAACTATTCAAGTAAACACCCTAAAAATTTATTTAAGAACCAAATGAAATATTCCTAATTATTTTTAAGCATCTAAAAAGAGGTTTAAAAAGATCTAATTAAGCATGATTTGGAACTTTTCAAGTGGGTAATGTAAGGAAATGTTTAGTGTGTTGTTTAGATTTGAAGCACTTTTTCAAATGAAACGAGCAAACTTGAAAATTATGCTCTTGGGTTTAGATGACCTGTCAACTCGAAGGCAAAACCTCAAGAAGGCAAACACATTATATTAGACTTGGTTACCAAAAATCTCAATAAAACTTACAAGGCAAGGTTTAGACAAAGAAAACACAATTCAACGAAACCAAACAATGATGATTAGAAACATTAAAAAGGTTTAAACTCCTATTTAAAAATTTTGTGAAAAATATATGAAATTTTAAGTTAAAATGATAACATATTCTTAAAATTTAGGAGAAAACACATGGTTGTAAAAAAAGAATAAAAATTGGATTCTATATGACCCTAATCTAAGCTCCGAAAGATGGCTTACTAGCTTTCAGGCCTACACACTGCAATATCATGACTCCATAGTACAATAGTACAATACAATAACATGACAACAAGAAGAAATGTTTGAAGAAGAAGGTGAGAATAGTGTAGAAGTAGGATAGTTAGATGATAGATGTAGTGAGAAACTACAAGAACATGTATTATCAGAAGGACATGAATAATTAAGCAAAGAAATAGAAAAAAGTCATAGATTAATCATAGGTTCAAGCGTAGAATAAAAATTCATAAGAAATAATAATTCACCAAAAGAGCACATGTCCCCACATTCAAATTTATTATATTCTAGTAAAAGTTTTTAACCAGGTGAATAGGAAGATAGTAGTTGGGAAGGTCCATTTTTAGAACAAGTGTATGTTGTGCCATTGAAATTGAAACAACATCAATTGGAAAGGCTTTGAAGGCTATAGGGTTTGTTGAAACCAAGTAAAGAGAAAAAAGAAACACATAAATATAGAGTGCGTAGAATGACTCTCCTAGTGCATAGATAAATTCTTAAAGTACGCAAGTAGGATCACATAAAATACAACCTCCTATTATAAAAACTACATAACATATCCCCTTGACACCAATTTACACAATGGGTGTTGTAAAATATTTTTAAATCTAGTGACATATGATGGGTTTGTGAACATGAATATTACTTACTAACCTATGAGATGAGATGACAAGCTAAGGGTATTACTGATGAGGCTATTAATAAGTGTGAGTTAATAAGGGAACTAAATGGAAGAGCAATTTAGTTTATATAATATAGATAAATTACAAAGGCAAGCCAATAATAGGTTAAGGAATGGTTTATCATCAAGTTTAAGATAAATAAATTTACAATTCATGCTACTCAAGACTTGAAGGACATAAGGAAAAAGTCAAGAGAATCAATCTATAACTATGATCATAGGTTCTTTGATGTTATGAATAAGGTAGAATTTGCCTTAGTAGACAAAGATAAAGTTGCATGTTTTGTTGAAGGACTATGTTTCATAATCAGATTTTCTATAACATAATCTCAATATGCTACTAAGGTAGATGCTAGAGATGCTGACATGGGAGTGGAGAAAATTGAAAACTATGGGGAAGCTCCTATCATAAGTTCTAATATTGAAAATACATTTCAAGATTTTATGAAGATGATGGATAAATATCATGAGGTAGATAAAACTAAGCTAAATCTATGGTGCATGGAGTATGGTAAATATGGACATCATAAGAATGATTATCCTAAGATCAAGATAGAGTTCTATGAAATTTGTCAAATAATAGGGCACACAACAATGCAACTCCATTTCCTAAAATAGTACATCAAAATTCCATAGAATTTATATTATAATTTTTTAAGTCACAAAATCATGATGAAAATAATTATAGGGTTTTGTAGGATCTCAAAGAAGATATTACAAAGAATGTATTCACTATTGTTGTATAACAAGTATCCTCAACAAAGAAAATGATTTTAGTCCCAAAGGTCAATAAAGGTTGTATAAGCAAGCAAGTCTATAATAGATTCCTAGTTTATCTCTATACTAGCCTCAAGGTCTAGTTGGTTGGATCCATACTTCACCAAGTTGGAGACCACCATCACCACAATACCAATATGTAGTACCCTAGAATCCAACAATGATACAACAAAAAACTAGTTGGACCCCACTAGTTGTGCAAAAATAATTTTGAATTGGAGATAATACCCAACAATATCAACATTAGAATACAGTGCAGTAACATGGAGGGTATATAATAGGTTATCAATCAAATAGAGGAGGATCTAGGGGCATATACAGAGGAGGTTACCATGGTGGTAGAGGAAATAATTATAAATGACCTCCTTTGCAATGCTATTTATGTGGAGAGTATAATCATGTGCAACACAATTTCCCTTTAAATCCACAAAGATAGTCTTACTACGCATATTGCCTATTATATGACTAGCATGAGACAAAAGATTGTCCTGTCTTAGAAAATCAAAGAATGGAAAAGGTCATCAGGAATGTTAACATGGTAAATGTACAACCTAAGGAGGGTGCATTTCTAAATTCCATTACAAGACACCAACATTTAGAGAAATGACTACCTCCTCTCAAAATATCTCAGGACCAAGGAATCCAAAAAGCAAAAAAGAATAAATACCCAGACCCAGTTATAGAAAAGAGGATCATGTATAAAGCTGAATAGATGTTGAAAATATTCAACACCAAGACACTACCGAAGGAGATGATATAATAATAGATGCTTAAATGTATGGTTAGATCATGCACATTATGTGTTAGGATGGATTTTTTATTATGATGATAGATTTACTAAAGCTTTTAAGCACACTATGTAATGAAGATATCTCTCATAACATCACAAAATTGCTACATAATCTACTAGAATGTGCATAGTGAGGGAAATATAAGACATAAAATTTTGTTTGGTATGTCAAAATAAAGAATCAATGTGATGTAAATGAATGAATCAACATTGATGTTATGGGATATGAAATTTTAAATGCTATCTTTGATTTTTGTAGCACAGTCAACATGATTCCTGGGTCTATCTAGGAACTATTGGATGGCTAGTTCTAAGTTATATCCCAATAACTCTAAGCTTAGTAGACTATGGAATGGTTGAGCCCATTGGAAGATTAGAATACATTGAGATCAAAGTCATAGAACTAACCCTATGAGGTGAATTTGAAGTCATTGATATGAAGAAAACAATAACACATTACCCTAAGCTAATTGGCAAGAAATGGGCATATGATGTTCAGATGACTATCAATACTATGAAAAATAAACTAGATGCACATCAAAGAAATAATATTATCATCATTCCTATGAATAAGGTGCATAAAACCTACATTATTTTGGTTTAAATAGAATTCCCTTATGTTGCATAAGAAAATAGATGGATGAAGGTAAAATTTGAATAGAACACAAAAGTTATGTGTGCATCCAAGTGTAACTTATTGTATGATCACACTAAACCTCAGATACATTCTTTAATTGCTCAATAGTTGAAGACATCTAAACAATGGAAGCCCAAATCAATAGTTACTCAACCACTAACATGTTAGTTTGTCATAAAATATTATGCGTCCATGTTTGATAGATCCCTTACTCATTCAGAAGTTGATTTTCTCTATCAAGCATATGATCATATGTAGGATTATATAGATTTAACCAAAGAAGGCACTTTGCCTTGTAAAATAGTTTTGTCTATTAGTGGAGACCCATACATGCACCTACTTAGTTGGGCTCTTGGTGATCATGAACTCATACCTATGAGAATGGTCTTCACCCATGAGAGATAACTTCCTTCATAATATGCAACTAAGAATATCAATTAGTTCATTCTGTGCCTACAAGTTCCTGTACCTACCATTAGTTAGTGGGTTAGTGCCTTGAATTATGCTCTAAAGGGAGTTATAGTGACACAATGGAAAATTCATATAAATGATCAAATCAATTGGGATGATGCATACAAACATATGATTAGTAGATTCTAATTACCATAGGTCATTAAAAGTAATTGACCTTTCTTCCATATTCATAAATGTGTTGAATTCTAGACTAAAGATCATATGATACCAAAGTACTGGGGTCACCTATTTCATTACACACTTGCTCCTTGACCATCAACATGGTATATGCATCAAGAATGTAGGAGGGAGACAAAGCATTGGGCATAGGTGTAGATCAAATTCATACAAATATTTTTTTTTGAAGATGAAAACCCTCTAGTTCATAATACACTAATGAAAATCAAATATTTCCTATGCCATGGGTGCATAGAAGGTTTAATCAGCACGAAAAAATCCACTACATAAAAAAACACAACCTATGATATAAACACAACATTACAAAGATATAATGCTACCAAGAGGGAAGAAAAATCTCTTATGCATCCATGTCATCAAATATAGGATGAAGAAGAGGAAATTGAAGATTTAGATATTAATGGTGATATTGATCTAATTGATTTATTTGAACTTGAAGGGCCACTAGAACTAGTAAAGGATATAGTCATAGAACCTACTAAAGAAGACAAGCTGTGCAACATAAAAATACTAGAATACGAAGGGAAATAAATGCTACAAGAATTTTTTACTAAGGAAAAGTCTAAGATTTACCAACAACCTATTAAAAAGCATGTGATCATAATTTGAAGTGATGAGATTCCTAAACTGGATCAGACCAAATCTAAAGTTTTAGAAGCCATGCAAATCCTATGAGATTATCAAGATGTGTTTCCCAATAAGTTTTTAGAGGTCAGAGGAGTTAACCCATCCCTAGGTAAAATGCATATCAAACTTAAGGAGTGTGCATGACCTATAAATAAATGACCATACAAGTTGAATCCAAACATGAAGTTGAAAGTGAAGGTTAAACTCGATAGAATATAAGGCACAAGTATAATCTATCCCATAGAAAAGGTAGATTGGGTTAGTCCCATGGTAGTAAAACATAATAAAATAGGGGAGGTCAAAGTGCATGGTGATTTTCAAATTTTGAATGATGCATGTGTGAATGATCCATTTCCAATTCCCTTCATAGATGAAGTTTTGGAATCTGTTGTAGATCATGAGGTTTATTTTTTCATAGATGGATTCATTGTCTATCATCAAATACCCATCAAAAAATAGGATAGAGTTAAAATAAATTTTACCATAGAATGGGGATCCTTTGCATACAAGGTAATGTAGTTTGGCCTCAAGAACACACCTATAGTTTTTCTTGAGAAGTGGTGACTGCATTTAAACATTTCATTCATGACTTCATGGAAGTATATCTTGATGATTTGGAAATATTTTATTGTTTTAAAGAACATTTTTTCAAGATATCTCTCATGTTAGAATGCTGCTAAGATCTGTGCATTACCCTAAATTTAAAAAAATGTTTATTTTTTACACCTTTTGGTGTCCTATTAAGTCACGTAGTGTGCGGTGAAGGCATTTTGGTGGACTAGGCCAAAATTGCAATCATTCCAAGCATTCCTCCACCAATCATATCAATGAAAGTGTGATTATTTCTTGGCCATATAGGGTACTACAAGAAGTTTATCAAGGGATATGCAACCATTTCATCTCCTTTGGAGTGTTTACTACGTAAAGGTGTGAAGTTTGTCTAGACTTTTGAGTGCCAAGTAGATTTTATTAAACTAAAATAGAGACTGGTTACTATGCCTATTCTCTTATTTCTAGATCAGAACAAGCCCTTTCATGTTCATGTTGATGCTTCATGTATCATAGTCAGTGCTATGCTTGCATATCTAGGAGAGGGTAGACTGGACCACCCCATACATTTTGTAAGTTATAAGCTATCCAATGCAGAAAAGAATTACATGACAATTGAAAGAGAATAAATGTCTATAATGTTTGCACTACATAAATTTTGACACTATCTTCTTATGACACCATTTGAAGTTTTCACGAATCATGATCCCTGTGCTACCTTGTCAATAAATTGATTCTTGAAGGATGCATTTCAAGATGGTTGATGCTATTTCAAGAATTATAATTTCACATTAACATCAAACCATGTAGAGAAAATATGGGGCCACATCATCTCAATCACATTCCCAATGGTGAAGAACCAGAAGAACTACAAGAAGATTTTCTTGATACTCATTTATTTCATGTTTCTACAATCTCCAAATTTTTTGAAGTAATTACTAACTTCTTAGAATAAGGAGTATTCCCTATACACTACCAAGAAAGAGACAAGAAGTAGTTTGTCACCAGAGCTTTGCCATATACCATTATAAATGGGATTTTTGTATCATTTGGGGAAGGATGAAGTACTGTGCATGGTCATTTTGGAACATGAACAACCACATCTCTTACAGGAGGTACACCAAGGAATAGTAAGAGGATATTTTTCCAAAGAAGCTACTACAAGGAAATTGTTACAAAGTGAGTTATGGTGGTTGAGCCTCTTTCAAGATGCACATAGAGTAGCACAACATTTTGATGTATGTTAATGCATGGGTAAGCCACTACAAAAGGATGAAATGCCCTTGTAGCCTTTGCTAGCTTAATACCTTTTGAATAGTGGGGCATTGATTTTATCAGACCTATCAATCCAACAAGTAAATGTAGTAAAGTAAGGTATATTATTACTATGATAGATTACTTTACCAAATGGGTTGAAGCTATCATGACACCCAACTGTGGTGCAAAAGATGCAAAAAAGTTTCTTTATGAGAATATCATTACAAAATTTGGATGCTCCATCAAGATCATCAGAGATTGAGAGACACACCTCCTAAATAATAAAATCAAATATCTTATTAAATAATTTATGGATTTTCATCATAAAAGCACTATGTACCGTCTAAAAGATAATGGCCAAGTTGAGGCTTTTAACAAAGTGTTGGGAAAAATGTTAATAAAGATATATGATGTCAAGAGAGATGATTAGGAAGATAAAATTTTTAGGATTCTTTGGGAATATTATACACAATATAAGAGGGCTATAATATTTTATCCATTTCAATTTCTTTATGAATTTAAAGTAGTTTTGCTAATGGAATATTTGATACCTAGTTTGTACATTGCAATGGTCATGAGACTAGGGGATCGTGAGTCTCTCACCAATAGGCTTTTTGAACTAAATAGGATGGATGAGTATTGATGTAGAGTATATTAGATACAAGAATTTCATAAGTAGAGCCATAAAGCATGGCATGATAAGAATTTATGCCATAAATATTTTCATAAAGATCAACCAATTTTGTTATATGATAGTCATTTCATAGCATTTCTAGGAAAATTATAGATCAGATAGAAGGGGACTTATGTTATACATGAAATATCAAAAGGAACCATTATTTTGAGAGATCTACATGGAACCATTTTACCAAGGTGGGTGAATGGTTGCAGGCATAAGCCTTACTAATAATAGTCTTAATTGATCTCTTTTTGTTAAGTGAGTGGGTGCCGAGTAACATTGAGTAGATTAGGATTTCCTATTTTTGTATGTTTTATTATGTGTTTATTTTTTATTATGTGCATGTGTGTGTTTGTATATGATCTCTTTAGTAGATTTTGGGAACTAGAATACCAAATATAATATGAACCAATCATGCACATAATAATTTAGGTGCACCATCATGGATGTCAATAGGAATGAAAGAAAGTAATTAATTTTAGGAAAAGTAGGAACAAGTCACATCAACCAGTATATTTTCTATATAATGGTCATCCCCTAGTAATTAATGTCAAATCCAAGGTTCAATTGATTTAATCTTCACCAAATCGATGGATGATCAAAATCATCTGCTCATATTCTAATATAGATAATGAAGAACATAATGATATATCTCCACATACACACCAACAACTAACAACCTTAATTACCAGACTAGATAAGATTTACCACATCAACATTTGCATTGATGCTAAATGGATAGCTCAGTGTGTCATTTATGAAAAAACCCCTAGACACAAACTCTATAAAATCATAATCTTAGAAACCAAGTCTGCATTTTATTCTTACAAATATTTTCATGAGCTAATATTTTGAAGATCTAAGCTAATTTCACCATACAAAGAGCCAAAAGAGTTTCAATTTTGTTACTTAGTAATCATGGATCCTTCAAAACTCATTAGGGGTTTTAAAAATGATAAAAAAAGTAATGGGCATTGCTTTAACATTTCAAATAACAAAATTTAATGATCTAGAGCCCTTCGATTTTCTTCAAGTAGTAGAGAAAAAACCATTTCACCCAGATCCCATTGATGCTGCACAACCACTAGAAATTACATTCCCCCACCACTTCCATAACATAGACGTCAAGTGCCTACATTGTATGCCTACTTTTGGTAACTTGGGGGATATTTTACAAGTCTTTTTTAGCCACTATAATGATGACAACATTTACATTAATCTTGACACCAATATTTTCATCAATACAAAGGTAATGGCCTGAGCTTTGGGAATTTCTATGCAAGGATGTTTTCTTGCTCCATACAAGATGTAAACACTACCTATTCTCTAAGAGGTCAAAGATTTATATGTTCAAGGATCTAGAGGGATCCTAATTGAATAAATTCATGATGAACTGGTGTGCATCTTGGTAGAATACATTAATCAGAGGTTCTGGTACACCACTAAGTTTACTAAGTAAATTCCAAAATGGTTCATGGACATTTACCACTACATGATCCATCAAAATGATTAGTTTAATTGGACCAAATACATCATTTAGGATATGCCACTCCTAGCTATACCACCTAGTACAACCATCCCTAAAACAAAGCAATAAGAGGAAGCCACCACTTCACATCTATAAAAAATAAAGTGCAATCTCTCCACTGAGAAATAATCAATGTCTCTACCATTGAAGCATAAGACAAGGATCACTGCTACCTAGTTAGATTATCCTAAAGTGCCTTAGATTTTAAGCTCATGCAATTTACTATAAATAGGCATGAACAAAAAAGAATTTTACTAGGTAATGGTTGCTAATATAGTTGGAGATTTATAAGATAAGGAGGAAGAGAAATAATTATTCTTCTAAAAGGTAGTGCACATATTCTAAGTGCATAAAAAGGTTCCTATAAATCTATGGGTGGACCTACCACCATGGCCTGCATCCATCACTATCAACACTATGTAGGAAAAAGCTGAGTAGTTATAATGAAGGGTTGACTTCTTCTAGCAACAACCTTCTACCACCTTTGTAGCTAAAGTTGTCTTTATGCCACTCCTAGAAATCCCACAAGAGTCCCTATACATAGACCATGAACTAGGTATGAGGATAGGGTCTTGCTTACCTTTGAAGAAAGCACATTCGATTGACCAACCATGATGTAAAAAGCACATCTTGCTCCATATTAAACATTAACACCACCCAAACATAAGTTGGTTACCCTAGGATTTAAGAAATCACATGTTTATATCTCCATGATCTAGCTGAGTGATTCATCACCTTCATAACAAGCCCAAGAGGTCAAAGATCTCACACTAGAGAAACCTATAATAGAATAATAATAGGCTTCATGGGAGGAAGCAACTCATGCAACATAATGATGAGTCAAAGAAGAGGATAAGAAAAACCACATGGATTAGGCTCAATAACAAAAAGATCAAAAATAAAGTCAGTAAGCTAAAGAAGTTGAGGTCACACAAAAGGCCTAGGATATAGAGGCTGATTGATAAATGGCTCTTGAGGTGGCCAAGAAAGCACAATATGCTATCGATGCAGCCAAGCAAGCATAAGAAGTGGATTATAAGAATATGGCTAAAGATAATAAGAACAAAGAAGTTGTGCTCATTACCAAGGCTAAGGCCAAAGAAGAATAACAAAAATAGGGTGTACAGGAATAGGCAAAGTGGGCTATGGGAGATGCTACTCAAGCAAAAAAATAAGCCATAGAAGCTACAAAGAAGAAGAAAGAAGAAGAAGAAGAATCACTATACAAATAATAGGCCCAAGCATAAGAACAACAAGTATGTGTAGCCAAGGCGTAGTTTGGCCAAATGACATAAACATAGGCTATGGCAGAATAAGCCAAGGATAATACTCTATACGAATAGAAGAAAGTAAAAGAATTTGCATAGAAGTTGCATGAGGAAGAATAAGAGAAAAAGAAATCTACATAGGATGAGCTTAATAGGAAAGCAGAGGAGGAGGTCAAAATAAAAAAGATGAAGACATTGTGCAATAACTAAAGATGGTAGTAGAGGATAAAACATAATAAAAATAGGTCCCTAAGCAAAAACAAGCTGAATCAAAGTAGCCAGAACAAGAAGAAGAACCAACTACAACTCTAATAGGTCCAAAACTACTAGAATTTCCTTTAGGAGGAGTTTAGCTATGGGACATCTTGACTATGGGTGTTTAATGCACCACCTTCTCCCTTCCACTTATGACCATGCCATATTCTAACCCTTCAAAAATTGGAGACACATTAACAATGTTCCCCCTCTAGTAAGAAGAATCATTAGATGTCTCCAAACTATCATTGAAGAAACATCTAGAGGGCGTAACAAAATTTCAAGAGTCTATTGTGCAAAAATATGACTCTTTAAAACATGAAAAGGATCAATCTAAGGTTGAAAATGTTGAGTTAAAGGATTACCTACATGAATATTCTTAGATAATCTAGGACACTTGTCTTGAGTTGGTCACTCAAGTAATCGATGACTAAGTCATGTCTAATTAATGCAGACTCAAGATAGTTATCTTTGAGTTAGCCAAAGACTAATGAGTAGCACATAAAATCCACACCATTGGTACATTAGGATAGGATGTTAAGATTGAGGCCATGACTCTCATCACTATGTTAGAGGAAGATCAAGGTATGCTAGACATTATTTCACTTCAAGCATAATAGGTCACATGCAGCTTGCTAGACTGGAAACAACAATTGGATACTTCTTTATCTAGTTTTAGTGCAGACTTTGCCATGGCCACCATTACCAAAGTAACCATGGTCAGCCATAACACCATTATATTATATAAGGATGGATCACTCCAAGAGTCTCTCAATAATAAGGATAATGTTTGTGATAAACTCCTCAACTGGTAGAGTTAACTTTTTCATAGTTCTTTCATTGGCCTCCAAATTCAACATCATATAGACAATATGGAACAAATCAGTGGTGAGATTTAGACAAGGGTCACTAATACCAAGGTAACCTTGAGCATAATGGTTGATGTATATCTTAATAAGATCATTAGATACCATTATTTATTGTGCACCCTGCCATAATTGATCCAAGAAGTGATGCTAGACTAACATGCCTACAAGACCGATCTGACTCCCTTTTCCAGGGAAGTCACCTAGATTGTCAACACACCTACATATAAGCTACCTTCAAAAATCTAATTTATCATCACTTGGTGCAAGGACACAAGTCCAAGTCCAAGGACTCTTATGGTCAGTCATCATCTACATTCATGCCATCACCATCAAGTTAAGTATTGCATAGAGTACAAAATTTGAAAAAATTTGCATAATATTTTGTATTGTGAAAGATTTGGTAAGATAAATAAGGATAGGCTAGTTGAAAATGCATAAAGGGTGGTAGTTTGGTACTCTACTTAGTTGAAACCTAAAAGGGAGGCTAATTAGTGTGTAAAGGGTGAAAATTAGAAACAATACCTTGAGCCATTATTGTGACTCTTACTGGTCTAACCATTTCTTCAACCTCTACTCACTTGTGTAATTTTGATAATCCTACAATGCTATCTTAGGATGAGACAACATTTCAAGTCTAGGAAAGTGTTGGGAGAAGAATTTAGATTATAAATATACATAGAATATTTGTCTAATATTCATGCATTATGTACTCATTTTGTCATGTATAAGTCTATTTTATCGTATCTCTATGATTTGTAATAGGTTATAATATAAACAAATTCCACTTTTGGCACCTAGTATGAGAAGAAGATGAATAGTCATAGACTAGAAATGTCTATATATACTTTAGATTATAAGAAGAATATATTTTCACTTTTGAAGAGATCAATAGAGATTTATCTAGTTATGGTTACCTGTGTGATTTATTACTATGTTCCTTTTAGGAATTCTTATGTATAATGTTTGGTTAATTTCTATTTAATTTGAATGCTTTATTTTATTTTATGAAACCTTGGTTGTTCTTAATTCCTAATAATGTAGGATAACAGATACTTCCTATGTTCATGTTATCAAAACCTTTGTTTGAACTCACTACACTATTATACACACTCAAAGTATATCATATCTATCCTCATCCTTAGCATGTTATGATGATTTAGGGACCTCTATTAACAAAACACTTTAAAATCATTATCCCTTATGGGGGTATAACCTACTTTTATAATCCTACAAATGGTAGACTAGCCCATTTCCATACTAGAAGGAATCATGGGAATACCTTATAAATTTCATGATACTCCAAACTAAGGGTAAAAAACTAGGATATTTATTAATCTTAGGAAGAATATGGATGGATACAGTAACAAAGCTTATATATTGTAGGTTAGGAGACATGACCATTTCAAATGAGGTAAAATCAAAAGAAATTTACTTATAACCACCTTCCAAGATGTCTATAGACTCTTAAGATAATATACGGGTAGATGAATCAGAATAAAATAGTAATATCATGTACTAATTAGCCATGATAGTAGTTAGAAACCACATAAATAAGATAGAAGAAGAACTAATCAGAGGTATTGAAGAGCCTAGTCTAGCTATGGAGTCCACCAATATGGTTTAAAAGTATATTGTACCATCTTATGAAGGTCACCCAATTAACTCAAAATCTGATCCTAATAAAATGTATGATCACACACCCTTCCAAAAAATCATTATTAAGTGGAACAAAAGATAGCCAAGTTACATTGTTAATAGCCATCTAGTGCCCATTAGTAGGGGTAATTTCAAAAGGATTTTTTTTTCAAATACATAACCACCTTTCATATGATCCTACCACATACCTACCCTTTAAACTCTTTGATGAGTGAATATAGGTAGGTTAGTTCCATTTTCCTAAAATCAAACAAAAAACTATCCAACTAGGAAAAATTTAAGTATAAATAGTTGGTTAAACAATGAAAAAGAAAAAAATGTCTTAGATATCTGAAGGAACCATATAAAAACCTTTGCATGGGAATAGAATGACATGAAGGGCATTCATCTAAATATATGAACCAACCATATCTGCATAGATAACAACAAACTAGTTAGACAACCACAAAGAAGAATCAATCTAGCATTAATAGACATGGTTAAAATAAACATTAAAAAACTATTACATGTGGGATTAATTTACCCAATACTAGATAGTTAATGGGTATCATCACTTGTGATAGTACCAAAAATAGAAAGTGGAGAATATGTTAGATTACAAAAAGCTTAATAAGGCCACTATGAAAGACTATTTCCCATTGTCATTAATAGACCAAGTTATGGATAACTTGGTTGGAAAGAAGTAATTCTCCTTATTAAATCAGTTTAGTGGTTATAATTAGATAAAAGTAACTCCAATAGATCAAAATAAAACAAAACTTACATGTCTTTGGGGAACATTTGCATATAGAGTGTTACCCTTTGGTCTATGTAATGCACTAGATACCTTTCAGAGGGTAGTTTTAGCTATTATTGTTAATTTAACCAATGACTATGTAGAAGTTTATATGGATGATTTTATGATGCATGGTGATTCTTTTGATGAATCCTTAAATAATTTAGATATAGTAATAACTAGATGTCAGTAACATTAATTATCCTTGAGCCATGAGAAATAATTGATGATGGTTGATCAAAGGATTATCCTAGGCCATCACATCTCAACTAAATAAATACAAGTTGATCTGAAAAAGATTAAATTAATTTATAACATACCTGTACCTAAAAATCAAACTGATATCAAAAGTTTTCTAGGACATGCAGGGTACTATAATTTTTTTATAGAGTTTATTAAAATTGTTACACCTATGTTTTCTTTGCTTACTAAGGATAGTGAATTTTTCTGGACTGACAAGTGTAAATATGATTTTGAATTAATTAAATATAAACTGATCTCTATTCCAATTCTAGGAGGTCCTAATTGGGAGCAACCCTTCCACATACATATAGATGCCTACAACAATACCATGGAGGAATTACTTGGACAAAAAGATGAGGAAAGAACAATGCATTCCATTTGATCTGAAAAAGATTAAATTAATTTATAACATACCTATACCTAAAAATCAAACTGATATCAAAAGTTTTCTAGGACATACATGGTACTATAATTTTTTTATAGAGTTTATTAAAATTGTTACACCTATGTTTTCTTTGCTTACTAAGGATAGTGAATTTTTGTGGACTGACAAGTGTAAATATGATTTTGAATTAATTAAATATAAACTGATCTCTATTCCAATTCTAGGAGGTCCTAATTGGGAGCAACCCTTCCACATACATATAGATGCCTATAACAATACCATGGAGGAATTACTTGGACAAAAAGATGAGGAAAGAACAATGCATTCCATTTAATATTAACAAGAATCTCACTCCTATTGAAAAAAATTATACCATTACTAAAAATAATTCTTTGTTGTCATATATTCCATGAACAAGTTCTCTCACTATATCACTAGATATATATTTTTGTTTACATAGACCATTCATCCATAAGATAATGAATAAACCAATGGTAGGAGGTAGGGTCATCAGGTGGTTACTTATATTTTATGAATTTGACATTATAATTATTGATAATATAGGGGAATTTAATGTGTTTTCTAATTTTATATCAAGGTTGAATGTTTCAGGTCAATATGAACTAGTTGAAGACAAATTTCTAGATGAATAGTTGTTCATAGTTTTAACACACTCACAGTGGTTTGTTGATATGAAAAACTACCTAGAAACAAGAAAATTTACTTATTATTTTATTAATAAATAAATAAAATGTTTGGTTAAGATTAGTGCTCACTTTAAATGGATAAATGGTGTTTTATTTAAATGTATACCCGATTCAATACTTCATAGGTGTGTAAGAGAGGATGAGATATATGAAATTATAAGAGCTTTCCATGATGAAATAGGAGGAGGCCACTATTCATCAAAAATGATTATTTATAAGATCATTTGAGCTGGATACTATTAGCATTGACTTCAAAAAAATGTGAAAAAAATGTATGGTAGTGTGATCCTTGTAAAAGGATGGGGAAACCTACATTGTCTATTGAAATGCCTCTCCATCCTCAAGTGGTTCTAGGACCTTTTGAGAAATGGGGACTGGATTTTGTTGGTCTTGTTGATCTACCATCCTAAGGAAAGGAATACCTTCTTATATGCACAAACTATGTCACTAAATGGGTAGAAGTCCAAGCTCTAACCTTTGAAAGATAACTAGTTATTGAATTTTTTTACTATAAGATCATGCATTAGTTCTGATCACCAAGGGCCATAGTATATAATCAAGGGCCTCAATCCAATATAATTAAATACTTCATATAAACCTATCATATTTCTCACAATAAATCATCACTGTACCACCCAAAAGCTAATGGTCAAGTTGAGGTCACTAATAGGGAGCTAGAGAACATCTTGACTAAGATAGTTAACATCAACATAAAGGACTGGGAAATAAAGTTATCTGAAGTAATATGGGATTATAATACTACATGAAAAACCACCATAGGTTTCTCATCATATGATCTTGTGTTTGGAAAGAATCCCTTACTCCCTATTGAGTTGTAATTATAAACCTTGAGGACATTAGCAGAAGTGGGCATAGATTTGGATTAAGCACAAAGAGATAGGATTCTTTAGCTCAATGAACTAGATGAGATGAGATTGGAATATTTAAAATAAATTGAGCTTATGAAACATCATAGGGAACAATGACATGACACTCACATGAAAGAGAGGAACTTCAAGGAAAGAGATTAGGCTTTACTATTTGATTCAAAGTACCGAAATTATAAAATAAAGCTTCATACTAGATGGTTGGGAACCTATCAATTGGAGAATAAATTTTATAATGGATCAATTTAACTTCTATCAATTTATGGGAAAAAAATAACACTTTTAGTTAATGGACATAGGTTAATATTTTATCATAATTCTCCAAACAAGGAAAAATTATTCAAGTAAATTCAGTCTCAAAGATTAATTTAACTACATGGGAGAACCTTGTTCTTCCATTATATTCAAAAGATGAGTTTTGAGAGATTAATAAATGAAGAGGATTGAAAACCAATAAATGACAATCCTGCTTCCAATTTTTTATAAAAGTAAATAAACATACATGTATACATAAAAGGATGAAAAGTTAAAAACCAAAAATGGTAACTTTTAAAAGAAAAATACAATAAAATTAATGCTTATGTATGATGTATATGATCTTTTCAACTCATTGATGTGGTATTTTTCACATAATGGGTGGAAGCCTAATTAGATAGAGACAACATCATAATTAATCTAAAATATTTTATACTTTATTTTTCTATGTATAAGATTAAAATTATGTTATGAAAATTTTACATCTATCCACTTTTGAAAAGATATTTTTTCAAAATGGAAATATGCCATAAAAAGGGGTTCATTAAAAGGTTATTTAAAAAATTAAAAATGTCTTTTCCAAGGAAAGGTATGAATTATGATGTGTCTTCCAAGTGGTAAAAGTGACATAATGCCACCATGATGACATGACCCAACCAATCATGTGGGAAAAAACATATTTAAGAAGATAAATGATGAGGATATCAGCTCAAGACACCTACCAAAATTTATTAGGAGAAGATGATGACATAAGATCACACGAGGAAAAAGATAAAAAATGATTTGATGTGATTTTAAATATCTCCACATGAAGCAATGATTGACTTTTACTCCCCAAAATGGTCATATATCATGATTTATTGGAGATTCAAGATATGACTAAAGTCAAAGGAAATTAAATGTAGAGCTATCTTATGCATCCCACATTTATTTTAAAATATATATTGATAACAAGAGACCTTATATTATGTCTAATAATCAATTATACCTTTTTAAAGAGCTATTCAAAATATTGTTCAAGAGCCACAAACCTATGAAAATAAGGATCCATGGAAGATGATACAAAAAAAGAAATCTAATCTAGAATTTACACATTTGTTACTTGAGGATTAAGTAGTGGCCACCATCTTTGAATAAGTGTGATGGTTAGAGTTTTTGAATAAATTCCAAGGATATGATGAATGGATTGTCAAGGAATTCATAATCAATCTCAAGAGTGATCACACAAATGTGAGAGGGGTTAAAATTATAGTGAATATCTAGGTTATTAGTGAGCTTTAAGGTATTCTAAGTGAAGGAATTAGGATTACAAGTAGGTCCACCTTCAAAGACTTGGTCTAAATATTTCATGAATAAGGAACCTTTTCCTAAGATAATTTTTAGCCTTAAAGGAGTTGATAAGGTAATAAAGATAGATATTCTACTAGATCCATAGAGAACTACATTTTAGGTGATAAAATATTTTACCTATGATGGGAAATATAGTTCTCTTACTTGTGATGCAATGAGAATACTTACTCACCTCAGGAAAAGACTTTATAAGACAAAATGGAGGGTGAATTTTATTAAATTTTCATGGTATAAAAATATGTGCATGAGATTGATTCCATATAACATCATGAACTTATTCAACTCATTTTCCAACATCATTTTATGAAGACATAAGATGGAGAATCTACTTGGGATACATTCCTATGAAATAAGATAAAGAGGAAATTTGAAACAAAAAGAAGACATTTCTATTCCTCCCTTACACCAAGATCTAGGTTAAAATAAGGAACTTCTAGTGAAGATCCAACTCTAAAGGTAGGGAATGACAAGAAGTTAAAAATAGGAGCACCTAAAAGTAGCTCCAAGAAAACCCTGAAACCGTCCACTATCCAAGATCTTATCTTAGAGATATCTGATGCAGAGATAACTCTAGGGGTGTCACCAAATAAGTGTAGACACTATTTTATGATTATATAACTCATCAGTCTTATACACTTGACAAAACTTAGACCTTAGTTTTTCTTTAGTTCTATACCTTTTCTACTTCTGTAAGTCTCATATTTGATCTACATTATGCCCATTGACCTATATCTCTTAGTATAACTAGTATTATGTTAATGACATAGACCTTTTATCTTGACTAGAATACTTAAAATGTACTTGTCTTCCATTTTTTCAAGTTTTGAACTTATACCTACTTCTTTGATCCATAGACACTAACATCAGGGATAGATAGTAACATTAACATTATTGCCTTATCTTGACATAAGTGTTCAGTTCCATAAATTCATCCAATTTTCAAATGAAATGTATCCTAATGGTCAACCTAAGTGATTTACTACAAGTTATTACTCCAAATAGATTGATATAAATACAATATCAACTCTCACTCATTTCTTACCTAGTAATACATGAATAATATTAAGTATTCTTACCAAAGACCATTCAATTGAATCAATATTCCTTATTTTCAATACTAATCATAAGTAAAACACATATGTAGGTTTAAATTACTAAAGGATCAGTCCAAGAGCTTGATCTTACAAGTTACAATTTAGGTCATTACTATACTTATTTTGGACTTATTGTATGATTCACACACAAGCCACCACATAGCGGAGAATTACATGAGTATGATGCCATGTTATATATTATTGGCTATATAGGTATTTCTCTCTAAAAATCGGGTATTTGGGGTTAGCTTGACACTATGTTCCCACTAACCCATTTCCCCCAAGGTCATTATGAAGATGGAGAACTAGGGTTTTTCCATTTCACAAGGAGCGATAGTCCATGATCTTGATATAAATGCACTAGAGCTAAGGTGAAGTAAAGCCTAAACTAATCTAGGTGATAACATCCTTTTCCAAAAGGTATTCTATATAAGACACTTGTATTGAACTTAGACATTAGTGTAGATGCAACTGTCCCTATATGAAATTACTTTCCAGAGCTTGAGAAGTTTTAGATTGAAAATCTGATGATTATTATAGAAGATACTTCCAACATAATTTATACCTATTCTATGTATAGAACTATATTAACATCATAACAAATTAATTACATCACTTCTTTGCCTTTTATATATCTATCATAGTTTTAATTTTTATATTTAGACTATCTCAACATAATAAATTTAGTGTATGCTTATATCTGAGTTTAACATCTAATTAGCCTACTATAGATCTAATTATCACCATTTTTTAGTTTAATTTCTATATATGCCTTTAATAAAAATCTAGGGTTAATGATAAGATCACCCTAGATCCATATTTTAGGTTTAAACATTTGGTGAACCCAATCTTTGAACATCAAACACTAGGTCACTTAGAGTTTTTTAAATTTTCTATTGCTACTCCCCGATTGCTATAAATTTGTAATCACATTTTCCATGGACATATACATAAATTATTTCATGTTTCAATACCTTATATTGGTTCTTACTTATTATATCTGTAGAGATGGATTACAAAGAGGATTAGTTCAAGTGTTAGTCATAAAAAACACAAAAGAATGCACAAGAACTAACAATCTAGGCTAACCTATTCAATGGGGTTTGTAAATGATAATAAGAAGAAATTTAAAGAAAACACATATACCTATTGCATTCCCAAGAGCATTTCACCATCCAAAAGTGGCTCCAAACATGTTTTTCCCCTTGATTTGGTGTTCTTGTCTTTGTCAACAATGGATGCCAAGCTCCTCCATCATCTCAAAGTCACCATGTATAATCTAGGCTTATGATATGAAATAAATAATATGACTATCAAATGAAACTATCTTATTTACAATAAAACACAATAATAAACACAAGGAAATCTTGTGGAGATAATCCTACATTGTAAGTTTACACAATTTAAGCTTACAAATGTGAGTGAGAGGCCTTCTATATATAGATTTTTCAAATGGGTCAGGATCAACCATGACCATCCATCTCAAGATTGAGATTTGTGGCTATGAATTAATTTAATATTTATAAAATAAATACATAAATATTCTCATAATGATTTGGGAATAAGAGGCATTAATGAGGCATGGGTGTTCATAAACCTGCTATTTATTGCAATTATGGATTATGGATTTCACCCCATTGATCATGTCATTAGGTGATGCATATATTTTGAATCAATTTAAAATAAATAAATATTCAATTCACTCCATGAAATTCTTACTTAAACTCATAATTTAGTTTAATTTACCTAAGTAAGATTAATCAATTTTAGTGCAATTCTTTGGAAATTGGTATACAATTAATCAAAATGATTAGAAAGTCATATTAATGGGTCATAATTTAATTTAATAAGAATAAAGAGGTAATAATATATGTGTATAGACCGTGATCCTATTTATATGCTATCAACACAAAATAATATAGGCACATGACACGTGCATATAAACTAGAAGAAAAGAGTGATCCAGAGCACCAAAATATGAAATAATCATTTTGAATTGAAATGATTTAAGAAAAGTTAGGAATCAAATAAAATGATGCCCCATTTAGGGATACATTAGCCTAAATCAATATTTGTATATGAAAAGATCAATCTATTTAGCATTTTTATGTGATTTTGGCCTAAATTGGGCATTTGAGTGCGATTTGAGTAAGATTGACAATTTCAACACAAATGATGTTAGGAATTGGATGTCTACATTTTGCCCCTATTTAAGAAGGAATAGTGAGACATTTAGGTGAAGTAACATCTTTTCAAAGAAAAGAGTTGTCAATAAAAAATTGGAAATGACCCATGATGTCCCCTCGAGAGGACATACTAGGATGAAAGAGAAGGATGGACTCTCAAAAAGAGAGAAAAAGTGAGATTAAACCATGGAACAAATTAAATCAAAATGAGATAATGCTTGCATGAATGGATTCCATCAATGATAAAAATATAATGGGCCCCAAGGATGGGGGGAATGGGAAGGATACAATCCAAAAATATATGCAACACACTTTGAACACACCTAAAGCTATGATGCAAGATACACATTTGTGGAATGATCAATCTCAAGATAAGTTTCACACTAAAATATTACTAGACTGAGGTCAAAAGTCTATAGAGCTTGTAATTAGAAAAAAATGAGAACATGGTCTAAAAATAAAGGAAATAATAATGTACTCCATTAGAGCAGATATGATCGCAATAAATAATTATGCCCTAGTAGAGCTGATCTTGATCACTAATAAATAATGGTTTACCCCTATAGGGCTGATTTAGATTTGTGACTGGTTCAAATGTTGTTCCCTTGTAGGGAAAATTGGCAAGCAATAACTCAAGGATATAGCCTATTACATAAATTAATGATGAGTGAGTGAAAACATAGATGTGATGGTGCAATGACTTTGAAAAATCCACATAAAAACCAAGCATACGAGAATGCACAAAGTGATGAAATAGATGAAAAGAAAAGTGAAGATAGCCAAGATGACTTGAGACATGATATGTATCCAAGCACTGCCTACATATTCCACATGGACCTCAAGCTAATGTAGTTCACCCAGAAATGGGAGAGAATGGAATGAGGGATGAAGAAAACTAATCAAGGTGTGATTAGACTCATGGTGTATGCCAAGAGATGCATGTCTAAGCATAGATTTAGGTGTTAAACCTATTGATCCTAAATAATGTATGGTGTTCTTGAGAGTTATTCATTAGAGTCATGTTGAAGTTGAGACTTGAGTCTAAAGCACAAAGTGATTGCTATAACAAAATAAATTAGGCATCATAAGTATGGGTAGCTCATAATGACATGTAATTTCAATTACATAGATCTAGTTCAAATATGAATGCCTATAACTAAGGATAATGGTAAAAAAATATAACCAAGACCAGAGTTACAAATATTTACATTTAGATAAAAAAACAAAGATAAAGAAAAATGAAAACATAAAAGAACCCAAATTAAAATCAAGATATGAACAATCAAGAATTAAGTAGGAACAAGAATATTTTTAAAAATAAAATAATAACTAATTAATAACATGAGATCAAGATATAAATAATCAAGATCTATGTGGACCATCAAGATGTTTTTGAAAAACAAAACAAAAGAATAAGATCAAACATGAAAACACAAGACTAGAAAGAAACAAGAAGAAAGAACCAAAGGAAAGAAGAAGAAATAAATGAAGAGACAAGAAAGCACAATAAAACACCAAAAAATAATAATAAAACACCAAGAAAACTCAAATAAACACACAAAAATAAAAAACCAAGTTAGTGAAATTTAAAAAATAGTTATTCATGCACGTGCAGTAGAGGTGTTACTTTTTACAACAATGTAACAAGATCAAGGATAAAAATTTGCTTCTAAATAATCAAGAAACAACATGGAAGAAATGGGAGAAGAGAAGAAAAAAGAAGGGGTTGGTTGAGTTGACTCTAGATGTATATAATAAGTCAACCCTGCCTACATAGTTTTATGGACACATGTTTCAACATGAACTTCAGGCCAAATGTAGTTCTCCTAGGAAGTGGGATAAAATAAAGGTGATGACTAGAAAACATGATTAATGTTTTAGAAGAAATGAGAAGATATGGGTTTGAAAATTAGCAAGAGCATACAAATTAGAATGGTCTTATAAAATAACAAGAACATGGGAATAAAAATGTATAAAAGCACAAGTTAATGTTTTTATTCCTTTGTGGAACATTCTATACTAATTTTGGTGTTTTTAGGATAACATATATACAAAAGTGAAACCAACTAATAAAAGATATGCTCATCCAAGAGTAGAAGTTCCAATAACAACTAAGCCAACTGTAATGGCTCTCATGGATATAAACAATGGCTCAAAGCACTAACTAGGAGTTCCAATAAAAGTTAAAGATGATTGCAATGACACATGCTCATAAATTAGTGAGAAAAAGTATCTTAATAAGGCAAAAATGCCTACCAAATAGCATCAAAATATTAGAACAATGTGTAGTATAAGATATATTTGAAAAACCATCTGATAGATAAAAATCTTGAGCTAAAAAGGTGTTCATGTTCACTTGTCTATAAAAGAAGCTTCAAAATACTATCCTTGCTAATCTGATTTATAGAATTGGTGTTGAATGTGATCATAATACTGATGATCCATAATCAAGATCATAATTGGTCAAGGGATAAAAGTGTTCAGGTCATGATAGCCTTTGGATATGAAAAGAATGTGGTTCTCAAATAAAATGGTCCAGAATGAATAGGGTATAAAAGAGGATGGTCCAGGGTGGGACAAAACATGTTAAGTGTGCCAAAGGTCCAATGCTTCTACTATCCAAAGTCATGAAAAGAACATGGTTCTCAAAGATTATGTTTAGGTTAGGGAAAAAGAATATGGTCCATGTGAGGACGGTCCAGGATAAAATGGTAAAATTCTTCAACACAAGTTGCCCCCAAGTTGGGGGTCTTATAGATAATGGCTTGAATCTATCAAGCATAGAACCTCATCAAGTACACAATGTTCATGGGCTTTGGAAGTTCTTCACCATTTAGTTTAGCCAGTTGATATGCCCCTGATCCATAGTTCATCATGATAACATATGGTCCCAACCAATTGGGTTGGAACTTACCTTTTTTCTTGCATTCAGTGTTTGTGTTCTACTTCTCTTTCAAGACCAAATCACCAATCTCAAATTCTTGAGGGAGAATGTGCTTGTTGTATATTCTCTGCAATCTATTTTGATAGGCTTACAATTTTTCTAGGGAAGCCAAATGTTTACCATCAAGTAGTTCTAGGTCTTGTAACCTTGAGACTATATTCTTCATCATCTTCAATATGCTCTAAAGATACTCACAATGAAGGTAGCTCAATCTCAATTGGGATAATAGATTCTATGCCATAAACAAGGGAGTATGGAGTGGCCTCTGTAGGGGTTTAATGACTAGTTTGATAAGCCCAAAGGGTAAGCAATAGTTTCAAATGCCAATTATGGTTAGCGTCATTGAAAATCTTATTTAAAATGGATAAAATGGTCTTTATTGACACCTCAACTTGCCCATTGCCTTATAGGTTATATGGCATGGATTTATTTTTCTTTATTTTGAATTTTGCATAAAGATATTTAACATCTCTTTTTAAATTTTTTTGCCATTATTAGATATAATGTGTGTTCATATGCCATATCAATAGATGATATGGTAATGAATGAATTTGGAAATCTTCTTCTTAGTAACATAAGTGAGAGGAATGTCCTCAATCAACTTAGTAAAGTACTCGGTAGTAGTTAAAATGTGTTTATGTCCATTTGAAGATGTTGGGTTTATTTTCCCAATGAGATTGAGTCCTAAAATAGAGAAAGACCATAGTGTTGTGATCAACTATAGTGGTAAGGAAGGTACATGTATCAAATTTCCATGTTGCTAACAAGGAACACACTTCCTCACATAATTACAAGCATCTATCTCCATTTTTGGCCAATAATAACCTATTTTAAGGAGTTTTTAGCCAGAAATATCTCTAAAATCCATAAAAGTGGATATAACATGTTCATGTTCTACTTTAGTAAGGGAAGCTCCAATATAAAAAATTTTAGGATCATCATATGTTCCTAGGTTCACTTTAATTATTTTCTCCATAAGCAATGTGGATCCATCTTCAAGAATAGTAGGCAAGGTGTGATCAAAATCATCTTCTTTTTCTATAGTTTTTTGATTTCCCTCCCAAATCTCTAGACAATGTGGCAAATCTAAATCCACCATTTCAGGTAATGGCCAAGCAGAAAAAACCTTGAGAAAATCAAGAGTAAAATGCTCAAAAATTTGTTATTTTTATGAAGAGATGCTTGTACTAGATATAGAACTAGGACTTGGTGGACCTTCTACATCTTGAGGGGATAAGAAAACTTTCCTACTAGAGAGAACCTAAAATAGGTTTTCACTCAAGGGTGTATATTTATCTTTACTTTTTCCCTAATCAACATGTGCCTCAAAGAGGTTTTTACTCAAAGATCTCAATGTTTTATCTTTATTATGACGAAGGAAGTTTGCCTACTCTCCAAAGTAGGCAAAAAGATCTAATGAAATATCAAAGCCTTGTTTTTTATCACCAATGGGAAATCCATCTCTTAGGTGCATGTATTTTGCATTTGGTTCTTCATTCTAAAACTCATCAAGGCATATGACCAATTTTTTTTGGCCCAATCAATGAGTTCAAGATGGAAAAGGCATAGGGAATAATGAGGTTCTACTTCAGTAAGGGAAGCTCTAATAGTGGAATGGGTTCTTTATTTAGTAAGGGAATACCCAATGAGTGTTATGGTCATAATGGCATTTTGATCAAATAAATATAAGTCAACAAACTCATCAAAAGGGATATAATTGGATGCTACAGCACTGCCAGAAGTCTCATCGCTAGTCAATTCAAAAAAATCACTATCGAAAGTCATGAGGTCATCCCTAGGTGGTATAAATATGAGACCATGATTTAAATTTAGTACTCCAGTTGGTAATGATTCCAAGATTCCTTATGATCGTGGGCCAAGGCCACTTCCTATATAATCAAGATGATCCATGATCTAATTAGGGATATGATATTTTATATTTTGAAAGTAATTAGTAAGACCTTAAAAATATAATTAGTCTCCTTCTATGAAATCCTATCAATCCTTTTTTGGTGAAGTAGTAGGTAAAAATACCACAGGTGATTTCCATTATTCTTTCTCCAGTTACCAAATTAAGTTGGATCTGTTTAGGCTCTTAGATGGTTTAGGTTTATTAAATGTTTTTATAAAATTTGGAAATGTTGAAACATGGAAGACACCCTTAAGATGGTATGTGGAAATTCTCATATATTCAATAATAACCTATTTTACAAGAGTTTTAGGAAATAAATCAACTGAAGTGGATGTAAGGTCACTAGGGTTGATATAATTAGATGGAGGTGGATGTGAAACTATCTCATTATTATTCTTTGTAATGAATTCAAAAATAGGACAATAGTTATAACTATGATACTTAGCCTCAAGATGTTTGTCGTAATAATAACGCTGTTGATCAGCTAGAATAGTAACCTCAATCCCATCATAGGGAAACTTAAGGCACTGGTACAAGGTGGATGGAATAGATCATACTTCATAGATCTAAGGATGACCAAGAAGTATGTTGTAAGGTAGTTCAATGTCCATAATATAAAGCAATGTGTGGTGAGAAATATACCCAATAATGATTGGAAACCAAATAGTACTAGAAGATTTATTCTTGGCATTTTTATAAGCTTTTATTGTGATCATCTCTAGCTAGATATCCTTTGTAGTGTAGCCTAATATTTATACCAATTTGAGGGACACTATATTCATCCCCAAAACATTGTCTATAAGAACTCACTTGATCTTATGTTTTTCAATAATTACCTCAATATATAGAGGGTTGTTGTGGCTTGGACCTAAGGTCGACATGTCTTTTTGATCAAACATGAGCTGACAACATAAAGACAAGTGTTCAAATAATGTTTCAAACTATTCAAGATTTATATATTTGGGAATAGTTTATTCTTATAATAAGATACTTAGAATAGTTCTATGGACTTCAGACATATGCAAGAGATCCAAAATGGAAATATGTGTAGGGATTTTGCTTAGTTGGTCTGATAGACTATAAGGTTTCTCAACATTGGGATGAGATGGCTTGGATTTGGTTGACACATTATTAGGCTTCAGATCTGAAGGTGCAATTTTCATAGTGGGTTCTATGGAAGAAGAGTGCAAAGGGTCCTAGAGATTAACTCAAAAGCATCTAGTTATGACTATGTAACTTAGAGGTGGTAAGGAGCTAGTATAATCAATAGATGAAGGTAAAGGGTCTTGGAAGGTGACTCATGGGTGTCTAGTTGCATTTCTAAAATTTTGAGATGATGATGAGCCATTTTAATTAGAAGGGTTCTATCTAAAAATACTAATCTATGCAAATGGAGTCATAATATAATTACATGAACTTGATGCGATATTACTAGAGGGAGAGGGTGTTGGCCCTATAATATTGGGTCCCATACTATGAGGATCACAAGATAGTTCATAGGATTTAATAGTAATAGTGGAAATGTGGGTTGTAAAAATGCATCCCACAATGTTTTTATAATCATAAGGTATGTTGTTGTAACCCAATTTGTTAGCATGGGTATTATGATCTTGATTATGATCATGCTGATTATGATTTTGATCACAATTTTGGTTCTGATTCTGCCTCTAATTTTTTCCTTGGTTTTACTGGTTATTTCTTGGTGTTGGTCGATTATGTTGAGGAAATGGACCTTGGTAGATTCCCATATCCTGATTAGTGCCTTATGGGGCCAATTTGATCTTGACTTCACCACTCTCAATTAAATATTCAATAAGATGCCACAATTAGATGTACTACTATGCACCATAAACAAAAATATGATGGAAATTACACCATTCATTCTCTTTGTACCAATCTAGTTTTGGTTGATCTTGAAGAAACAAAATTGGTACTAGCCATATAATTAGGTTAGCCACTATGAGATTTTGGAAAACTATCTCAGCTAGTTCTCCAAATTTATTGAAGACTCTATATTGATTGTAGAATGCCCTCCTTGAAGATTGTCTTTACAAACTAGATGGTGGATTAGGTGGAGCTAATTGTAAATTTGGGGCTAATGGGGCTCGTATCATTTGTACATGTATTATTTTAGTCACACCATTTCTAACCATGCTATTTTTCTTGTTGAAACCCTTAGGTTTCTCTTGTGTACCTATTTAACTGGAATATGGGGTTTGATTTGATGTTTGACCCTATACATAAATCTTGAAAAGGAAATTTGAAATAAGCACCTTCTCAATCTATAAACCCTTGTCTATGATTTATTTAGAAGTGTTTGCATAATAAAGCCATAGATTATGTGCCACCTCAAGATGTAGATTCTATGTAAATATGTCTACAAACTATTTTTTTGGAAAATTATGTTGAAAGAAACTAGCTAATGCCCTCCATCTCTGTAGGTATGATTCAAAACTTTCTCCATCAAATTGTTTGGCTTTGCCAAAATTTAATAATAGTCAATTAAAGTTTAATGTTATATAATAAATGGTTGATGAACATTTCAGATAATTTGTTCTAATCTTCAAGTGATCCCTTGGGTAACTTGAGTATCCAATCTAAAGCTTTCCCTACTAAACTTCATGGAAATAATCAAAGTATAAATAGGCTGTTGTAAGCAACCTATTTGTATAATTAAAAAATTCCAAGATAGGTTCATGTGGGTCATCCTTTCCTTTGTATTTATCAAGTTTAGGTGCCTCAAAATGAGGTAGAAAGGGGACTTAGAGAATGTTTAAATCAAATGGATATGAAAATATATCATCAAATTTGTACTTTTTGATCTTATTTATAGTCTCCAAATGTGACATAATCTCTTTCATAGAGTTCCACTCTTGCATGTTTGGTGCATTTTTGGGTGGAACATAATTCTGTTGGGGTGGTATGTACCCCTATTGCTGCTATTGTCATGGAATATGCCCCTATTGTTTCTATTGGGGTGGAATGTACCCCTGTTGTTATGTGTATATGGTAGGGATGTATACCCTATGATCCACGACTTAGTTTTGATTCAATAATTGAGTTGATTAGGTAAGTGGTTAATTCCTTGGAATCCATTTCTTTGAATTATATGTGATTTATTGATTTTGGGGATTTTGTGGCATATTTGTCAAAGTATGCATTATTTTAGATGAATTAGCCAAAAAAAATTGTATGATTTCTTCAATGCATACTGAATGTTTTGGTATTTGGATTTATAAAGGAACAAGAGTTTCTTGGTGATTAAAAAATGTGTGCTCCATTTCTATAAAATCATGCTATAGAACCTCTTGGGATTTGGGTTGTTCTATTGAGAGATCTTTATCTATCATTATTGTGTTCTCAACTAGATTTTGTTATGTTTAAACCACATTTCCCTATTCTTTGAAAGTGTCATTATGGATTGATATAGTTAATAAAGAGTCTATTAAGTCCATGATAAGTTGGTCTGCATATCTCTAACTTATCTTCTTAATCTTTTTCACAATATCTTGATAATTTGGTTTTAACTCTATAAGTATTTCCTTACGTTTGATAGAATAAGGTATGTTAGTTTGTGCAATGTTTATGAAATCTTGCTCTCATCATTTCTCCCCTTATCTAACTAAGGTATGTAATTATTCCATGGGAAAATATAAGGGTATTCTAAAACAAAATTCTATCAACCTTAGAAGGGATTCATCTTTATACTCTTGGGGTTGATATTCTATAAAATCTTCTTCAGATCTTACATTTGTTAAGGAGGGTGGTGTAGTACCACACATAATTAGAAAAATGCATTCATGAAATTACTCAATATTCGGTAAAGTTGAAATCATATAAATTGGAAGAGGGTATGATAACTCAAAAATACTAGAGTGTAACTAGTACACTAAAATTTAGACTATTGAGATACATCAATACCATAAAAAATAGCTCAACTTCAATGAGTTACTACTAGGAAACTATTAGAAAGCCCTTCAGATTAGGAAAGAGATAATATAAACCAAGAAACTCAAGATGTGGAAACATGTAAGCATTCTTAAGTATAAAACTAGAACTAAATGGGTAGTACAATGCCACCACATGGTAATAGGAATGGTAGTATAAAATGTTGTTCTAGAACTTAAAGTGTAAGTAATGCACAAGATGGCCTAAGTTCACCAATGATGAAAATGGATGATGAGTCTATAAATGGCCTTCAATCCAAATGGGAAATTGAACCCAAATTCCTTCAAGTCAAGTGAAAATGGTGAACCCAATTAACACATCAACCATATGAACTTAGAAAGGTGCAATTTTGAATTTAAACTCTCAATGAAGGACTTACATTTTGTGCAAATGGTATAGACTCAAATGGGCAACATAATTGCATCAATTAGATAGTACAAAACACAATATTTAAGATTACAAATTTGAACAAGGTAAAGATGATTTGGATTTGACCAGCATAATTCCTCCTTATTCAATAAATTGTGGATAATTTATTTTGGTTATGATATTTATTTACAAGAAAGTTTTGAATCAAATCAAGGACCAAGTAAGATAAGTCTAAAAGATAAATATGACTAAGTAATCATCCTAAGCCCTAAATTGATAAGGTTTATTTTGTATTGTTAAAATCCATCTATATACATGCACTTGGAAGTAATTTTAAGTGTTAATCCAAAATAAAAGTGCATTAATTAGTAGAGTATTTTACACCCCCTTCTTCCAAATGACAATACAATGGCATGGACCTTTGGGTGTACCCTGCATCAATAATATTTTGTGGTAAGTCCGGATTTTTAAAACTTAAAATTTAAAACCATATAGATGGTCCCAAGTGTGGTTAACATAAGACATGTAAAATCTCAATTGAGTTCATACCAATCAACTTATCATGCAAGGGTCTATTACTTTGCATGATGATTCCATCCTTGGACTGCTTAGTGGAATCCCCTAGTTGACTAGACCTAATTTGAGCTTTTGTTATGAAAGGAGAGCTTAACTCCTCAACCCCATGGCTCTTTCAGTATGTATAACCTGATTTGTATACCCCACCATGGAGTGGGGTTGAAATATTATTGGGAGATGAATCCCTAGGTCAATACTTCCCTAGAAAACTCATGGGAGGTAATGACATCCCCCTCACAAGCCAAATTACATGAAATAAAATACAAGTAAAAAGTTTTTAGGGTTATTTTTAGATCACCCAAACCATACAAGTTTTGGGGAGAGCCCAGACAACTTCCTTTTTATGCTTTGGACAAAGGTACAATTAAAATGAGAAGGCACTTTTGATCACCGAAGTTACCTATAGGGGATGGGGGGAGAGCATACACACATAATTCCTTTTGCTCAAACAATCTAGAAAATAAGTGATAGATGAATTACATAAAAAAACTTCAAGAAATTTGAAAATTAAGTGAAAGTTGAGTTTTATAACACCAAATTTGAAATGTGAAGTGAAGTTCTTGGACCCTTGGCCTTAGTTCATAAAAACTTTGAAAAACATTCAAAAAAAATTCAAATAATCCATCCAATTTTCCTTTTAAATATCAAAGGTAAGGTTCTTAATTATTTTTAAACACCAAAGAAAATGTTAAAAAGACTTAATTATGCTCAAATAAACATTTTTACTTATAAGTCATACAATAAAAATTAGAGAGTCTTGTTTAGTTTTGAAGCATATTTTGAAATGAGACAAGCACTTTTGGAAAACATGCTCTCGGGTCTGTGTTTTTTTTAAAACATAGAGATCGATGTTGGTCATTGCTGAGTGATGCCAGTTGATGCAAGACCAATGTCAGTCATATCTTAACCATGGCTGGTCGAAACCAATAGATAACGGTCACCTGTGAACCTAAAGGCATAAAAATATTTGGACAAAATTACTTGTTAGGCTTGTTAAGATAAAATCTCCAAAATAAAAGTTCCTAGATTAGGAAATATGTTTAGGTCAGAGACTTAGAAAATCAAATTAAGAAACACAACATTGAGAAAAGATCTAAAATGAAAATTCGTTAGTCATGTTTTTCCTACAACCTAACTGATGCTAGTTGGCCTTGACCAATGCTGATCACTCAAAACTAGCGTGGTCACTATGTGCCCTGTGTCTACATAAGAAATATTAAAAACAAGGGAAAATGAGCATAAATTTAATGTTAAATGACTTTTTATTGAATTTAATGGAAATCTAAGATTGTGAAGGTGTCTTCCTTGCTTTAATAGATGCTATGGTCTTACTGGGCATGCCAAAATGTAGATATGGATTACAAAGAGGATTAGTTCAAGCATTAGTCATGAAAAACATAAAAAAATGCATAAAAACTTACAGTCTTGGCCAACCTATTAAATGGGGTTTGAAAATAAAAATAAGAAGCAATTGAAAGAAAGCACATATACCTATTACCTTCTTAAGAGTGTTCCACCATCCAAAAACATCTCCAAGCATATTTCCCCTTGATTTGGTGTTTTTGTCTTTGCCAACAATGGATGCTAAGCTCCTCCATCATCTCAAGTTCACCATGCATAATCTAGGATTATGATATTAAATCACTAATATACCTATCAAATGAAGCTATCCTATTATAAATAAAACACAATAATCAAAACAAAGAAATCTTGTGGAGATAATATTGCGTTATAAATTTACACAATTTAAGCTTAAAAATGTGAGTGAGAGGCCTTCTATTTATAAATTTTTCAAATGGGTTAGGATCAAAAATGACCATCCATTTCAATATTGAGATGTGTGGCCATAAATTAATATAATATTGCATAATAAATCCATAAATATCCTCATAATGATTCAGGAAGAAGAGGCATTAATGAGGCATGGGTGCCCATAAACATGATATTTTTTGTATTTATGGCTTATGGATGCCACCCCATTGATCATGTCATTAGGTGATGCAGATATTTAGAATCAATTTCCAATAAATAAATATTCAATTTTCTCAATGAAATTCTTACTTAAGCTCATAATTTGGTCTAATTTCCCTAAGTAAGATTAATCAATTTTAGTGTTTTTTTTTGAAAATTAGTGCACAATTAATCAAAATCATTACAAAGTCATATTATTGGGTCATAATTTGACTCTGGAAGAATTAAGAGGTGATGTTAGATACGTATGGACCGTGATCCCATTTAGGATTCTACCGACACAAAATAACATAGGCACATGAAGTTTGTATACAAATTAGAAGAAAAGAGTGATTTAGAGCACCAAAATGCAAAATCATCATTTTAAATCAAAATGATTCAGGAAAATTTAAGAATAACATAAAATTAATTATGCTATTTAGGGATACATTATCCTAAATCAACACTTGTATACAAGAAGCTCGATCCATTTAACATATTTACATGATTTTGGCCTATATTGGGCATTTGAGTGTGATTCACGTAAGATTGACAATTTCAACACAAATGGTGTTATGAATTGGATGTCTATAATATCGTATGTCTGATTAAATAATTTTGATCTATAAGGGATTAAAAACTTGTGTTCCTACAGGGTTCTTTTTCTAACATTTACAATAAGAGGGTTTTAAATAGCAAACAACACTTGATCTCTCTTCAAAATTCCTTTTGAAATGACAGAGAACTAGAATCTAAGGGATGTGACATTTTTGACTAGTTAAATAATACATATGATAAGATTTTAATAATTGAGCTCCTAAATCAATCTACTATTTATAAGGTTATCTTATACGAACTATCGCATGAAACACAAGTTCCAACTAATATTGAACCTACTTATTTTGTGGATATCATGAAAGATCTCAAGAACAATGCTAAACTCATTGCCTTAGATTTAATATATTTACCATCCAAAGATGTTGTTGACCATAAAATTGACAATACAAAGTAAATATATCAAAAAAATGCTCATTTATAATGGATCAAACCTAAACATTTGTAGCATATAATTACTAACCACCATGGGTGTTAATATAAACCTTATTCAAAAAATAGTTATACACATGAAAGGGTTTGAAAATTCACATAGCCCTCTGGTTGGTCAAATTACATTGAATATTATCATGGGTCCCTATATAGTACCCACTCTATGCAAATTTATGCCAAATAATTTGAATTATAACATTCTATTGGGATGGTTTTGGATACATAAAATATATCCGATTCTCTCTACACTATATGCATGCTTAAAATTTTATCATCAAGATATCCTTTACAAATGTCCAACATATCCTAATCCCTTCAAACATTATGCACTGGTATAATAAATATACAATCCTAAACTATAACACTCTAAATATGAGTCCCAAATTGATACACTAGTATTATAACCTAATCGACTGGTCTTATCCAATGCAACAAGGATATAATTTACATGTTTACTTGAGTGCCCAACTTCATTACTCCCATGTTTACTAGAGTATCATATTATATCTCTCCCTCATCCTATCAAGGTTTATATGGGTTGACCTCTACCTAAAAGATATGATGCAAATGCTTATTATTATTATTATCATCAAAGACCAAGGCATTCTATATACCATTACTTTACCTTGAACCACAAGATCCAAGATCTTATCGATGACCAAATGATTATATTTGAGGATCCTCCAAAAGAATTAGATTCACAATAACACAAAGCATTTATGCCAAAAATATTTAACAATTAAATTATACATGAGTGATGCTTATTTTTGGCACAACCATATTGATCTTACACAAACAAAAACCACTTGCCATATAAAGCATTTTTAGCAACTTGGTTTTGGTCTACAAGACTTAAAAAAGGAGTTCAATTGGAAATCCTCCTTGGGCACCATACTAATACCAATTGCATGTGGTCCTAAAGTAATTTAAATATAGGTTTGGGTTATGCCTAAAACATATCCATATATGCTTACATTAGGAAATATTTGGCTATACCAAATGGAATAAAAAATTGATCCAAATCAACAAGATATTTCCTTTCCTAATGAAGGAAAATTAAGACATATTCTAAATGATAACACTAGTTATTCTACTACACATAAAAAATGTGAGGAGGAACATGCTATGTAAATTTTTAACTTATCTAATCATGATGAAAACAATGTAAAAGATACAACTTAAGGTTGTAAGGTTCATAATGGGGAGATATCTATGACCATCCATTGGATGGCATCATAGGATGATCTTTCCTTGTCAAAAATTTCAAAAATACCAAAAAAATAAAAAACATTAAAAAATCTAAAAACACTTTCGGCACCTGCATGCTATACTAGATCTTTGGCATCTATGTGTTAGTTCCATAATGATGGATGTAATATTCATTTAATTTTACATATACACATATGGTACACTTATACTTGAGTGTGATATAGGCATACACAAATACATGATCTATTTCTATTTTAGATGTATTTTCCTTATACTCATGTCACATGGACATTGGGGGCATCTGATTCTTTGATATTGATACACATAGGTTATATAATTTGATTATCACTCTAAATTATCATGTTTGAGATTATATATGTACTTAAACATGACTTTACCCATGATTATATCTTACATACGGTACTTGCTATGTTATCAACTTGACATTTTTTCCTAAAACATTAGATCCATAGGCTACAATGACATGTTTATGTTGGTTGTTTATACTTTACTTTTTGTTCTTAATTGATTGTCTTTCCTTGATATTGTATTGTTTGTTCAAGAATTTGAATATGATCCTTTAATTATGGCCTATATGATTGTGTATGTTTCATTTGACATTTTCATATTGCATGGTTTTTTGTATGAACATTTTAATATGTCATCCTTGTCTTTATGGATATTTGACTAAGTCATTTCCCTTTGATTGTGTGGTATTTGAATTTAACCCTTATTCATAGTATCCTTGGACCATTTCCTTTTGACTTTATTTTGAGTGATCTTGTGTGTGTGATTGTTTGCTTATTGAGATCCTATTATTACTATCTAGATGTTGTCATGATCTTTGTCATGCATATTAGGCCTACATGTGATCACATTAGTTCTATGTGATTCAATGATACATTTACCTATAAATGTCACCTTATATATGTTACATGGTTACATTCATAAATTATAAATTTATCTTATCTTTTGGAGGTGAGGTAACTACAAATTCCTATCTTTCCCTCACCTCAAATGGGGGGTGCATATTAGTGGGGACATGTCATATAGGCATGTTCTCCACACTTAGCATAGTTTATAGATTTAGTTGGGGCATTATTTAGAATCATGTTTTCTATACTCATTCATTATATGGTACTTATCAGTTTTTAGATTTATTGGGGGCATGTCATATAGGTATGGATTCCACACATTCACTGTTCTCAAATTTAGTGGGGGCATGATTTATAAGCATGTTTTCCACACTTATTCATAATTTAACATCTCTAGTTTAAAATGGGGGAATTATTTGGAATCATATTATCCATAGTGGTACTTATATCAATTTTTTTATTTATCCATATATAGTGGGCACATGCTTTAGAAGCATGTCGTCCACACTTACACATTTTTTTGAATTGGAAAAAACACATTTATATGATTCAAATTCATACTTATGGAAGAACTATATAAATTGGTATTATAGTTATGCACAATTTAAAAATGAGACATATGTAAGGTGCATATGCTATGTAACATGTGCCTAATATTGAAAAATCTAAATTAGTTTCAGAATTCAAAACTCTTTTATGTACTGTTAACACATCACATACTTTTTTGTACTGATACCCCACAGACTTTTATGAACTTTATTGAGCCAATATATTGTAGTATTTGTTTCACATTTTTGGTATGGTTTAGGTGATAAAATCACTTAATATTTCCAAATTTTTAGGTTGGACTTAATCATCCAACCTCACTAGGTTATAAGTATCATTGGTTTGCACGGTTGAGCTAATCTCAACTACTAGGTGAAAAATCACTTTTAATCCATGGTTTGGGGCATGGACCTTTATATCTCTCTCTTTATCTCTATATATGCTTATATATTCACTTTAAATATTTATTTATACTTTTACTAATCTTAGTTTTATATCCTTATAATTATACATCTTTTTCAAAAATAACTTGTTAATAGGCAAGTCATTTACATCGACACACATGTACTCCTAAACCTTGATTTTTCAATTTCAATCTATTTCAAATAATTTCAATCCCAGATTATATGCATTGATTTTATATTGTAACATGCTCTTGGTTACATGTTAATCACCAATAAAACACTCAAGTTAGGCACACACAAATACAAGGTGTGCATACACACCCAAGTACACATTTATTTCCTTTGAACTATCAATTTTATTACTATATTAAATGGGGGGAGGGGGTAAATGTAGAAACTATTTAATGATTATATAACACCTTAGTCTTATACACTTTGAAAAAATTAGACCTTATCTATTTCTCTTAGTTATATACTTTTCCTACTTTTATAAGTCTCACATCTACTCTATCTTATGCCCCTTGGCATATATCTATTAGTCCAACCGATCTTATGTTGATGACATGGACCTTCTATCTTGCCCATGATGCTTAAAATGTACTTATCTTCTATATCTATAGGTTTTAAACTTTTACATGTTTCCCTACTCTTTAGTCTAAGATAGATAGTAGCATCAATGCTACTTTCTTATCCAGATGCAAGTGTCTAGTACCCTAAAGTCATCTAATTTTCAAATGAAACATATCTTAATGGTCAGCCCAAATGATTTAATGTGAATTATTAAATTAAAGATATTGATATACATACAAAATCAACCCTCATTCATTCATTACCTAGCAACATAGGAACAATAGTATGTATTCTTACCAAAAAATATTTAATTGAAAAAATCTTCCTTATTTCCATAATAGTCATAAGTAAAACACATCTATAGGTCTAAAGTACTAAAGGAGTAGTCCAAGAACCTGATTTTACAAGTTATAATCTAGATCAATGTTGTACTTGTTTTGCACATATTGTATGATTCACATACAAGCTAACATGTATGGGAGAAATACATGAGTCTGAGGCCCTCTTATGGAGTATTGGATATGTAGGAAATTCCCTCTAATAGTGATGTGTTTGGATTCATATTGACACCATGTGCCCACTAACCCATTTTCCCCCAAGGTCACTATGAAGATAGAGAGCTAGGGTTTTACCATTTCATAAGGAATGATAGTCCATAACCTAGATATGAATGCATAAAGGTGAAGGCAAAACAAAACCCAAAATAATCTAGGTGGTCACATCCTTTTCTATTAGATATTTTTTATAAGACACTTATGTTGAACCCAAATAATAGCTTCGACACAACCATCCTAAGCTGACATTACTATTCAGAGCTCAATAAGTGTAAGATCTATAATCTGATGACTATTCTTGTATCTCTTTCCATCTTAGTTTTTACCCATTTTAGATCTAAAACTATATTAGTATAAAAAAATATAAGTATATCACTTCTTTGTGATTTATATATCTAACATAATTTTACTTTCCATATTTAGACTATCTCACCATAATAAATTTAGTGTATGCTTATGTCTCACTTTAGCATCTAATTGGACTTCTATAGATTTGATTATCAATCTTATGCCATTTAATTTCTATATACCCTTTAATCAAAATCTGGGGTTAATGATAAGATCAACATATATCCACATTTTAGGGTTAAACATTAGGATCTTAAGGAGAAGTTCAAGAAGAAAGACTCCAAGAGAGGGGTCTAGGTCAGTACCTCTACCAAAGAGAAGAAGAAGACTTATATTATAGGAGGAAGCTAATAAAGAGAGGGATTTTATAGAGATACTTGGTATTCTAAATCAAGGACATCATGTTGAGACTCTAGGGATTGAATAAAGATATGAAAAATAAGAAATAAGAGATGAACCCTCATTCAATATTGAAGAATTAGAGACCATGGTAGACATTTGAGGAAGATGCAGAGGAACTCCCTCCATCTTATTCACACTAAAGGATAAATGAAAATCCCCAATCATATAGAAAAAATAAACTCACTATTGTATTTATGATGAAGAATAAAAAGTACATCAAGCTCTGATCCTATTCAAAATTGAAGCTACTATAAGACAAGAGGAAGATATTGCCTTCCTCAAAATGAAACTACAAGGTAAGGAAGACATTATATCATCTTTATAAAAGGAATTATAAGAAACTAAGATTTAGTATTTGCATACATATAATGAGATTATGTCCTTGAAAGAAAAAGTGGATAGGCCAAAAACACAAGAATACCAAATAGTTCAGACATAGTTGTCTTATCATGACATCATAACCACTTGAAATGAAACTTGTCAAGAATTTAAAAGTTTAAAAATAGAAAATAAGGAATTAAGGATAGATCTTGAAGAAGAAATAAAATATAATGAAAAAAACAAGACTCTACCCTCTAAGTATCTTGTAATCTAGGAGAGAAACCTTTAGCCTATAGGAGACCTACCTCAACCTATAGTCTTTTTCTCCATGAACAGTTTCTTAGATGGAAAATACTAAGAATTTCCAATGGACTACCTCATGACTTGGAGGATGAAAACCAATCCATGAAATCTTATTAGACTAAAACCCTAGATCAATATAATTTTTTATGTGAATTTTATTTATGTGGTTTTATCTTGAGTCATATGTCTTCTTTCTTGATCAATCTATTTGTAGGAAAATCTTAGCTAAGAGATTACACTTTTACTTTAAAAAATTAAATTGTGTGGAGCACAATAATTAAAAAATATTTTGAGAAAAAAAAAACTATGGGCCATTTTATGCGAATTCAATTTCCAAATGCAGAGGAAAAAATTATACTATTCAAAAACTTTGTATACCATCCAACACTTAAGGAATACTATCCATGAGTTTTGTAGTAGATTACCACAAATTTTGAAGAATTTGTGTAGTACCATTTTAATGAGGCATTAAATACCTATGATAAAATATGGGATACCTTCAATATCCCATTGAAATAAAGAGAGGTGATTCAACCTACTAAACTTAGATGGAGTTTTATAGTATCTAGGGATGTTATTAAGATAATTTAATAATTTATTTAGGTGTTTGGTCAAAAATGGATAGGTACAAGATTCATACCTATAATCATATTTAGCCCTATGTATCCATGGTATAATGTGTCACATCATCCCATTGATAATTTTGAAAAATGAAGAGCACTAGTGTAGATACATAAAGGATTTGTCGACCCACTTGAGAATAATTAGGACACATACTATGATATTTATGATCTCAGCCATAATTTGGAAAGGAAGGTGCTCAATCATGAGTAGGGAAGGTAGTAGATTGCAAAAGGACTTGTAATAAGTAAAGTGTTGGGGAATGATGAGTCCATATAATGGCTCATTATATCTAAGTAATGACCTTATTTATCTCTTATTTAATCTTCCTCTTAATGGATTTGAATGTGCATTTTATAGCTTATTGCTAATATAAATTATAAAATTAGTAGGTTTACCTTGGTTAATATGTGTGATTCATTTTTTTATTGATTTAAAACTACGTTCTAACCATTTATATGGAAAATCCATCAATTTTGTATGTATAGTTTACATAAACACACTATGATCAAATACTATGATTTTGGTGAACAAGAAAACCATTTTCAGATCATTGAAGAACACTATAAAATAACTTATACTAGCTCTAGAGTCTATATTCTGGCTCTATATTCTACCACTATGGATTTGGAGTCTACCATTCTAGCTCTGTAGTACACCAGTCTGGATTTGGAGTATGCCAATCTATCTTTGGAATCCACCACTCTAACTTTAGATTGTGCCAATCTAGCTCTTAAGTAACTCATGATAAACACAAAGCTAATTGAAGGACATTTTGGCATTAGTCCACTAATGAATACATCATGCATGCTTAATAAAGAACCTTATAAACCATTTTGGGTCAATTCTATATTCATGAGGAAACTTATGAAATATATCATTCCTATTTATAGACATTGGATTTATAGTAATGTTATATAAAGGCATCACTATGAATATTGTGAAATTTGGTTATCAGATCATACGTGACTCCAACTAAAGATATTGTAGCTATCAATAGTTAAATATATCTACATGAAAACCTATGCATCCCTTCTGCCATTTCATCTTGAAATGTAAAAGGAGGTTGTAACTTCTTTTATATTTTGTAAATAAATTAGATGTAGTTATTAATCTTGTTAGGGATTAACTATTCTAGTCAGTTGTTAGAAATGCATAGGAAAATATAACCTAAGTCTCCTAGATAATTAGTATCTAGAATTCAGTAAGTAATAAAAATATTAAGGTTAATTAGATTTTTTGAAGTGTTTTATAGATTGTAAACATTTTCTTGAGTAATGAATATTTGATGTTACTGAAAGACTAAGTGGGATATAATCTTGTTCTAAGGGAGATCAAAGGGCCACTCCACCAAGGAACTATAATTATTTTGTGGTATTTGATGTTTTATATTATTTTTAGTTAATCTTATAAATTTTTATGTTAAAAGTGTGATTTGACATAACCTAAAAGTCTTTGTGTTTTTATTTCTATTGTAAGACACTTGTTGGCTATTCTAGCCATGCTTGGTCCCTAGGACACTTACACGCTTGGAAGGGGAGTATTATTTTCAAAAACTAGTTGAGTATGAGCTCTATCACACCTTAATTATTATTATTTCGGCCTAGAATTAGGTATGCCCAAGATTTTTCATATTTCTTAAGAGAATTATTCTTCATTTATTAGTATCTAGTACCCTAAATGAAGTCTTAAGTAGTTGATGTTTGGAATTACAAAGGGCCTAGTTGCATATTTTTTAATGCATGGATACATTTAAAATATTATATATAGTTATACCAACCTTTTTGAGGCTCAATTCATGTCCAGTGTCTTAAAATATCCACTATTAATGATATGCTTCATAAGTATAATGGTCTAAAGGTTATTATCCATGTTTTGAGGGTGAATGCATCAAAAAAATAGCCTATTGTAATTGGTAGCATTATATTATGTTGTATAAGTTTATTATAGTGATTTTCAATGGAAAATAGGGCCAAAAATATTCTTAAGAGGCCTAATAGTATCATGAACAAAGTAAAGGATCTTTAAAATTGTTTATGAGGATGTAAAGGGTCAAAGAGGTCATATTTGAGGCTATTAAAGGAATTTTAAGAAGGTAAGGAATTATAAAAGTTTTTAAATGTCATAAATTTAATTAAATACACCCATCCAACTCTCTTATTTGTAAAAAATACCAAAAAATCATTGAACCTCTTTTTTTCCCTCCTTTCTTACTTTTGGTGACATTCAACTCTTTTAACATGGAGGAGTGCATCCAAAAATAGCCAAACCATTATGATCATGGAATTTTTGTTTTTTGGGGAGTGTTTTTATAGGTTTAATGAAGATATTCTCAAGGTTAATCCATCAAGTTGAAGGTTTAAACATGATTTCAATCCTTCTCAAGGTGTAAAGATTCAAACTAGGAGGTTTCAATCATCTTGTGCAAGTTTCGTCAAAGATACAATAAGGATTACACCATGGTTTTGGAGAGTATGTGGTACAATAAGTATTTCATGTAGGTTATATAATTTAGATAATTTCCATACATGGAATAAATTATATGTTTTAAGAAGGAATCACATGAATACAAGACATGAACAATGAGGGCAGGGTTATGAGTATGTAGGTTTTGTCCTGAAGGCACATGGTTACAAGGGTTTTTGAAAGTTTAATGCATGGAATATGATATAAAAGACTTATTAAAACACCTATGGGGTGTATCAAACCTCCTTGATGGATATTTCAGGTAAAACAAACCATAAAATCTTCTAATTGTGAAGATTTTTCATGAAATTATAGGTTTTGGCAAGGTTTTCTCAAAATTTATAGAGTTTTAAGGGGTATTCAAACAAAAAATTAGATTATTGGGGTAATATTAATCATTTTAAATTCCTCTTAAGAATTTTAATGGGGAAAATATTCTCATAGACCCAATATTAAGGCAAAATTGACCCAAAACTCCACTTGTAGGTACCGACATGCAATTTTAAAGAACATGACATCTTTTTTTAGAGGTTTCATGGGTAAATATGGCCATTAGTTAACATGGATAAGGTATTTAAGTGTCACATACAAAATATTAAATGCAACAAGAAGGAAACAAGACTATGAATCATCTTTAAGAAGCTAAAATAATGTTTAAACAACCCAAAATAGAGCACAATTCAAGGATTGAAAACATTTATCCTATTACATGGTAAAAAATGGATCATGGAGGATGTAAATAGGTCTATTAGGTACCATTAAAAGTCATCAATCTTTATTTAGTATCTTAAAATCATGTTGATCTACCAAAATATTATAGGCAAACTCTTAATCCCTATAAAACCCTAGAGCTTATGAATCCACTTTTTGAAGTTTTGGAGCTTATCCAAGAAAATGCATGATGTTATCAAAGTCGTTGATGATGTAAAGATATTATAAGATCATATAAACAAGATTTTTAATCCATAAGATCAAGATCAAGGTTTTAATGAGGTTTAAGCTTGAAAGAGACCTCTATAGGCCTACAAATGAAGAGGTTTTCAATGTATTTTGAAACATTTCCATCTCAATAGAATGGCCTAAAGAAAGACAAAAAGATTTACCATTTCATATATTATAATATAAATATATATGCAGGTCTATAAGAGTATAGGTTAGGGTTTTAATGAGGTTTCAATCTTGGAAAGACTTGTACAAGTCTGTAGAAAAGAAAGAAGGTCTTCAAAGTGTTTTAAGGTGTTTACCTATTAATGGATGGACCATAAATAATCCAAATACCCTTCCTTACATACAAGTACTCTAACAATCATGTTTATATAGATTTAATATGGTTTATCAATGTTGTAGGCTTGTATGAAAAATTATGATTTCCAAGAGGGTTCCTAAGAGTTTAAGAGAGAGTAATATTTTAGACTCAAAAGACAACAAAAAATAATATTGAAGGATTGTTAAAATGGTTTTCATGATGATTTAAGAGGGGATATTGCATGAGTCTTGGTTGTTGTGCTTATGGCATCAGTTGAAGTGGTTATCAAGTAGGATTCAATTGAAAAGGTGGTGTAGATGATTTTTACACCATTTGGACATGATGTGACTCAATTACTCCATTTCCCACAACATTCCTATTGTGGTTTAATTGATTTGGTCTATCTAGGTTATTGGCATATGTTGGTTATGATGCTTGTGTTGGGATTGGATGGTGGTTTTAGTCACTTCCTTAATTGGCACCTTGGTTATGATTAGTTGAATTAAGCTTGATGACTCTTTTATTAATGAGAGTTTTCTTGATCAACAAACCTTTATCAATGATCTCTTTGAAGGTATGTGCACACTATAATTCTAGATGATAGGCTATCTCACTATGCAAGTTTTTAGTGAATACAGTAGCTAATTCTTTATCTAGTAAACTGTGAGTGAATCAGCTTGCAAGTTCTCTCTATTGTTGTAGGTAACTAGAAAAACTCTCATCAACCTTTTGTTTTTCTTGCATTAAGTAGATCAATGAAATCTCATGCTTAAGATTATAAGAAAAGTGTTGCACAAACTTATCTAAAAGATCATCAAAATTAGTTACTAAATTCTTTGGAAACTTTAAGAACCACTCCAAGGCTTGTCCAACTAAGCTCCTTAGAAACAAAAATGAAAGGTATATATCATTTAAATCCCTCATAGGCATTTAAATGGGGAAAATATGGTCATAGACCTAGGATTAAGGCAAAATTAACCCAAAACTCCACTTGTAGGTACCGACATAAAATTTAAAAGAACATGACATCTTTTTTTAGAGGTTTCATGGGTAAATATGGCCATTAGTTAATATGGAGAAGGTATTGAAGGGTCATATACAAAATATTAAATGCAACAAGAAGGAAACTAGACTATGACTCATCTTTAAGAAGCTAAAATAATGTTTAAAAAACCGAAAAGAGAGCACAATTCAAGGATTGAAAACATTTATCCTATTACATTGTAAAAAATGGATCATGGAGGATGTAAATAGGTCTATTAGGTACCATTAAAAGTCATCAATCATTATTTAGTATCTTAAAATCATGTTGATCTACCAAAATATTATAGGCAAACTCTTAATCCCTATAAAATCCTAGAGCTTGTGAATCCAATTTTTGAAGTTTTGGAGCTTATCCAAGAAAATGCATGATGTTATCAAAGTCCTTGATGATGTCAAGATCTTATAATATCATATAAACAATATTTTTAATCCATAAGATCAAGATCAAGGTTTTAATGAGGATAAAGCTTGGAAGAGACCTCTATAGGCCTACAAATGAAGAGGTTTTCAATGTATTTTGAAACATTTCCATCTCAATAAAATGGCCTAAAGAAAGACAAATAGATTTACCATTTCATATAGGATAATATAAATATATATTCAGGTCTATAAGAGTATAGGTTAGGGTTTTAATGAGGTTTCAATCTTGGAAAGACTTGTACAGGTCTGTAGAAAAGAAAGAAGGTCTTCAAAGTGTTTTAAGGTGTTTACCTATCAATGGAGGGACCATAAATAATCCAAATACCCTTCCTTAAATAAAAGTACTCTGACAATCATGTTTATATAGATTTATTATGGTTTATCAATGTTGTAGGCTTGTATGCAAAATTATGATTTCCAAGAGGGTTCCTAAGAATTTAAGAGAGAGTAAGATTTTAGACTCAAAAGACAACAAAAAATAAGATTGAAGGATTTTTAAAATGGTTTTCATGATGATTTAAGAGGGGATAGGTTTGAAGTTTAAGTCTCTTTCAATTTACATGCAAGTTCTTGATTGACCAAAGTGAAAGATAAACCTGCATTCATAGCTCAAAAGGCTTACACAATTTTTAAAGATTTACTTGTAGGGTTATTTTATAGTCTTCATGATTACCAAAATAGATATAATATTAGATGGGGAATTACAAGAAATATATGAATATTTTCCATTGGATAACATAATCAAAACTCCTTATATGACTAGGTTATAGGCCTATACTTCACATTGTAATGTCTTATGTCTTCTTCTAAACAAGACAAATCATAAAAGTTTTAAGTATAGAGATAAGTTGTAGGTATGTTTGTGGTAATTAAAGGTCATAATCATGAGTAAGGAACTTAATAAATAAGGATATAAGTATATAATAATCACCTAAAATATTCAATCACCTATTTAAAATTTTTTGTTTGCAAGCCTATGGCTCAATTTCAGGATTTCTATGAAGTTTTGAGCTTAAAGAAGACTCACATAAGTCTGATTATATGATGAAATATTTTCAATGTGTTTTAGATGTTTCTCACTTTATGAATAGGATCCAAGTAATCCAAATGAATCTTCTTCATACCTAAATGCCCTGCCAAGAGAATCACACTATGAAAATAATGGTCTCCATAAAGATTCAACATGGTTATGTCATCTAGGTCTGCAGACTAGTTCAGAGATTTCAGACTTGTTAGGAGCCTCTTAGATGTTTTAAAGAAGACCTAAAAGATTGTATATTTTTTTAAGTCCAATAATAAGGATCTAATGGGTGTTGCCACATGAACCTATAATAATGTAGTGATATCTCCAATATCTAAGAGAGATTTAATGATTAACGAGGTGAAAAACATGGTTCCCAATATCCTCAAGAAGCCTACAGGCTAAAAACTAGGAGTTTAAATATTAAATAGGCCTATATAATTTCTAAAAAGGAATAAAATAAGAGATTCTATGAATTCTTGGAACATACCCTAAAAGTCTTCTAAGATTCCATTAGTAGACCCTTAAACATGGTTAAATAACCATTTATAAGTATTGCAAGTTTAGTGATTTTGAGTTGTAGGTAGCTTGGTTGAACTTAGTAACCTTTTTAAATGAGAAAACAAGGTGAAGATATGTTTGTATATTATCAAGAAATTACATGTATAGGGTCCAAATTAGGAAAGTTTCAATCACCTAACAAGTATGCATACAAGGGGAACAAGGACTTACAGTATTGAGAAGTTTACAAGTGAAAGGATCAATCCTCAATACTTCAACATACAAATACAAACCTGTAATACATTTCAAGGACTAGTGTTAGGGTCAAATACCAAGAAAATTTGAAAGGAGATTAAAAATTGAATACATTTTCTTATTTGATCAAGATTAGAAGTTGTCTTCAAGGTTTCTCAATGAGATTGTAAGCCAAAATTGATGTTTAGGGTGAAGTGAACCTAAGTTTCCAAATCCCTAAAAGAGCATATCCCAAACATGTTATTCATATAGAATAAGATAGTATCTTTTAGAAGGTTGTAGGCATAATTAACAATCTATTCCAAGATAAGTCATGCATATGAGCATAACTTATAGGTTTTATGACTTCACATTAGGTAAATGCATGGTGATGGTCAAAGTTGAAGGTTATTTGACCATAAAACTAAGGCTTCAAGTCATCTATAAGTCCAATAAGTCATTAAGATCTTGTTATAGGTTTGAAACATATTTCAAGGTTCTTATCTATAAGTTGGATTTGCATAGGTCCATAAGCTTACAATACAAGACCGTTAGCATAAGTAATAGGATCATGAATAGGTTGTAAATATTCCTTAGAGAATCTAAATTGATCTATAACCCCATTAACAAGAATTAAAGTTACAGACCTAGATACAAATTTTAAAAACTCATGTAAGGCCTAAAAGTTTCATTTATAGGTCTACAATCATGTTACAAAAGCATCTATCACTCTGCTAGGAGGCATAGTGAGGATTCAAATAATTAAGAAAGTATGTTGCAGGTCCTAAGAGACACCTCCATGGTATTCAAGAAAGAAAATAATATCTCAAGTTTAAAAAACACATATATAAGCCTAAAAAACATTCTTGAGGATGACAAGGTACCTCATTTTCAATTTACAATGTTTTCAAGTCTAATTTCAAGCTGTAGGGTACAAGATGGAGCCTTTCAAGCAAGGAGATGCAAAGTCATAAATATACAAATCAAGTTTCATGTTTTCAAAGAGATGAGAAGGAAAAATATGACCTTTAAAGCAAGCAAATGAATGTTTCTTAGATTTTTCAAGAACTCGTTTGAGTAGATATATGGAAGCACACCCTTCATCAAGCATGTGAGGTACATTGAATAGGCCTCTAAGGATCAAGTTAAGCCATTCATGAATCCAAATGGAGAAAGTGGTCATAAAAGGAGTGAATGAGGTATGAATATAAATATTAAACTAATAATAGAGTTTTGTAACTCTTCCATGAAGTGTCCATCATGAAAAGTCAATCTTCAAAGCTCAAAATGGTGTAGGAGGTCTAATTCCAAGTCAATCATGCAATAAGATTTAACATGCATTTGTGGAGAGAAGGGTGAGTTAATATAATCAATGCAGGAATTTATCAAGTGTAATAGCCTTTAATGAGCACATTCATCACCCACAAGCACTCCAAAGGATAAAATAGAAGTAAGGTCTCTTCCCACTCTTATTCCCATCTTCCATGAGAAACCATAAATGTAGAACATTGCCCCTAATTTATACTTATTTTATCTCTTGAATAGGCAAGAATTATAATGTAACAACTACATTTATTTAGTTTAGTGGTATTTTTATCTTCTCTCTTGACTCTCATTTCTTATATAAGGGGATGTAAATGTCTTATTTTTTAATCCCTCCTCTTGGGTATGATAATACTTTTCTCTTTTAAAGACCTACAATTCTAGATTAGGCCTTATAACTATCAATAAAATACTAGATTTACTTCTCTTTCCTTGTCTCATTATGTATTTAAGAATATCAATTGCATTTTGTTGTTTTTATTTTCTTTTGATTAGTTTGAGATCAATTATAGATTCACATTAGTCTCTTTTGGCTCATCTGTAAGAAAATTATAGACACTAAAACCCTTATGCAAGCTAGTTTCTTCATCATACCTATGTTATAGTATGGTTGTGAGAGTTTGAAACTAAAATAAAATTTTTAAAGGTTGTTCTTATGTTGTTAGAGTGAGTGGAGGAGATCCCTAAAATTTGGTGCATCACATTTTATAGTTTAGTTGGTCTTTCTCACTTTTCCATGACCAAAGACACTTAGTACTAATTGTAGATAGGTCTTTTTAGCATAGGTTTAGGTTTATGACTGATCTTAAATCAGGTCCATCATAGTTTAAGATGGATATTTCCCTCTCCATGTGTTCATCCCCAATGAGACAATGTCCCACACCTTAGGGATGATCCCATTATTTCCTTTGGATCAACTAATTTGATTGAACTAATGCAGGATCCAAGTGACAAAAACACATTCTATATTTTGAATTCTAGAATTTCCTTTATAACCATTTAATTCCAAGCACCATTTTAAATTAAAAAAATAGATTAATGCATGTTTTCCTTTATTATCAAGTATGATAATTTTAGAATATTTTCCTTTGGAATCAAGGTGTGTTTCTTTTCAAAGCAATTGTGTTTAATTTTATTGTGATCATTTCAATTCTATATCAGAGTGTTTTCCTTCCAAGTAATTAGATAGATTTAAATTCAATAAATTATAATATATTGTTAGGGATAAATAATCCATAAATCCCCATAAAAGCATAATTTTTAGTTATTATCTTTGACACCTTATTGTTGACTATTGTTAGATACCATCCCTATTTTGACATGACATAAACAAGTTGAATTGATATAAATGAAGAGATTGACCACACTTATCATAAAAATTAAAATAAATTTTATTTTTAGAATATATAAATAATAAACAATAATCATGTAAGTAATAATAAATAGAAATGGAAAAATCAAAATGATACGAAACTAGGAAGAACATACACTAGGCAAAGTACTTTAAAAATTGAGCATTGATTGGTTTTTTTAAAGATATGTTATTAATTTATTTTAAATCTATGTATGATAGGTAAAAATATGTAATTAAAAAATTAATGACCATACTAATTTTGGGCATACTTATCTTATTTGTTATGGGTGTAATCCAACTTTAATACTAAGTCTCCAACACTGAAAGTATAAACTTTGACTTTTTTATTATGTTGCTTAGGTATGCAAGCTTTATAATGATGATTGTGTTGTAAATCAATCGTATGTCACTTCTCAAGGAGATATAAACCATGAATATGGTTTTAATGAAGCTCTTCATCAATAATTTTTCCATGAAGAGAGATGCACAATAAGGGTAACTTTATATCTAATGGTAAGATGCTTCAGAGTTGGAAACTAAATAAGGGATTTTCCATAATGGGAATATGGATGCTAGATAAATAATCCCTAAGTTCAGGGTAAATCTTAAGATGAAAATTCAAATGAGAATCCTTGATATTATTTTGAAATATATTAGTTAGGATTTTTATGGTAACTTAAGCTTGACCATTACACTAAGGGTGATAAGATGTCAAACATTCATTTGTAATTTTTTATTTTTTCACATAACTATTTCATGTCTTTATTTTTTAAATTCTCACCATTGTAAGATTTCATAGTGAAAGGAATTCCAAAATGACATCAAATTTTATTGAAAATGGAATTGGAAATAGTGATTCCATTAATATTGATAAGTGGCATAACTTATACCCACTTGTTAAATTACTCAGTGGCAGTGATAATGAATAGATGGCTATATTACAAAATAATTAACTTATCAATGAGATCTAATCCCCATATATAGAATGGAAAAGGAGATTTAAGTGTTTGAAACTCAATCTAATGAGAGTGGATTATACCATTAGATTTGAAAAGGATTACACTTTTTGAAGAATGTGATGATAAATTTTTCAAGAGTATGCGAAAAGTATCCCATCCTAAGGTTTTTATGGGTTATCAAATGTCTGATACAATGGACAAAAACAATTGCCTCACTTCTTACTTAAGGAGATAAGGAACTTCATCTTAAGTATCAAAATAGAGTAGGATGCCTTTGACATTAGGATAATAAATGATTATTGTCTAAGGACATACTTACAATATTGTTTATTAAATCTGGTCTTTTCACAAGAGTCAACATCTAGAAGATAAGAATGTTAATCAATAAATTAGATGATATATTTATACCACATTATTTTTCAAGTAGTGATGGTCTCAATGTGGTTGATAAGAAAATAATCCTTGGATTCTAGAGTAGATGGTGATTTACTCATGTGGATAATGAAATAACAGACATGTAGTACTTGATGAGGATAAAAAAAAGAGGTTGAAGAAGTAAGAGAAGCTAAGACATAATTTTGTTCTCAAAGGATATCTTTGATCTTGAAAGATGTGAATTATTTTCCATTTTTGGTCACCATGGAAGAGTAGCATCCAATTTAGTTTGAGGTTTTAGGATTGATAGAAAAGGCTAAGTCAAGAAAGGAACCAAGCCTTCATGCTTAAAGGTTTTGGTCTTCACATGTTTTAATGCAAATGATTTAAAATGAGAAAAAACTTAGAATATTTTTAAAGAGGTCAACCTTCATGCTTGTAATTAAAAAGGTAGTCAAAACTATTGTAGGAGTGAGAGTTTATAAAATTTCTTAAGACTAAGAATTATGTTAAACTTTTTGTGTGAAGGCTTAACAAGGAAAAGTTGAAAAGGTTTTATATCTTTACCTAGTGCCACATGTGAATTTTCTAATGGTCCTAAGCCCTTTCAAAATGATTTTTGACACTTAATCAAATTTATTCAAAGTTTCTTGATGAATCTCCACATCCGCAAAGGAGCAGGCATGTGAGATTCTTTTATGTGTTGTAATATAGGTGATTTAGAACCATTCATACAAGTTCAAAACCCTATAGGCTAGCAGATTAGTGGGATGTCACCACATAGAATAATATTGTTTCTTCATAGCCCCAAGGTGGTTTGTGAAAGCCCAATAGTGTGTTAAAGTAGTAGGTGAACAAGATGATGCCACATGGTGAAATATCACTTCATTATAGAGAGAAACTTCAACATTCATTTGATGCCTCAGTTGAAAAAAGAAAGAGAAATAAGGAGCCATGATTAAGGGTTTGGGAATCAACCACAAGTAATTGCATGAACCCGATAAAGCTCAAGGATTTATATCCCAATCAAAGGAAGACACATAGGAACTTGTAAACTTGGGATTTTCTTGGATTGAAAAATGTAGATTAACACAATAGGGTTTCTAAGCTTATAAAGTGGTGCCATGTGGTAGTAATTGCAAGGGAATTGACCCTATAAATAGAATGAGGATAGCTGGTAGGGCCCAAGGGAGAATATACTCTCAAAATTAAGAAATCCCAAAATGTGTCCAATGTTGACATGTAGCTAGAACTTGTAACTAGGGATTTTATTAGTGTTTATGCTGGTATTGGATGAGACAAATTTTATAGTCTATTTCACTATTTTAACTACCAAATTCATGAGTAAAATGTGTAAATGCATTTATTGATAGAATAAATCATGGAGTGGCCCAATGTGTAAATCATGGAGCATCTTAGATCTAACTCACAAAATGAGTGGAAATATGGTGGAATTTGGCCATATTCATCATAGGATATGATGTATTCCTAAACATTCATAGAAGGTAGGTATGTAAAGTAGCCATAAAAATCCTAAGGAGATTCCCACTATCTCTAGCCACCTCCCTAATCATGATTGAATGATGCAACTACGTAAGTATTGAGTAAGATCAAGTGAGGACATTGAGCTCTAGACTTACATATTAAAGTAGGCAAGTTGTAACCATAATGGGGGGACTCTTTTAAGCACATAAATGTTTACTAAATTTTTCCATCCATGATTTATTTACTAATTATAATAAAACTCTACCCTTCCAAAGATATGTATTGCCAGCTCTTATGCCTTTAAATGAATGATAGAGTTGATTTTTACTTCTTATATGCTTTTATCCTATGTGAATTCATGGGATTATTAACCTTATCATGTGTAATATCTAATTTATCCTTGATATGATGTCTAATTTCCTCACCTTTATATAAGAGAATACTCATTTGTAGGTTATGTGATATTAAGTTCATGCATTGTTTAGCTATGGAGTTTCACCATTTAAACCTCTATAAGGCCATTTACTAAGCCTTCTAGAGCTCCCTACCTCCCTATAAATACTTATACAGAAGAGTTATAAGATTATGAGTTGTGCATACTATTAGCTATTTTACATTCATTATGTATACTTAAGTAAGTAGAGGACATCATAATATTCTGGTGTATCACATCCTTTTTTAGGTATTAAGTTTAGTTCAAGATTTTTTTACTCTCTCTCCCCTTTCCTTGAAAGGGAAATAGTGTTATTGTTAGTGTAGGTGATCCATTAAGATAACTTTCCCTCTCTAGAGGTTCACTCTAAATAGATGTGATATACAACCTCAAAGTGATCCCATTATATCAGTTGGAGGGAGGATCCTTGAACTACTCCTTAAAAGGGTTAAAATCCAATGTGACAATAGTTTTTGGCATAGATAGTGGGACCTAATCAATTCTATTGAGTTAAAAGAGTTTCAATTGAGAATTTAGTGCTAATTTTAACAATTTATAGTGTTGAAGACATAAAATAAGCACCTGATGACTACAAACATTTTTGATCTCTAACAGACTAGTATAAAAATAATTTCTTTCCAAGAGAGACAGAAGGTAAGAGAGACAAAAGGGTAGGGATTTTTCCAATCCCTTACATAACTATCCCTAGAAATTAGGTCTTTATTCTTTTAATGGAATAAACCCATTAAACCTCACCCAATATGATGATATACCCATTACAACCCTCAAGAGTATTCCCTATTTCACTATAGAGAATACAACCACACCTATTAAACATATCAAAGATATTAATAATATCTATTCAGTACATTATATTACTAAGGATAATGTTTCTATTAATATTTTAGCTTCCTTATTCAAAGTCAAGGCCCTTCAATGGTATAAAATCTTATAACTTAATTATATTGACTCATGGGAATAATTAAGGGAAGGATTATTCAAGTAATTTGGAGACAAAAGTCACCGTATATCCTTAGTATAAAAAATAACTACTATTAAAATATCTCCACAAGATTTTATGAGTGATTTAAATTTTATGTTCCAAAGAACTTGGGGTAGAATCCTAGACTTGGTTAAGCCCACACCTATCAATGTTTTTCCCTAGTATTTACGAGCCTTAAATATTGATATACCTATTATAATATAATATATGGGGGATACAACTCTTCCAAATGCATATGAAATTATAATTAATGTTGAAAATTTCCTTATAAAAGATGGAAAGATTTCTCCAATATCTCCCATGTCGATATTCCCATAGTTATTACCTCATAAATAGCCTACAATAGCAACCATTCCTAAGCTGATGAGCCAACCACCAAGACAAAATAAAGTTTCCCCTAGCCCATCAAATGATTTTTAAGAGGTTAAGAGACTTCTTCAAAATTTTGGAAATGATTTGGTTATGCTTAGAAGGTATCATGCTCAAAATTATAAACCTTATCAAGCACCTTATAATCCTTATCAAACTAATAAGCCTCCTCATCAAGTACCTTATCAGTGAAATAAGCCATCATATCATGTAAATGCTCAAAGACAATGTTAATTTACTCTTAAAAATCCTTATCAATATTTGAATCCTGATATTAATATCACATATAAGGCTCTTATTTCCATACAAAATAACTTGGTACATGACTATGAGTTGTGTTTTCCCTATAATCCTCCCCATAACCAATCCACTTGTCTAAATGGTGTCCTCAACCAAGTATTGATGGTGAAAATCATAGCACCACAACAAGAGACATAAAATGAAGTATTACCATAATTAGGGACTTCTCAATATCTAGTGCAATGTGATACTATGCTTGTAAATTGGTAAGGAAATGAGTATTATGGAGTGAATCATTTCTAGGGGTAGAACCAAGCTTCTTCTTTAGATGTGGTAGCCAATAATAGATATAAGAAAAGGGATATATAAATTAAACTAGTAGCTGGTAAGTATCCCACATAATCTCCTCCAATATTACAATAGGTTTCTAGTCCTAATTTAGCTCCAAATGTGTAAAAAATTCATAAAAATTAGACTTCAGGGAATCAAGAGTATCCCAAAGGCCATTCTCAATTAGTATAAGTGCAAGAACATACTACCTCTTCTAAAGTATAACAAAATGTTAGTATTTACCCATTCAATATTATTAAACATATGAAGAAAAAATGTGAATATATCCATGTGGGAGTCTTTATCCATTCTAGATAAAAATACCTATTACAAACAACTTATCTCACCTTAATATTTTAGAAGGGTCATTGAAATAGTCACCAAAGAAGAACTTAATAATACACTCATCCCAAAGAAGATCAATAAAATATAGGTGTGAATCCTCCATAATTCTATATTTATTTCATAATTGGCAATCATTTATCTCATAATTTCATGATAGATTCAAGGGCTAGTAGTCGAGTATTACCAAAGCAAATAGTAGACAGGTTGGGTTTGGAATATGAAAAAATCTCTAAAGAAGTGGTAAAAATAGATGGAATAATCATCAATACTCTTAGTGTCATAAATATTTTGGACCTCACTTTTCATGATTATCCTAGCTTTTTCATTCCCCAATATGTTTTCATAATTGATCTCCCTTTGTACTTTGCTTTATGCCTTTCTAGAGACATTACTACCAAGATTGGAGGATACCTATCATCTTATTGGTATCATATGATATTTATAACCAGGTATGGGACTAAGGTCACCATTAGGTCTAATATAATTTATAGGAACCATATTAAACCTTATGTGTCAAATGCCATAAATTTCAATTGTACAATCTTTGACTAGAAAGACCATCCTATTGAACAAGAGACAAGTACACACATTAAATACACACCTAATTTATTAAGTGATGAATGGGGGGTTAATAATCATGATTTTTATCCTTATAGGCTCATTTGAGATGTTTTAGGTGCCTATTTATTACATGAATAATATTCTTTCATTCTAAATCTTATGAAGACTAATGGAAATTATAATGGAGTATGGAAAATGTACTTTGACAATTCCAAAAGCAGGCATGGAGAAGGAGGAGGTGTCATGTTGGTGTATCCCTTGAAGGAGAAGTATTATTATTCTCTGATATTTTAGTTTATTGCACTAACAATTTAATTGAGTATGAAGCTCTCATATAGGGTCTTTAATGGGCTAGGAAGAGAGGTATAAAATAACTGTAAATTTTTTGTGATAGTGGGTTCATGTCAAAATAGGTAAGAGGGATGAATGTAAAAAAAAATGACTTGTTAAAATCTTAAAAACATAGAGTATGGGACATCATAGAGGACTTTGAAGTATTCAACATCTAATCCATCCCAAGAGATGAATAATCACACTAATAGGCTAGCTGCCATTAGTACAGAATTTGATGTTACTAATGCTATCAAAAGTGAAAAAGTACAAAAAAATATGAAGATGGTTGTGAGGCATGATATACCTAAAAATAAAACCAATTGGTACATTTTTGAATAAGAAGAATCTAAATTCTAAGCTAAAAAATAGGACAAACTACAATAACAATGTGAAGAAGAAATTATCTAGTTAAGGTTAAACAAGCTATCTATTTTTGATATTGATGATCAGATTATAAGAAAGAAATTAATTTTTTTTATAGAGTGAAAAATATGAACAAACTTCCATTAACAAAGACAAGTTTCTTATACTTGGTAAGGTATGCACTTTAGAAAAAAATGTGTATTTGTTAGTCTTTGTCAAGAGTTTGAAGATGTATTTGTGTGGGGGTATGTTGATATTAAGGGATTTAATCTTGATTTAACCAAAACACATTTGATTTATACCCAAATTCCAAACCTGTTAGGTAGAAATAAAGGCTTATAAACCTAAAGATAAGGCCTCTCATGAAGAAAGAGTTGAACAAGTTAATAGAGTCTTACATAATATTTTATATCAAACACTCAAATTGGGTAACAAAATTAGTCCCTATTATAAATAATAATGGAGATATAACTCTATGTGTATATTTTGGGGATCTAAACAAGACTTATTTGAAAGACTACTACCCATTGCCATCCATAGAACAAATATTGTAAATGGTGACATGTTCATAATGGTTGTCACTCCTTGATGGTTATTTTGGTTGTAATCAGATATTGGTTCAAGAAGAGGATTAGTCTAAGATAACCTTCAATACCAAAAGGGGAACTTATGATTATATAAAAATTCCTTTTAGTTTTTCTAATGTAGGGGCAAATTTTTAGATAGCCATGGACATAACATTTTAAGGACTAATCAGTGATATTTTACTTATTTATCTTAATAATATTACATTATTTTACAAGCATGTTGATGATCATCCATCTCATCTTACAATGTATTTGATATATTTAGATAGTTTTAAGTCTCACTTAACCCCAATATATGCATATTTTCCATCCGTGAAGGCAAAATTATGGGCCATACTATCTCCAAAAGAGGTCTTGTAATTGATCTTGAGAGGGTAAATGCCCTTCTATAATTGTCATTACCTTGTCATAAAAAGGGGATGTAAAGATTATTAATAAGAATCAATTTTGTTAGGAGGTTTATCCCTAAATTTATTAGTCTTATAAAGGATCTAATTGCTATGTTAAAGAAAAATGTATCTTCTACTAGTGTAAAGATGAGAAGGCTAGATTTGAAGACATTAAACAAGCCATAACAAAATATAATACCCTCATAAATCCTATTTTCACCAAGGATTTCAATATATATGCCTTTGGAGGAATGGAAACTATCTCAGCTATGTTAGTAAAACAAAATGATGAAGGTATGGAACAATCAATAGCTTTCTTTAGCCTAGGATTGTAAGGTTATGAAGTAAAATATTCTTTTGTAGTGAAACAAGTACTAAATATTATAATAAGTCTTAGTAAGATTAGGCATTTAGTTAATAATTATAAGGTGCATTCAATGGTTTCACATCAAAGTGTTAAGGATTTCATCTTAAGCAAAGATTTTAATGAGAAAAGGGTAGGGTGGATTACAAAAGTAATAGAGTATGATGTAGACATCAAGGTAACAAAGTTGGTAAGAGATAAATATTTGTGTGAGCAAGTAGCTTAAGTTTTTTAAGATGATAATAATGATGTCTTAATACTCCAAGATGGAAAATATTTAGTGGTACCTATATTTCCTATTAGCTCAACCCAAGATATGGTCATCTTCATTCAAATAGGTGAGTGTATCTAGGTTTAGATAAAGCTAAGAGGAGGTGATTTATACTTCAAAATATTCCTTATGTTATTATGTATTACATCTTGTTTAGGAAGGATATCAATGGTGTTATTTTTAGATGTGTTGAAACAAATCATATTGTTAGGATTCTAGAAGAATTTCATGTTGGGCCATCATGTAGACATTTTTTCCCATGAACTACAACTATGAAGATAATGAGGGCATGATACTATTGGCGTAACTTGTTTAGAGATGTGTATTCATGGGTAAATAATTAAAAAAAAAGTGATTTATTCATAGATAAATATAGGTTAACAACTCTTCCCCTCCACCCTATCTAGGTAGATCAGACCTTCATGTAGTGGGATTTATATTACAAAGGGAAGATTAACCCACCTTCTAGTGTAGGGCATAAGTAGGTCTTGACAACCATTGATTTATTTATAATATGGATAAAATTAGTGGATCTAAGGAAAGAAAACAAAACTAATGTGTTGGGCTTATATGAGGGTATTGTCACGAGGTTTGGAGTCCCTTATACAATCATATCTGATAGTGTAATGGCCTTTTTTGGAACTAGGATAAGTGAGTGGGTAATCAAGAATGGAATAAATCTGAGTACATATTCTAACTACCACCCTCTATGGAATGACCTAGTAGAATCTACTAACAATATTCTTATCATGATTATAAATAGAACCAAAAATGTCTTCAAACAAGTAAGGACCATACCGATTTTGGGCATAATTATCCTATTTTTCATAGGTGTAATCCAAATTTAATACTAAGTCTCCAACATTAAAATTATGAACTTTGACTTTTTTATTATGTTGCTTAGCTATACAAGCTTTATAATGATGATTGTGTTATAAATCAATCATATGTCACTTCTCAAGGAGATCTAAATCATGAATATGGTTTTCATGAAGCTCTTCGTCATGAATGATTCCATGAAGAGAGATGCATAATAAGGGTAACTTTATATCTAATGTTAAGATGGCTTTGGAGTTGGAAACTAAAAATATTGGATTTTCCCTAATGGGAATATGGATGCTAGAGCAATAAGCCCAAAGTACATCATAAATCTTGAGATGAAAATTCAAATGAGAATCCTTGTTAGTATTTTGAAATATATTAGTTAGTATTTTTATGGTAACTTAAGCTTGACCATTACACTGAGGGTGATAAGATGTCATACATTTATTTGTAATTTTTTATTTTTTCACATAACTATTTCATGTCTTTATTTTTTAAATTCTCACCATTGTAAGATTTGATAGTGTGAGGAATTCCAAAATGGCATCTAATTTTATTAAAAATGGAATTGGAAATAGTGATTCTAGTAATATTGACAAGGGGCATAACTTATACCCACTTGTTAAATTACTCGGTGGCGGTAATAATGAATACATGGCTATATTGCGACCTAAGTAACTTATCAATGAGATCTAATCCCCATATAGAGAATGGAAAAGGAGATTCAAGTGTTTGAAACTCAACCTAATGAGAGTGGATTATACCATTAGATTTTAAAAGGATAACACTTTTTGAAGAATGTGATGATGAATTTTTCAAGAGTAGGCCAAAAGTATCCCATCTTAAGGTATTTATGGGTTATTAAATGTCTGCTACAATGGCCAAAAACAATTCCCCCACTTCTTACTTAAGGAGAGAAGGAACTTCATCTTAAGTAGCACAATAGAGTAGGCTACCTTTGACATTAGGATAATAAATGATTATTGTCTAAGGACATACTTACAATCTTGTTTACTAAATATAGTCATTTCACAAGAGTCAACCTCTAGAGGATAAGAATGTTAATCAATAAATTATATGATATATTTATACCACATCATTTTTAAAGTATTGACAGCCTCAATGTTATTGATAAGAAAATAATCCTTGGATTTTATAGTAGATGGTGATTTAATCATGTGGATAATGAACTAACAGACATGCAATGACTAATGAGGATGAAAAAAGAGGATGAATAAGTAAGAGAAGATAAGACATAATTTTGTGCTCAAAGGATTTCTTTGATCATGAAAGATGTGAATTAATTTCCATTTTTGGTCACCATAAAAGAGTAGCATCTGATTTAGTTTGAGGATTTAGGATCGATATAAAAGTCTAAGTCAAGAAAGGAATCAAGCCTTCATGCTTCAAAGTTTTGATCTTCGCATGTTTTGATGCAAATTATTTAAAATGAGAAAAAACTTAGTATATTTTCAAAGAGGTCAACCTTCATGCTTTTAAATAAAAAGATAGTCAATTTTTTTTGTAAGAGTGAGAGTTTATAAAATTTCTTAAGACTGAGAATTATGTTACAATTTTTATGTGAAGTCTCAACAAGGAAAAGTTGTAAAGGTTTTATATCTTTACCTAGTACCACGTGTGAATTTCCTAATGGTCCTAAGCACTTTCATAATGATTTTTGACAATAAAGTTTATTCAAAGTTTCTTGATGGATCTCCACATCAGTAAAGTAGTAGGCAAGTGAGATGCTTTCATATGTTACAATCCAGGTGATTTAGAACCATTCGTATAGGTTAAAAACCCTCTAGGCTAGCGGGTTAGTGGGATGTCACCACATAGAAAAATATTTCTTATTCATAGCCCTAAGGTGGTTCATTTAAGCCTAATAATGTGTTAGATTAAAAGGTAAACAAGATGATGCCATGTGGTGAAATATCACTTCATTCTAGAGAGAACATTCAACATTCATTTGATGCCTTAGTTGAATAATGAAAGAGAAAAAAGGAGCCATGATTAAGGGGTTGGGAACCAACTAAAAGTAACTACATGAACCCAGTAAAGCTTAGGGATTTATAACCCAATCAAAGGAGGACACATAGACACTTTTCAACTTGGGATTTTCTTGGATTGAAAAATGTAGATTAACACAATAGGGTTTCTAAGCTAATGAAGTGGTGCCATGTGGTAGTAATTTCAAGGGAGTTGGCCCTATAAATATAATGAGATAGTTGGCAAGGCCCAAGGGGGAATATATTCTCAAAAGTAAAAAATCCCAAAATGAGCCCAATGTCAGCATGTAGCTAGAACTTGTAACTAGGGATTTTATTGGAATCTATGCAAGTACTGGATGAGATAAATTTGATAGTCTATTTCACTAGTTTGACTACCAAATTTATGAATAAACTATTTAAATGTATTGATTCATAGAATAAATCATGGAGTGGCCCATTTTGTAAATCATGGTGCATCTTAGCTCTAACTCACAAAATGAGTAGAAATATGGTGGAATTTGGCCCTAATCATCATAGGATAAGATGTATCCCTAAACATACATTCTCATTAATGGCCATAAAAATCCCAAGGAGATTCCCACTATCTCTAGCCACCTCCTTAATCATGATTTAATGATGCAACTACCCAAGGTAGTGAGTAAGATCAAGTGAGGACATTGAGCTCTAGAAATACCTATTTGAGTAGGCAAATTGTAACCATAATGGGGGGACTCTTTTAAGCACATAAATGTTACATAAATTTGTTCATCCATGATCTCTTTACTAATTATAATACAAATTTACCCCTCTAAATATTTGTATTGCCAACTCTTATTCTTTTGAATGAATAATAGAGTTGTTTTTTCCTTCTCATATGCTTGTATCCTAGTTGAATTCATGGGATTATTGATCTTATCATGTGTTAAATCTGATTTATCCTTGATATGATGTCCAATTCCCTCACCTTTATATAAGATAATACTCAATTGTAGGTTATTTGATATTAAGTTCATGTAGTGTATATCTATGGAGTTTCACCATTTGAACCCTTATAAGGCCATTTGATAACCCTTCTCGAGCTCCCTACCTCTTTATACATACTTATACATAAGAGTTATAAGATTATGAGTTGTGTATACTATTAGCTATTTTACATTCACTGTGTATATTTAAGTAATTAGAGGACATCATAATATTCTAGTGTATCACATTTATTTACTCTCTCTCCCCTTTCCTTGAAAGGAAAATAGTGCTAGTGTTAGTGTAGGTGATACATTAAGATAACCTTCCCTCTTTGGAGGTTCACTCTAAGTATAGGTGATATAAAACCTCAAATTGATCCCATTATATCAGTTGGAGGAAGGATCCTTGAAACCATTCCTTCAAAGGGTGAAACTCTAATGTGACAATAGTTTCTAGCACACCCAGTAGGACCTACTCAATTCTAGTGAGTTAAAAGATTTTCAATTGAGAATTTGGTGCTAATTTTAGCAAGTTATAGTGTTGAAGACATAAAATAAGCACCTAACAACTCCAAACATTTTTGATCGCTAACAAACTAGTCCCAAAATAGTTTCTTGCCAAGAGAGACACAAGGGTAGGGTTTTTTCCAATCCCTTACATAACTATCCCTAGAAATCAGGTCTTTATTATATAATGGAATAAACCCACTAAACCTCACCCAATATGAATATATAATCGTTACAACCCTCAAGAGTATTCCCTATTTCACTATAGAGAATACAACCACACCTATTAAACACATCAAAGATATTACTAATATTTATTCATTACATCATATTACTAAGGATAAATTTTCTATTAGGATTTTAGCTTCCTCATTCAAAGGTAAGGCCGTTAAATGGTATAAAATCTTACAACTTAATTATATCGACTCATGGGATGAATTAGGGGAAGGATTATTCAAGAAAGTTGGAGATAAAATTGACCATATATCCTTAGTAGAATAACTAACTACTATTAAAAGAACTCCACAAGAATTCATGAGTGATTTAAATTTTAGGTTTTAAATAACTTGGGATATAATCCTAGATTTGGTTAATCCCACACCTAACAAAATTTTTCCCTATTATCTAAGAGCCTTAAATAGTGATATAACTATTGTAATCTAATATATGGGGGATACAACTCTTCCCAATGCATATGAGACTATAATTAATGTTGAAAATTTCCTTATACAAGCTAGAAAGATTAATCCAAGACCTCCCATGTCAATATTCCTAGAGTTACCACCTCCTAAATAGGCTATAATAGCCCCCTTCTTATGCTGATGAGCCAACCACCAAGCCAAGATTAAGTTGCCCCTAGCCCATCAAATTATTTTTAAGAGGTTAAGAGACTTTTTAAAACTTTTAGAAATGATTTTTTTACCCTTAGAAGGTAACATGATCAAAATTATATACCCTATCAAGCACCTTATTAGCCTTATCAACCTAATAGGCCTCCTCATCAAGGACCTTATCACTAAAATAAGCCACCATATCATGCAAATCCTCAAGGCCAAGGTCAATTTAATCCTAAAAATACTTATCAAGATTTGAATCCCAATATTGCTAGTACATATAAGGCCCTTATTTCCATGGAAAATAACTTGGTACATAACTATGAGTTGTGTTTTCCCTATAATCCTCCCCATATCCAAACCACTTGTCCAAATGGTGTCCCCAACCAAATATTGATGGTACAAATCATAACACCACAACAAGAGACACAAATAAAAGTATTACCATAATTAGGGTCTTCTCAAGATCTAGTGTAATGTGCTACTATGCTTCTAAATCAGTAAGGAAATGAGTATTATGGAGTGAATCCTTTACAGGGGTAGAACCAAGATTCTTATTTATGTGTGGTAGCCAATACTAGATCCAAGAAAAGGGCTATAGAAATTAAAATAGTAGCTGGTAGGTTTCCCACATAATATCATCCAATATTAAAATAGGTTTCTAGTCCTAATTTAGCTCCAAATGTGTAAAAAATTCATAAAAATTAGACTTCAAGGAGTCGAGAGTAGTCTAAAATCCATTCTCAATCAATACAATTGAAAGAAGGTACTACCTCTTCTAAAGTATAACAAAATATTATTATTTACCCATTAAATATTCTTAAGCATATGAAGAAAAAAATTTGAATATATCCATGTGGGAGTCTTTATCCATTCTAGGATAAAAGGACCTATTACAAACAACTTATCTTAACTTAATATTGTAGAAGGGTCATCAAAATAATGACCAAAGTAGTACTTACTAATACCCTCATCCAAAAGAAGATCAATAAAATATAGGAGTGAATCCTCCACCATTCTATGTTTTTTTCATCATTGGTAATCAATTATCTCATAATTGCACGATAGATTTAGGGGCTAATAGCTAAGTAATAGCAAAGTAGATAGTAGACAGGGTGGGTTTGGAATATGAAAAATATCTAAAGGAGTGGTATGACTAGATGGAATAATCATTAATACTCTTGGTGTCATAAATATTTTGGACCTCACTTTTCATGCTTATCCTAACTTTTTCATTCCCCAAGATTTTTTCATAATTGATCTCCTTTCGTACTTTGCTTTGTGCATTTCTAGAGACTTTACTACCAAGATTGGAGGATACCTATCATCTTATTGGTCTCATATGATATTTAGAACCAGGTATGGCACTAAGGTCACCATTAGGTCTAATCCAATTTATAGGAACCATATTAAACCTTATGTTCCAAATGCCATAAATTCCAAATGTACAATCTTTGACCAGGAAGACCATCCTATTGAACAGGAGCCAAGTACACACCTTAAATGCACACTTAATTTATTAAGTTATGAATGGGGGGTTGATCATCATGATTTTTATCCCTATAGGATCATTTAAGAAGATGTTTTAGGTGCCTATTTATTACATGAATAATATTCTTTCATTCCAAATCTTATGAAGACTAATGGAAATTATAATGGAGTATGGAAAATGTACTTTGACAATTCCAAAAGTAGGCATGAAGAAGGAGGAGGTGTCATGTTGGCGTCTCCCTTGAAGGAGAAGTATTATTCTTCTATAATATTTTATTTTAATTTCAATAATTATTTAATTGAGTATGAAGCTCTCATATAGGGTCTTTAATGGGCTTGAAGAGTGGTATAAAATAACTGCAAGTTTTTTGTGATAGTGGGTTCATGTCAAAATAGGTAAGAGGGATGAATGTAACAAAAAATGACTTGTTAAAATATTAAAAATATTGATTATGGGACATCATAGAGGACTTTGAAGCATTCAACATCTAATCCATCCCAAAAGATGAATAATCACACTAATAGGCTATCTGCCATTTGTGCAGAATTTGATGTTACTAATGCTATCAAAAGTGATAAATCACAACATATGAAGATGGTTGTGAGGCCTGATATACCTAAAAATAACACCAATTGGTATATGTTTGAATGTGACCAAAAAATATTTAGTTTCATGTAAGAGGCTAAATCTTAAGCTAAAAATTAAAACAAACTACAATAACAATGTGAAGAACAAATTATCCAGTTAAGGTCAAATAAGCTACAAAAGGGTTTAGTTCATCTTGAGAATATTTTTGATATTTATGATCATATTATAAGAGAGAAATTAAATTTTTTTATAGAGTGAAAACTATAAACAAACTTCCATTGACAAAGACAAGTTTCTTAGACTTGGCAAGGTATGTACTCTAGAAAAAAGCATGCATTTTTTAGTCTTTGTCAAGATTTTGAAGATGTCTTTGTGTGGGAGTATGCTAATATTAAGGGATTTAATCCTGATTTATCCAAAAAAACATTTGATTTATACCCAAATGCCAAACCTGTTAGGTAGAAATAAAGTCTTATAGACCTAAAGATAAGGCCTCTCATGAAGAGAGAGTTGAACAAGCTAATAGAGGCTAACATAATATTTTCTATCAAACAATCAAATTGGGTAACAAAATTAGTCCCTATTAGAAATAAAAATGGAGAGATAAGTTTGTGTGTAGATTTTAGGGATCTAAACAAGACTTATTTGAAAGACTACTACCCAATGCCATCCATAGAACAAATATTGTAAATGGTGATAGGTTCAGAATGGTTGTCACTCCTTGATGGTTATTTTGGTTGTAATAAGATATTGGTTCAATAAAAGGATTAGTTTAAGATAACCTTCAATACAAAATGGGGAACTTATGCTTATATAAAAATGCCTTTTGGTTTGTCTAATGTAGGGGAAATTTTTTAGATATCCATGGACATAACATTTTAAGGCCTAATCAATGATATTTTACTTATTTATCTTAATGATATTACATTATTTTCTAAGCATGTTGATGATCATCCATCTCATCTCAGACAAACATTTGACATATGCAGATAGTTTGGAGTCTCACTTAACCTATTAAATGCATACTTTCCATCTGTGAAGGCAATATTACGGGCCATATTATCTCTAAAAGAGGTCTTGTAATTGATCATGAGAGGGCAAGTGCCCTTATAGCATTGTCATTGCCTATTCAAAAGAAGGGGATGTAAAGATTATTAATAAGGATCCATTTTGTTAGGAGGTTTATCCCTAACTTTATCAGTCTTATAAAGGCTCTAATTGCTATGTTAAATAAAAATAGATCTTTTGCTAGTGCAAAGAAGAGAAGGCTAGATTTGAAGACATTAAACAAGCCATAACACAATATCATACCCTCATAAATCCTATTTTCACCAAAGAACTCAATATATATTCCTTTGGAGGAATGGACACTATCTTAGCTATGTTAGTAAAAGAAAATGATGAAGGTATGGAACAATCGATAGATTTCTTTAGCTAGGGATTAGAAGGTTATGAAGTAAAATATTCCTTTGTAGATAAAAAAAGTAATAGCTATTATAAGAAGTATTAATAAGCTTAGGCATTTAGTTTATAATTATAAGGTGCATTTAATGGTTTCAAATCAAAGTTTTAAGTATTTCATCTTAATCAATGATTTGAATGAGAAAAGGGCAAGGTGGATTACAAAAGTAATAGAGTATGACGTAGATATCAAGGTAACAAAGCTGGTAAGAGGTAGAGATTTGTGTGAGCAAGTAGCTTAAGATTTTCAAGATGATAAGAATGATGTATTATTACTCTAGGATGGACATTATTTAGTTTTACCTTTATTACCTACTAGATCAACCCAAGATATGGTCATCTTCCTTCAAATAGGTGAGTGCATCTAGGTTTGGACAAAGCTAAGAGGAGGTGCTTTAAACTTCAATATATTCCTTATGTTTTTATGGATGACATATTGTTTAGGAAGGATGTCAATGGTGTTATTTTTAGATGTGTTGAAACAAATCATATTGTTAGGATTCTAGAAGAATTTCATGTTGTGCCATCAGGTAGACATTTTGTTCCATGAACTACAACTATGAAGATAATGAGGGCATGATACTATTGGAATAACTTGTTTAGAGATGTGTATTCATGGGAAAATAATTTCAAAAAATGTGTTTTATTCATAGATAAATAGAGTTTATCAGTTCTTCCCCTCCACCCTATCTAGGTAGATCAACCCTTCATGTAGTGGGCTTTAGATTTCATAGGGATGATTAACCCACCTTCTAGTGTAGGGCATAAGAAGGTCATGATAACTATTGATTTCTTTATAATATGGATAAAAGTAGTGGATCTAAGGGAAACAAATGAAACCAATGTGTTGGACTTATATGAGGGTATAGTCACAAGGTTTGGAGTCCCTTCTACAATCATATCTGTTAATATAATGGCCTTTGTTGGAACTAGGATAAGTGAGTGGGTAATCAAGAATGGAATACATTTGAGTACATATTCTAACTACCAAACTTTATGGAATGGCTTATTGGAATCTAATAGCAAGATTATTAGCATTATTATAAAGAGAGCAATGGAAGAGAACCAAAAAACATGGAGAAAACTAAGATTAACCTTATGGGCTGATAGAATCTCTCCTAAAATGGCTAGTGATAATTCCCCTTACATGATTATTTATGGTACAGAGGCAAGGATGCCTATATCTCTTGAAAATTTAGCTCTATATATCATTAAATAGATATAAATGATGGGAAAAAATTCCATCTAAATTAGATTTATAGAGTTGATGGAAATGGAATAGGTTAGAGACCAAGCTATGCATAAAATGGAGCTTCATAAAGCTCAAGTGAAGGGATCTTTTGACAAAAGGGAAATTCTACGGAAATTTCATGAAGGAGATCTTGTTCTTAAATTGGATGAAGATAGAGCCAAACCTAAGAGGTACATAAAGTCTTATGCCTTATGGAACAACCCTTATACCATGAATAGTTGAAAATAGGCTAATGGCTTTTAGATCTCAAAGCTAGGTGGAGAAGAATTACCTATCCCAATTGGTGGGTTCCATCTCATGTTATAATATTAAAGGATTTTAGAGTTATGTACATATTAGTTTATATTATTTTCTTTCCTCCAATTGATATTGTACATTAGTATGGTCATTTTCCTTTCCCTAAGTGATTTTGCATGTTTGTTATTTTTTCTTGATTTCCCTTTTATTGAAGGTGAACCCGAGTTTAGTTTATTTAGTAGTAGGATAAGTAGGTTGCATCCAAGTTGTACTTTAAAAATGTGAGAAGTTTTGGATTCTTCTATAATTACATGTTGAATGGATTTATTCATAAGATACCGGGTTCTTGTTTGGCAAGAAAGTAACCCATAAAAGTTGCTAGAATGTTGACCTTTTTGGTTACCCTAGAAGAGAAACATACAATTTAGTTCAAGGATTTAAGATTGACATAAAAGGACAAGTTAGGAAAGGAATCAAGCCTTCATGCTTCAAGTTTTCCATGTTCACATGTTCTTACATTAATGATTTAAAATGAGAAAAGACTTGACATATTTTTAAAGAGGGCATCCTTCATTCTTTTCAATAAAATGTTAGTTGGAATTTTTGCACAAGTGAGATTTTACAAAAGTTTCAAAAACTGAGAATCATGTCACACTTTTTTCATGAAGGCTTAGCAACCAAAAGTTGTAAAGGTTTTCTATCTTTTATCGATGCCAAGTGTAAATAAGATGGTCCTAAGCCATTTTAAAATGATTTTTGACATTTAGTCAAATTTATTTAAAGTTTCCTAATGGATCTCCACATAAATAAGGTAGAGGGTAAGCAAGTTAGTGGGATGCTTCCACATGTCGCAATCTTGGTGACCTAGCCACCCAAAACAATTCATAAAGGTTCAAAACCCTCAGGTTTAGTAGGTTAGTGGGATGATGATGCATGGTGAAATCTCACTTCATCATAGAGAGAATAGTCAACATCCATCAGAAGTGTCAGTCGAGAAATAGAAGAGAGAGAAGGATCCATGTGAAAGGGGATGAGAACTAACCACAATCACCCATGTGTACTCAAGAAAGCTTGGGGTTTTATATCCTAATTAAAGGACACATGGGCACCTTTCAACCTAGGATTTTCTTAGACTAACAAATACAGACTAACATAATAAGGTTTTCTAGCCAATGAAGCATTGCCATGTGGTAGTAATTATAGGTGAATTATCCCCATAAATATAAAGAGGATAATTGGTAGGTGCCAAGGGGGAATATACTCATATAAGTAAAATAACATAGAATGAGCCCAATGTCAACATGTAACTGGAACCTATCACCAAGGATTTTATTGGAATCTATGATAGTACTAAATGAGACTAATTTATTGGCATTTTTTCCCCATTTAAATATCTAATTCATGAATAGACTATGTAACTATATTGATTCACAAAATCTTTCACATAGTGGATTGATGTGAAAATAATGGCACAACCCAACTCCAACTTGAAGAATGAGTGGAAAGATGGTGTAATTTGGCCTTAGTCATCATAGGAAAAGTTGAAATCTTAAACAAGCATGGCATGCAGTTACAAAAGGTGGACATAACAATCCCAAGGGGATACCCATTATCTCAAGCCACCTCCCCAATCATGATTGAATGATACAACTACCTCAGGTAGTGGGCAAGATCAAGTGAGGCCCTTGAGCTCTGAACTCTTCCTATTTAAGAAATAAAATTGTACCCATAATGGGGGGAATCTTTTAAGAATATAAATTATACAAAAAATTATCCATCCATAATCTCTCTACTAATTATAATAAAAATTTTCCCCTATAGAGACTTGTATTGTTGAATCTTATGCCTTTGAATGAATCATAGAGTTGATTTTGCATTCTCATATTCCTATATCTTATGTGAATTCATGGTATCATTGATCTTATCATGTGAATAATATAATTTTTCCTTGATTTGATATCCAATTCCCTCACCTTTATACAAGAGAATACTCATTTTTGGGTTTTAGGTTATGTGATACAAAGTTCATACAATGTTTAGCAATGGAGTTTCATCATTTGAGCTCATATAAGGCCATTTGCTAACCATTCTAAGTGTTGTCATGAACTCCCTACTTACCTACAAAAAACTTATGCATAAGAGTTGTAATATTGTGAGTTTTACATGCTATTAAATATTTTACCTTCATTGTGTATGCTTAAGTGAGTGGGGTACATCATACTATTCTGGTGTATCACCTCCTTTTTAGGTCTTAGGTTCAATTCAATCTTTGTTTTTTCTCTCTCCATTTTAATTGAAAGAACAATAGTGTTAGTGTTAGTGTAGGTGATCAATTAGGAGAAACTTTCCTCTCTAGAGGTTCAATTTAATCTTAGGTGACCCTCAACCTCACAATGATCCAATTGTATTAGTTGGAAGGAGGAGCCTTGAAACAACTCCTTTAAGGGGTACAAATATAATGTGACAACATGAATTATTTGGGAAGAGTGGAAATAATTTGATGATATATTAGTGATGATATTTATTTGGTAGATAAGAGAATCATCCTTAGATTTTAGAATAAATGGTGATTTCAACATGCAAATAAGGAAATGAGATTCATGTAGTGCCTGATAAGGATGAAAAAGAGAGAATGAGGAAGAAAGAGAATATTCAATAGTATTTTTTTCTCATGATATTTCTTCAATCATGAAAAATGTGAGTTATTTTACAAGAATTAAAATAAAATGATGATATGCAATGATATTTTCACTTTTGCATTGATATCCACACTTGACAACATATAAGCTATGAATATTCTAAGGCATATAACTAAGGAATGTCAAATCTATGGTTACTTTCATCCCAATAATGAGAGATTTTTATTCATCCATGTTATTAGTGACCTCAAATTTTAATTATAAATCTATAGGAATTATTTTTCCATAAGGGTGAGTTAAGACACATCTACCCAACTCCTTGAATGAACTTGGATCCATCAAAGTGAAGAAACCAAGTTTCCTCATGTAAATATATTGTAACTTCAAGTAGTTATTTTATGACAACTTTGGATTTAGGTTTGGACAACACTATTTTTTTATCTTCAAGGGATTAGGGATTAGGATCAATAGTGATATTATGGAATTATACTTTTTGAGAAATATCTTGGTCATTACCTTTGATAAGGAGTACCTCTTCATCATGAAGAGTGTCTTGAAAGTGACTCATAGTTAAGATAATAGAAGTGGAAAGTTGATTGGTGATCACTTGGCCTTTGACTAATCTTTTAGTAATGATTATTAATTTAGACTAAATTAAGAGTGTCATCCATTTTATGATTCTATCTCTAGGAAAGAAACCCTTAGAGAAGAAATGATGAAGGTGATTACAATGCATAATGATGTAAGTGGTATGATAAAGAATATAGTGTTGAAGCTTGTTGGATGTGAATTATATTATGAGATAGTCACACTTTGATTTTTTGTAATAGGTCTCATAAAATATCAAGGCATGAATGATATAATAAATGACACACTCTTTTATTGATTAATATTGTTGTGCAAACATTGCCCCAATTTATATGGGGGTAGATAACATGTGAAAAATGAGAGGATGCCACTATAAGGTGGTCATCGAGTATATGGATGGAATAATGATTCTTCCATGTTATCAAAATGTTTTTGACATACATAAATCCATTAAAGAGTTACACCATTATTTAGGAGAGAGTTTACCAAATATATGCATTAAGCCATATCGAGGAAAAATCATCGGATTGCCCCAACTTTCCCAAGGTAATTACAAATGTCAGGAATAGATCTAGGAATATGCATGTTAACAATGGAATTTATTTTATTAGGATTTACATCAATCCTTGAAAGGAAACCATGAATCCTAAGATATTTTTGGAGGTAATATCAAAAACACACTTTTAAGGATTGATTAAAATTTTTTATTTGATAAAATGATTGAAGATGATGGATATATCATGAAGATTGTTTTCATGATTTGTGGATTTGGTAATAAGATAATCCACATGGTTTCAACTATTTTATGGATGAGGTTATTAAAAATATGGGTCATTGCATGTTGATAAGTTTCCTAGTGTTTTTAAGGCCAAAGGGATTATTAACATATAAATAGGCTCCCCATTTGATAGTAAACGTGGTTTTATGTTGATTCTCATGAGTAATGTGAATATGATTTTATCCCAAAAAACCATCCATTAGGGATATCATCTCATAGCTAGATGTAGAATAAATAATGGTATAAGTGTATGGTAAAGGAAATTTTTCTTTAGGATATGCTAGGTTGAGATTATGAAATTCAATATAGACGTGAATGACCATAGTGAATTTCTTGTAAATGGGAATAATGTTGGGTACCAATTATGGGCAATCTACTAGCTTGATAAACTTAACATCTAAGATCTTGGTAATTTATTTGTGACATAGTCAAGAAATCTTGGGAGGGAATTTTTTTACCTTTGGTGCACATGTTTCACATACAAATACATCATGTTATTATGGAATACTATGCTAGGATCAATGTTAGACATGTATTCATATGACCAAACAAAGTATTCATGATATTTATCAAAAAAGAGGTTGTAATTATCTATTATTTTTATGGTGACTTTACTTAGAGATAATAATTGGAATAGGAGTGTCAGTCATGCCATATTTTATCCCTTGAGTTTATTCAATAATCATGGCATTTAATTCTTTAAAATGATAAGGAGCTAAATGAAGTTTAGATATAAAATCTAGCTTTGGATCCATGTAATCAATGAAATTATTGAAGCACGGAGCCTTTTTTTTGAAATTACAAATCTTATGATGTTGGTGAGGAAGTTGAGGCTCTATAACATGGAGTAATTCTAAGATAGCTTCATCACTAGGAAGCATAGGTAAATGTCTATTATATTTGACATCTACTTCAAGGTATATGATCTGATTAACTTTCTTATCAAACTTAGAATTTATTTGTATTAAAATATGGGTTATTACATCTAAGGTAATATTAGGTGCTAAAGTAGAAGGTAAATAATTTGAATATATGGTATTAACAGGGTTGATATAGTTTATAATAATAAAAAAAGATGAACTATATTATTTTGCATGATATAGTTGGCATAAACAAGAGTTGTTTTGGCTTACTAGAAGAAGTGATGATAAAGAAATTATATCAACACTAGGTATTGATTTGTTGATGTATTTGGGAGGTAAATAGTGGACTATATCAATCTATTTGAGACAATACAAAGGTTAAGAGATAAATTAAATGGTATCAACCTATTTGATAGTGTTATAACTATGGTGAATTAACTAAATAGTATCTAATTTGTTGATGCTGCTAGATTTTGAAAGATATAAAATTTTATAAATAACCCTTGGAGTTTTTACCAATGGTGGGTTGAAAAGATCTCACTATCACTGGAATCAAAGGATATGTGAACCAGATGAATATCATGGTTAAAATCATGCACTTTATCAAAAATATTTTGATAATGAATTACATCCAAGTCTCATGATTAATCTTGATCCATGATGTAATAATAATTATAGGATGGATCAATTTTAAATGCATGAGGATCGAGCTAAGCAATTTCAATGGAAGTATCTATAGTGAACACACCCATGTTATTGAAATTACAAGGAGATATTCATAAAGGGTCCTAAAATAATTTAGCTAACCTAAAATCATTACAAATAAAGTCATCTTATATGTAAGAGTCTTCATTATCATTTCATGAGGGAGGAATTTTAATATTATCTTTAATCGAGGTAATGGTCATATTTTGTGGAAGGAGATAAGGAGGAAGTCATTCCACTATACAAGGATACAACTTAGCAATATTAAAAATGTTTTGAAACTCATTGGGTTCATCATCATCATAATCTATAAGAGTGACTTGGAGATTAGGATTCATGTTGATAAAATTAGGTAGAGGAGTACTATTAATATGAAAAATAATGGGGATGCAATATTATGATTTAGGATTAGGAATTTGAATGCCCCAAGGGTTGGGATGAGATTCATGCTTGTAGTGTTTACCATCATGGATGAAATTTATGCATTGACTAATAGAATATGAGGTAGATTTTATTTGGTGAGTCCATGTATGACCTAAAATGAGGTTATAAGAAAGAAAAAGATTAAAACCATAAGATTGGTGTATATTTTTTGGTTCTAATATTAAGAGGGAGAAAAATGCAACTGAGAGGATTTTGATTGGTTTTGTCAAATCCATAGAAAGTAAGTCTAGTTTGCTTAAGGCTATCTTTGAAATATTAAGTTGATGTATTAACCAAGGGAAGTAACATTTATATTAGATGATTCATACACCAAGAAATTTCATATTAAGGTATTGTTGATCACAACCTTATTTAAGAGGGGTGGGTCATAACCTTGAAAAATGATCTCATAATTAGTCATGTCTTCTTTTAGAAACTATATGGAGGTCTTCTTAGAGGGAGAATATTTAAAAATCATTTTGATAACATAGACTTCTATGTGTATAAGACCTTAGAAAGTTAGGATAGGTAGTTTGTATTTGCTAGATGGGAACTCTTCAATCTATTGTAATTATTGTATGAGAAAATTTTGACGAAAAGGAGAAGTTATTATAAGTTACAATGCATAGAATTAAGTTCATATATAAAATTAAATTGTGATTTAGAATGAGAGCCTTAATGAGGCTTAGGACAATTAATAGTATTTTTAAAGGAGTAATGATACTAGGAGTGGATGAACTATAGACACCTAAAATTGGCCACAACTAGCTCCTGACTAGACTTCAAACTGATTCCTACCATCCATTGCAAATTAAAGCCTATGTAATCACTACACATCCTGAATTTGATTGCATATCATTCATCAATGTGTAGAATCATGTTGAGATATCCCTAATTGGGGTATTCTATCATATGTAACAATAACCTAAAATGGATTCATACCTAATCACCTTGCAACATCACAACTATCAATTCGGCCTATAGACCGATTAAGTGGGGCACTTAAACAAATATCAAATATTGAAAGAGATAAAATACTAATAAAAATCAATTAAAAATATAAACAAGATTAAATGCATAGTTGAATTATCCATTTGAAATTAATGAATATATAAAAATGGAAATTCCAAAATTCAAACTATCAAATCCTTTGATCATTACCTTTATAAGTTGTCAAGCTCTTTGAAAATATCCTAAAATATCTAATTTGAGAGCCATGCCTAGTAATTATAAATCATAATTACATGAAAACTATTAACTCAACTGGAGTTAGTTTTAGCTCACCTAATTTTAGTTTGAATCCATTCTAATCCTAAACTCAAACTTACCTCACCTTGTGTGAGAGTTAATTCCTAAGGCTATAAATGCAAGGCCATACCCATTCATTTGAAAAAAAATCTTGGATATTGTAGAGTTATTATGTAGGATTTACTCCATAAGACTCATGCAAGTAGTGTTACCATGATCAAATATTAAGCCAAGCAACATCAAAGCCAATGTTCTAAGGAGATAAGAAGCCAAACAACCTCCATTTCAAAGACTTCTTGATGCACAAGCTAATCAAGCCATTCAAAAAGCCATTTGAGAGCTCCAAAGAAGGTAAAAGAGTTGTTTATTTTATGTTTTTATTGTGCTTTAATTTAGTTTTTATTACCTAATCTCTCGCTAGTGAATAGGATAGAGGTGTTATGAATTTAATGTGTTCATTTCATTTGTTTTATGATACTAACACAAGACTAACCTCCCCTCTACATATTCCTTGTCCACATGTTTTCATGCCTAGTGGGATTCTAGCATCCCATATAACCAAGGAGATTAATATTATACTTTTAGTTTTTCTAATGGATGCTTAAAAATCTTCAAGTTTCAAGTTTTTAGTTCATTTTAACATCTTTTTGTTTTAATCAAGTTGTAGGTTACAGGGATCGATTCCATTTTGTTTCAAAATTGATAGGGATCAACATCCATTTTCTAGATCGACATTGATTACCATAATAAACCATGATCCTTGTGTGAAATGTAGAGCATGATTGAGACATAAATAACTCAAGTTTTTCTTGATATTTATGTCTTCATTATGTGTCTAAAATCCTACATATTATTTGTTTAACCATTTTCTTGCAAGATCCAGTGAGATATTTAGTTTTTAGGCTTGTTTTGCTAACCATTTTTATATCAAAACAAACACATATTTTTCTATGTTTTTATAGAAAACATCGATGATATGCCAGATCAACATCAATCTATGTGGATCATCATTTATCCCTATGTGAATTGATAATGATCCATCCCTGAGATAGAAAATAGAAAATGTGAGAGCTAATTTTGAAATGTTGTTTTCTCACTCACTTTTGGGATTTTGAGCAGGTAAACCCTCTAACAAATTACAAGTCTTGAGGTGGAAAAATCCAAATTTTAAATCATGGTTAAGATCTTATACACATTTTTTTTGATGTCTAAAATGAACTTAGTTAATTTTATGTTTTAAGATATTTTTGAAGTTTTTGCAAATTTTTTAAACAACTCATGCCAAGGTGCTCAAACTTCATAACACATTTTGTTTTGGTGATTAAAATGAACTCTCACATTAGTTAAATACTCTTAAGAGTTTAATTTTCATGCTTGTTGATTGAAGCGTTTATTTATCAAAATGAGTGACTTGTGTATGCTCTCCCCCATCCCTTTTAGGGAAATTAGGTAACCAAAAATGCTCATTCTTTGCCTTCATTGCTTTAGTCCAAAAACATGAAAAATAAAGTCACTAAGGCTCTCCCCAAATTCATATGGTTTGGGTGACCCCAAAATGACCCTAAAGTCTTTTCACTTGTCTTTATCTTCATGCATTTTGGTTTATGAGTAGGATTTCATTGCCTCCTCATGGTTTCTATAGGGAAGCATTGATCTTAGAATTCATCTCCTGACATTAGTTAAACCCCACTCCATGGTAGGGTATATAAATTAAGGGTAACCCATAGGGATGCTTATTTTGAGTGGTTAAAATAAGAGTCATTAGTGGTACTCAGCCTCAAAATGTAGGGGTAACTTAGACATCACACTACACTAAGCAAGTGATAGATGCAATCATTATGAAAAGGATAAGACCTTTTCACAAAAAAATCTAGTTGATGCATATCCAAATGACATGATTACATATCTAGTATTTGCCACACTTGGGACCATCTAAAAATGAATGAAAATTAATAGTTTATAATAACTCCAGTTGTTGTAGATATATTATTGAAGTAGGGAGAGTAGCCTGAAGCTCCAAGTCACAATATGAATTTGTGAGAGAAGAGGGGGACTAAAAACCCTAATTTTTATGCACTTTTACTTTTTGGATTAAAAATTAAAATTCTATCAAGATCAAGTATATTGATAGTACTTTGTAACATTTTTAGTTTTAGGATCTAGGATGTTACACTTAGTTGTTTACATCATTTTGTTCTTTTTACTTGGTCTTGAGTATAAACTATTTTTTTATCTTACCATGTCAAAAATGAGTCTTGTTTATACATCATTCCTTTTTTTTAGGAGGCGTTACACTATCCATTTGACACCATACATTTGCCTTAGTATTTTGACAAATTTTTTTTGTGTGTCACTTATTTGAAAGGGTGTCATTATGTTACCCATTTCATTCCAAGTTTTTGTTCCTTTGAGTATTTAAATATATTTTTTTTCAAATATTTAAATCATGATAACATCAATATGTAGATGCCTAACATTGGTCATTGATAACCTCCAATCAGGGTTTTGGCTAGTTTCCATCTAAAATGCATAATTTGGCCTAAAAATACTAAAACACATAAAATGATGTGAAAATGACATATGCAAGTGCCAATTTTGGTCAGGGTATCCCTAAATGGGACAATGTAATTTATGGGATAACTAACTTTGATTAGTCCATTTCGAGTCAAAATGCTAATTTTGCATGTGAACGGATCTTTTCTATCAAATCTTTTACATAAGATGTGAGCCTTGTTTATTTGTTACTGGAAACATCCTAAATAGGAATGTGGTTCTAACACATCTAATAGAGCCTTGTAATTCCAATCCAGTCAAATTTAGGACCAATAACAAGGCATTCTAATCAATTTGGATAATTTATGCATAATGTGCTTAATCATGCTTAAGAGCTAATTAAACCAAATTAAGGCCTAATCAATAATTTCATGGAAATTTATTGAATACTTATTTTTGGAAATGAATATGAAATATCTGCATCATCAAGTGACCTAATTTCTTGGGAAGACATCTCTAAGCTAGAAATGTCACAAATATCAAGATTCATGCCTCCCATGCCTTATCAATGCCTTTCATGATTCCCTCTATGCCTCTTAATTACCCATTATTCCAATGTCATGATGAGGGTAATTAAAAACTTAATTCTAAAAATTGAATTAATCCTCAACCACATATCTCAATCTTGAGATGGATGATTGAGGTTGATTATGATCAAATCTAAAAATGTATAAATAGGAGGCCTCACAACATCATTTCTAAGCATAATTTGTGCAAAGTTATAATGCAAGATTGGTTCCAAAAGCTTCATAAAACTAGTGTTACCATGTCAAATTGATTCCAAGCCAAGCTAAGCCACAAGCCAAAGGTGCCAAGGAGAGATGGAGGTAGCCAAGCTTCCATTGCCAATGACTTCATGAGCACAAACTGAGCAAGCCACCTCTATAAAGGCATTTGGATCATCCAAGGAAGGTGAAGGGATTATTGTGTTTTCATTCCTTGATTTTTAGTTGTGTTTGTCATTTGATTTTGTTAAATAAGCTCTCCTTAGTGCTTAGGCCTAGAGATGTTATGTTATTAGTGTGTTTATTTCATTTTTTTTCATTTTGGAACTAACACCATACTAACCATCCTCTCTTAAGTCAAATTTATAGATCACATAATGGCATGCCAGCTGGGACCTAACACATCCTACACCTAAAGGAGATCCTTTTTTAACTTTAAACAAATTTGGTTGAGCCCTTAAAACTCTTGCAAATTGATTTTCTAACTTTATTTTGCCATTTTTGGTTGCCACAATTTTTACATAGTAATTGACATTGATAGAAATACCAAAATTGGTTACTTGGCTTAACTGACATCAATCATCAAAACCAACATTGATTAGATCTTGGTTGGTTGTAACTGACATTGATGGTATTGACCAATGTCATTCACTATGTTTTTCTAAAAACATAGACCTAAAAGCTACTTTCCCAAAGTTTATTTTTTCAAACTCAAAAGAGCTTCAAATATAAATGACATTATAATAATTTTTTTTTAGGACCAAGTTTGATATTTTATCAAAACATGTTTAAATCACTTTTGCATGCTTAAAATTTGACTAGGAACCTTGTTTTGGTGTTTAACAAAGAATTTTTAGATATTTTGGTGAATGTTTTCAAAGTTTGCAACTAAGACCAAGGGGTCAAATGAAAACCACCAAACAATTTATTTGGGCTTAAAATTTAACACACTTGTCATTTTTATCTTCAATAGTTATTTGATCTAATTTTTGTTTGGCAAGAAGAGGGATGTTGCTTGGATTTTCTTTCATTTATCCCCTATAGGGAACCCTTAGAATCAAAAGTGTCATTCCTATTACAAAGTATCCTATTCCAAGGCTTATAAAAAAAGTCATCTAAAGCACTCCCCAAAAACTCATCAAAGTTTGGGTGATCTTGAAAATGACCCTATAGTCTTTCTACTTTCATTCTATATTTATTAATGCATCTTGGCTTATGAGGGGGACATCATTACCTCCCTCAAGTTCTTTAGGGAAGATTTGACCCAAGGTTTCATCTCTCAACATTGACTTCATTTGGATCCTTTGGAGTTGCACAAGGGATGTATCTATATTTGGACATCACACTACACTAAGATAATAATAGGGTGTATTGGTTGTAAAAAGGACTAGACCTTTTTATAACTAGCCAATGCTGTAGTCACCCAATTTCTATGCTTATCTTTTACATCATTTGATGTTAAAGTCATTATGTAATTAATTCCCCTAGAATGATCAAAACCTTGCTAGTTTAGTCAACCCCACATGCCATACCCTTGCTAGGATTAGAATGATTATGCTTAGTGTATTTTGGCTATTTTTGCTTGGTATGTTTTGAGGCTAAAACTTGTTTTTTTGTTTGTTCATAAGCCATGTCAAAACAATGCATTTGAGTTGTGAAGGGTAGTGTTATGTTGCTGAAATCATGTCAAAACATTTTGTACCTTTAGAGTATTTTGAAACATAGCATTGATCACATCATTTGAGTATGCTTACACTGTTAGGATGCTCGATTTGTTTCAAGAATTATTTCCCATTGTACCAAAAACATTTGTTTCAAACCATTTTTTGTATATTATTTAGACCTTTGTCTTGTGTCGTCATGGTGTCCAATCTTGTCTAGCCTGTTTAGTTAAATCCTAGTTTTCAATGTTGAGTTTTCAATTAGCCTTGTTAAGTTTAGATCCAAACATTGATTGATTTATATTTAGGCCTCAATTCATGGGGATGATACATAGATATTTCTCTTTTGGGTTGCATAACTTTGGTCAATCGATTACCCAAATTTGAAAACTATTGATGGTTTGTTTGTTTAATCCCTATCCTTATCATTATTTGTGCCTTTATTTGGGAGAACATAACCTTTCTCAAAGAGGCTTTTGTCTTATGCCTTATGCCAACTGATCATGTTTATGTTTGATTCCATGTTGTAGGTCTATATCAAAGTTGTTTCCAAACTTGTTAGATTAAATCAATCACATCAACCTTTGTTTCAAGTCTAGCTTTTGACATTATTTGGACAGAATTATTAGTACATGCCTATTTGTTTGAGCCTACCTTTTGACTCCACATTTGGACAAAAGACCTAGTAACTCCACTTTTCCTTTTCCTAGTTTAGACCTTGTTTGGAACACTTTGACCTAGACCTTTGACATGCCAATTTTTATTCAGATTCTTGACCTTTTATGTGTGTGAAATTTGATGTTAGATGTTTGACATTAGGATATTTTATGCCAAGTCTTAGCACAAATCATTTTGAAGATACAAATCCACTTTCAAACCACATTAGGGATACAACTCCACCTTTTGACCAAGTTAGACAAAGTTTGAACCATTTGTCCTTTGGACACAGTTTTTCAGAGTTTGTAGAACCCTAATCCTTTTTATTTTAGAGCTTTCATCATCTACATGACATATCTACCTACACTTATGGTGGAGTCACTTAAAATCCAACTTATGATAGAATGGCCATACAAAATGAATTTTATGGATTTTGTCAAGACCCCAATGATGCTAATATGGTTTGTGAGATACATTTCTATCTGCCTCATATTAATCATTCATGGGAACCAAGCCATGAAATAACTCACAATCCAAATCGAGACCTAGATTGGTATGAAGATGCTTGTGAAGAGGAATTTGAAGACCTAACTATAGATAATGTTGTTTGGGATACGAATCCATACCTTCTTTATAATAATAAGTACATGGAACACAATAAAAAACTAACTTATGAACCAAATAACAATTGGGATGATTTGTTTTATGAGGAAGACTTGGATGCTTTTTATTGTGCAAGCAATCAAGTTTCACGACATCCTTTTGTTATCTGATCATCGATTACCTCTAACCCTCCTTTAGATTATATAAGTTATCAAGATCTATAATATTCAAGGAATACCATTACCATTCCTAGACCTAGTCCTTTAGCTTGTGTGAGCAACCAAGCTCCACAATGCCCCTTCATCATACCAAGACCTCATATTTTGATTTGTGTAATTAATCAATCCACACAACACCCTATCATTACCATCTCAAAACTTTGCCCTTTGGCTCATGTAAGAAAATATGCTCCTTAATGCCCTACCATTATCCAACCACAAGTCATTCCTCATCCAGTACTAATCCCAACCAAACCTTAATCGATCCAATCATTCAAAGACAAAGCTATGTTTAAAACTAGTATTTTCTAACTCATTAGAAACTAAGTCCAAGAGAACCAACCAATTTGAGATGTTTCTATTGAATACCCCATTTGTGATAAGTCAACCTATGATAAATTTCCTATTGATCCTATACTAGTTGTCAAGGAGTCTCACTCTGATGAGCTAATATTTGTTGAGTCACTTCTTAATAATTATAACTACCTTTGGGAAAATCATTACCTCAACCATGTGCCTATTTTTCAAGATCGTTCTATTGACAAGCTAGTCTTTAAGGAGCTGTCTCTTGACCTTTTTCCCATCTTAGAGGAGTCTCACTTTGACAAACTAGTATTTTTGGAGCCCATCATGCCATTATAGGTTTTTACTTATCTAATAATAAGAATTCAATAAGATATAATTGTAATAGAGTACCCATCAGATGAAGAATCATATTTAGAGTTAGGTTTTATTCTTAAACTGACATCAAATTTAGCATCAAAATCAAAATCAACATCAATCTCAACATCAGATTTAGATTTCCTTGAGTTAGAATCATATTTAGAAGAAGAATATGTTCATGGCTATTACAATATTAGTTATGCATACCTTTCAGATCAATTTGAATACATTTTTGATCCTTCTATAGTTTTTGAGGATGAGTACTTCAACATCGACAAAAGTTCTAGTATCTTCTACGAGGATTGTGTAGCCTCTCTCCATTCCATTACTATTCCACAGGCCATTACCATCAACCAAGATAGCCATATTATTGACATTTCATCTCCCACACATGTGAATTGGGATTTATAGAATCAAACTTTGTTGAAATTTATCCATAATGACATAGAAATTGAAGAAAAGCATGGAGGCCAAGACAACATTCATGTCATAGAAGAACACTCTCCTAATGGGACCTTTTCAAAGGCACTAGGGGACAATCAAAGTTAAGTCTCAACATCTTTTAATGACACCTTTTTGGAAGTGATAGAATAAAATCAAAGTCAAAAGTCAAAATTCCTTAGTGAAACCTTCTCAGAGGTGTTATAGGATAATCAAGATAAATTCATTGGTGAAAACCTTTTTGAGGCACCAATAGCTAGCACAAAGGTTTTGCATTGCTTAATGAAGATAAAATCAAAGATCAAATCAAAATAGCCTCTTATTTATAGCCTAATCAAAAGGTAGCTAATTTGAGGATCAAAAAATATAAAAATCTAGTGGTCCTATCAAGAGAATAAGTCTTCAAACCTACCACAACCAAAGTTATGTCAAATCTAGCATCAACAATATTACGTGTGACTGAAAGTCTTGATCTTCATTTATTTCCCCACCATTCCACATTCCATTATCATCTACAATTCCATTTGATAGTAAAACCTACCATCCATTATTTGTACCTATTTACCATCCATGGTTACACTTTCTTTTGTAGAGGTTATAAGGATACCTTATCTCGACGCTTGAAGGAATCATAATCAATGACCAAGGAAGATCATACAAGCATTCTTAGCAACCAAATCTAGATTGAGTTCTTGACAAAGTAGTTATTCAAATGAGGTGTAGGATAGTAATTAACATGATCGAGTATTCTTTTTGTATCATTTTTTGATTAGGATGTGCATCTCCACATCAGTAGGAACAATAGAATAAAAACCCACACCCAGGCTAAAAACATGTACCATATCATCTCACATTGCCATTGCCATTGTTGCATATCCATTTGAAATTATTATAGATCCCAACCATTCACCCCATCACTTGGGGGAAATCCTATTACCATTTTATCCAATCTATCAAAAACCATAATTATCCTTGGCATTTCCATACCTTCCTATCATTCCATTCCTATTTAGACCAAAGCCTATTTTTAGTCATCCTACCCAATCCTATTTTTAATCTTGGTTGATTTGGTTCTTCCCACACCTTTTATGAGGGAATTAAAATTAGGTTTCAAAAATAAATCCAATCCATGTTTATAATGATAGTGTATGAAAGTAGTGTGACAATTGATCTAGCAAGATATCTTTCATCCTATCAAGTTTGTCTATGTGAGCCTGATTATAACCGCCTATGGGCAAATCAATGTTTCATTAGTCTTGATACTAATTATAACCACCTATGGGAACATTAGTATTATTTAAATATGCCATTGTATCTTAGTTATAACCACATATGGGAAAACTAGGGATAACACTTATTTATCATGCATTGCCACATCACCTTGCCATCATTATTTTCATTTGATTGGCTATTTGCCAGATTTGAGAACTTGTTGGGACCTAGTTTGTTTTTCCCCACATTTTGTGTGGATGGAATTAATATGACTTGAGGTCATTTCAAGACTATGTGGATCATTCTCAATTCATGTTGAGGTCACCTTAGTCCCCCTTCCCATACACTCTCACCATTTTATGAGCAACCTAAGCCAAATGCTCTCACCATTTTGTGAGAAACCTAAGCCAAATGCTCTCACCATTTTGTGAGTAGGTATCTTGTAATTCTCTAATGAGTTAAGATACCTCAAAATGCCAAAAAAATTCATAATATCCAAAAATATTTATCCTATCTAAGCCTAGTCAGCTATCCTCAATCCACCTTGTTGGGGCACAATCATTGTTAGGATGCTTTCCTTGCTTTTATTTTTAGGCTTTCTATTTATTTATTTATTTTAGGTTATTTTTTTGTTTATTTGCTTACTTATTTGTTTGATTTTAGCATTATTTCCTTGAATCAGTCTATATGTGTTCATTGGGTGATTCCTTATGCACATTATTCTTGAGTCCATCCATATTCATAAATCAACATTATCATCATGGTTTTTATCATTAGTGCATTATTTTCAAATGTTTATTGTGTTAAATGGGTGATTCCTTATGCACATTATTCTTGAGTCCATCCATATTCATAAATCAACATTATCATCATGGTTTTTATCATTAGTGAGTCAGTCCTTATGCATATTTTGGCCAAGTTTTTATGGTGTTCTACCATGAAGCCTACCATCACATGCTACAGTAAAAATTAGTTTCACAAAGGTCTACAATCAATGGATCCATAGAAGTTTCTAATTGGCACCTTGGAAAATCCTCCCACCCTTGATCAATATAACTTATTTGACCATTCTAATTGTATCATTGTTATCAAGATGAGCATCTCCTCATTGGTAGGTACAACTAAATCATTCACACTGATTAATCTTATTCTTCTAATCATCCATTTTATTACTTTTCACCCACTCACATTTAATCTGTATTCCAAGTTATATCCTTGATTTATGCTTGATAATTATCCCTAAATGGGGCACAATCATCTTTAGCCAATCTAGGTCCTCTTAATGATTATAATCGCCTATGGGTAAATCATTGTTTTGAATTTTATTCTTGATTATAACCACCTTTGGGTAAATCAAAATCCTTTTTACATTAATGCATGCAAGCATTTTCTCATTTGGATTAATCTCAACCATGGGTTAATTACACCTTTCTTCTTATTTCTTTTCGAGGGACCATCCATCAATAAATGTGATGGCCACTCCCTCAAGGGGGCGTCATCATAAGCTTCCCAAACACATTTTGAAGCTTTGTTATTAAACCATCATCTTCTTTTTGGCATACATGCCATCTCTCATTATTTTATGAGACATTTATTTACTTATGGTTTGCAATGCCTTCCCAAATAGGGGCAAATTGTAGACACCTAAAACTGGCTATCGATAACCTCCAATCAACTTTTGGCTAGTTTATATCTAAAATGCACAATTTGGCCTACAAAAACTAAAACACAAAAAATGATGTGAAAATGACATATTTAAGTGCCAAATTTGGCTAGGGTATCCCTAAATGTGTTAATGCAATTATGGGCTAGCTAACTTTGATCAGTCCATTTCAAGTCAAAATATCAATTTTGCACCCACGTGCTTTGAACTGCTCTTTCCTATCAAATATTTTGCTCAAGATGTATGCATTTATTATTTGTTATTTTAAACATCCTAAATAGGAATATGGTTCTAGTGCATCTAACAGTGCCTTCCAATTCTAATCTAGTTAAATTTAGGACCAATAACAAGACATTCTGATTAATTTGGGTAATTTGTGCACAATGTGCTCAGTCATGCTTAAGAGATAATTAACCCAAATTAAGGCTTAATCAATAATTCCATGGAAAATTTGAATAATTATTTTTGTAAATTAATATGGAATATCTGCATCATCAAGTGACCTCATTTCTTAGGAAGAATCCTCAGGCCATAAATGCCATAAATATCAAGATTCATGCTTCCCATGCCTCATCAATGCCTTCTATGCCTCTTAATTACCTATTATTTCAATGACATGATGAGGATAATTACAAACTTAATTCCAAAAATTGAATTAATCCTCAACCACACATCTCAATCTTGAGATGGATGGTTGAGGTTGATTCTGATCAAATCCAAAAATCTATAAATAAGAGGCCTCACAACATCATTTCTAATCTTAACTTGTGCAAAGTTATAATGCAAGATTGGTTCCAAAATATTTATACAACTAGTGTTATCATGATAAATTTATTCCAAGACAAACCAAGCCACAAGCCAAAGGTGCCAAGGAGAGATGGAGGTAGCCAAGCTTCCATTGCTAAGGACTTCATGAACTCAAGCCAAACAAGCCACTACTACAAAAGAATTTGGAGCATCCAAGGAAGGTGAAGGGATTATTGTGTTTTCATTCCTTGATTTTTAGTTGTGTTTGTAATTTGATTTTGTTAATTAATCTCTCCTTAGTGTTTAAGCCTAGAGATGTTATGCTATTAGTATGTTTATTTCATTTTGGAACTAACACCATACTAACCATCCTCTCTTGAGTCAAATTCCTAGATCACATGGTACACTACTTGTATCATTTCAAGGATTTATAGTCCTGTGTCCAAATTCTAACTTTTAAACCAAAGCCGTGTGTGCCTTTTTGGATTTATACCTAGTGTCATTATGTTGATCATTATTGTTTATCTTGTTGTTTGTTTAAGAAGCCTAATTTCTCTAAGTTGAGTTTGAAATTATCCTTGATAAGTTCAAATCCAAATATTGATTGATTTATGCCTATGACTTGTGTAAATTTTGCCTAGACATTGATCTTTGTCTTTTGGGTTGTGTAACTTAGCCTAATTTATTAGTCAATTTGAAAACTATTTTTGTGCCTAGATTTGGGGAATTATCCTATCTTCTATTTGCCTATTGTTTCATGACTTATACCAAATGACCAAGTTCATGTTTTGATTTGAATGCATAGTTTATGCCAAAGTGTTTCAAATTTTTTATATTAAATATCTTTCTTTTTTTTAAAGCCTATCTTTTATGCCTTTTTTGAAAGAACTAGCAATACCTATTTTGAGCATAGTTTTTGTGCCTTCTTTGAAAGACTTATTATATTTTGTTTTCTTTAGATTAGACTTTTTAAAAACACTTTATACCTAGAGTTTGGTAGTCCATTTTTATTTCATTTGCTTGACCTTTTTGTTTAAGATATTTGATGTTAGACATTTGATGCTAGATTGTTTTAGACCAAATTTTAGCACAAGCCTTTTTGGAGATATAACTCCCCTTTTTAAACTGAGTTAGATGAAGTTTGAAAATTTTATCCTTTAGACATCATTATTTTTATGATTTTTCAAAAATATAAGCCTATTTTCATGAAACATTTCTCATTTATTTGAATATGTCTCACCATACTCTTAGCGGAGCCATGTATAATCCAAGATATGATAATGTGGTCACACAAGATGACTTTGTTCAAGACCCTTATGGTGATGATGTATTTTATGACATAGATCCTTATCCTAATTACACTACTCAATCTAGGGAACAAAGCCAAGATCCCTTAGCCCACTATTTGGTTATCACACCTCCATACTCAGAGTAGGACCAAAATTAAAAATTGCTAGCATACTATCAGTTGTAGACCAATTTCAAAAATAACTGTATTATATTACAATTCCATCAACATATGATACATATTTATTTGATTGTCACTTTCTTATAAAAAGGATGAAATTTTAATTAGAGTTATAGAGGTAGGGGCCAAGTTTCCAATAGACTTCCCTCATGAAAATTTGTCTAGTCCAGTAAGAGTGCCATTAACTTTACCTTATAACCAAAACATCAAACAAGCCTCTTCTAAAAATCCTTGAGCACTTGTGTTGATGTCATATCAAGACCCATGTATGCTTGTAACTAGAAAGGGACTCATGGAGGACCACTTTTTATAAATGTAGATAGTATACCAAACCTATTTGAACTTAACACATAAATTCAATACCATGGCCATGTCGAACACTTCTCTCATTCAATTATCTCCTTCAACAAGGGTATTGATCGAATTGACAGGACAAAATAATTCACATATAAACCCATTCATGCAATTCATTTTAGTTTGATATGTGTTTAATTCCCCTTCTATTGAAGAAATATCTACTTCTTCTATGCAGATAAATGTGCTAAACATAATAGATAACACACAAGTGTTGTCTAATCTAGGACAAAGTGGTTTAACTACACAAACAAATAGTCCACAACAAATGCCTTTAGTAAATACCAAAAGTTGTTCATAATAGTAGGTGGTAGAAATTCCTACATCCCAACCACAATAATCTACCTCTAATCCTCAACCAACTACTTTTTCAACCATGTAATTGCAAGGATTAAGTACTCAAATTCCAACTAGTGCCTTGCCATGACAAAATGTGATGAACGTTATTCCACCTTAATAGGTGATGAATAACATTCTAAAATAAAAGGCATAATACAATATACCAATGAAATAGAGGCAAAACATTTTGCCACCTTAACAAGGGGAATCAATGTTCCACCTCATTAGGTAATGACACATATACCTCAATAGTCACAAACCAACATACCTTTACAATCATAAATTCTTATCTAATAAAAAATGTATGTCAATTAGTCAATGATAAATGCCAAACATACAAAAAACATCTACTCCGAAATAAGTGTTCACATAATAAAGAGGTACTACTATCCAACAAGTACCAATTAGGCAACAATTTCCTTTTATTTTAATTGCACCATAAATCCAATTATAAGGTCTTGGCTCACAAGTTTCACTTATTCATCTAGGTTTGACTAGTCACCCTACTCAAACTCAATAGGAACAATACTTCAACCTAAGCCATATCCTTCCATCTTAGCCATAATTACCTCAAAGCTAGGCCTATATACCAAATCCCAAATAGAACACACACCATAACTCATGCAATTTCATTAATTTCATCCTAATATGTGAATGCATATTCTTGGTTAGTTCCCCAACCAAACCAACATTCCATAACAAATCATGCCTCCATTATACACTGTTAAAGCTAATCCACCTTTGACCACCTAGTCTTCACCTTAGGCCAATGTTCCATCTAGTTTCTTGGCATAAAAACTATAGTAAATGAAGGATATAATTGCCACTATCTAAGCTAGGAAATAGACCAAGAAGTTTAGGTTGGATGACATGTGTTCCTACACATTCAACATGGAGTATCTTCATATACCATTTCCTCTAGAGTAAAAACCACTAAAATTAGACAAGTACAAGGGTAAAGGATACCCTAAGGCCCATTTAACTAAATTCTTCATTTCCTTCCAGCCAATGGATTATAGTGACATATACTTCCTATTTTTTTCCTTGGAGTCTAGAAGGACAAGCCTTAGAATGGTTTCTAAAATTTCCAAAGAATTTAGTATTTGATTTTGATGACCTTCCAAAAAATTGTGCAATATTTCTCCTACAATCTTGAACATGAGATTTCATTGGTATATTTGATTTACTATAAATATAAGATTGGTGAAATATTTTCAATCTATCTATTAAGATGGAGATCACTTGTTAATCGATTCACCCATAGCTTACCAGATAAATAATTAGCCACTGTGTTTACCAAGAATTTTCGTAGTGAGATATCTTATCATCCAGAGCTTTAGTGTGTGTATATATTTAAAGAGATCATCAATAAAGGCTTACTCATTAAAAATGCCCTTATCCAAAAATATATTATCAAGCTCACCTCATTGAATCAAAACTAGAATCAAAACAAAGGAAACAACCAAAATTAGAACCAAAACCATGTCCAAGCACAAGTAACAGCACCAGCCTAGGCTAGTAATTATGAAAAATCCAAGCAATTCAATCACAACAAGAATGTTTTTGGCAATGTAGTAATTGATTCATGACATGTCCAAATGGTGCTAACACCATTTTCTCAACCTATTCTGTAAATGCAAATTACTCCTCACTAATAACCTATTTGATAAGTGCAGCCTTCATAACAACCTAGACTATCTCAACAAATGCAGCAACCTTTACCTTTACAAACCCCTCCTCTAAGGAGAAATGTGCCTACTCATGAATTTTTTAGAAACCTATGATAACCAATTAAAGCTATGTTTCACAAGCTAGCTACTGCTAATCTGATTAGTTGGCCAATATTGAAGTTCTATCTTAAGGGTATTCCTTATTCAAATTGGTATCAAAAGAATGAGTTCTATAAATAACATCATGTTCATGGACATAATCTATGCCATTATGTGTAGTTCAAGCACCTAATTAAAAATATTTTGGAAAATGGGGAGATTACATTAGATAATAGAGAGTCTACATCTAATCAAGACTTGGGTATTTATCAAAACCATTTTTCATAGTATAACAATACCAACTATTAATATCAATAATAAAGGCCATAAAAACATCAACAATAGTACCAACGTCTAAGACAACATCATCAATACTAGTAGAAATAATAATAATGATAACTAAATGGATGGAACCAAGGATAGAATGATGCCAATAACCAATAGACTTACCATATAGTTGTACATGACTACAACAAAGTTGTATGTCATATTATGAGAGGTTGCATTTCCAGTATCACCATCAATCTAAGACAACGTGATAATAAAACATGATCATTACTAAATAATTCCAATCAACCCATCTATTCTAGTGATCCTTCCTTGACCTAGGACTAAGTGTAGGGGCACCATCAAGTAGGGCTTACTACTTTTGGACCTTATACTGATAAATCATAATTATTGTTAAGAATTTAGATTTTACATCATGTTAGTTTTGGTATTTACCAAAAGGTAAATAGTACCTAATTAACTTACTGAGAGGTAAATATTTGTTACAGGTTGGTTATAACCATATGGTTAAAATGGTAGAATATTAGATTGTTGTGATATATTGTTATTTGTTAAAACAATATATCATAATAGGTTTGATTTATTATAAGATTTGGGTGAGAAAATATTAGAGAAGTTATAAGAATAATATTCCTATATACATGTGTAATGTCTCAAATGTATTATTATCAGAGTGTGAGAATTAATGAAGAGATATAAGAATATTATTTATTGTTGTAATAATTGTATTTGTGTGTTCTAATCAGAAAAGTGCATGATTTAAAATTCTATGTTTGGCTCTTTAAATCCTTAATAGTGGTATCAGAGTAGCACCAAATCATGTCTATAATGGGAGCCTAATAAAATTTAAGGGGTTGTTTATAATATGATTTGACCCTATGAATGAAAAAAAATCTTATGAGAGGAGTTTATAGATCTTCTTGGGTAGTATAAGTATATATTCTTATTAGTTTTGATTGTGATCCTGTTTGAGGTTTTTGCATTGGATAATTTTTATAGATTTGTGTTCAACTTGAAATTCCACCTCAATGATGTTATGATTACTTTAATCTTTGATAGCATTTGAACTCCTTATCAATGGTTATTTGATAGTAGTTTCTACAAATGACATGACAGAGTAAGTGGTCTCAATAGCGATCTATTTATAAGAATATTGTACCTATTAGTATCAATAGATGTGTTATATAGAGTCATGGATTATTAAAATGGTAATTTTAGGAGTGAAATCCTCAAAAGTGTGTTAGAAATAGTTTTTAAATTCTAGATATTGCACATTTATGAGACATCACCAACTAGTGAATGAAACACTCTCACAGTTCCAAAAATTATAGATTTACTCATTTGGCTATATAATCTGATTGCCATATATCATGATGCGCAATGAACTCACATCAAGTTTGGGATCAACATAAGGATTTTTTCTACCAGAATTTAAGTTTTTTTTATAATTCAAAGTTATTCTATGCATGGTCCATGACATTGGATCCAAGCTATCATCTTCCTTCACACTGTATGATTTGTTTCACCAAATATTTTATTCAATGTATAATGTATATTCAAGCTACTTGTTCTTTCCATATGGCTAAGGATTGAACCTAGTCTATGATCTTATTTGTATCGCTCAAACAATGCTCACTATGTTATTTAGTGATTTGAAGTTTAGTCCATTAACTTTTAGTTCAGGTTATGTCATCTAATTTTAAGTATTTAGCTTTAGAGATTTAATAATTTTCTATTTAATGAGTATATATATTACATTGTGTTACATCTATTTTTTAAGTCTTTTTCTAAATATTTAAAAGAGTAGGGCGAGTTACTTATTAGTCACTTTTCATGATTTAATAATCTTTTATTATGAAAAGGAAATCACTGAGTTCATTGTTATAAATATTTTTGAAGTAGTTATGTATGTGTCATGTCAAAATTTGAGTTTTATTTAGGTGAATTAGATTAATATCCATTTTTAGTCATTTTTAAAGTGTTGTCCAAAAATTCAAAATAAAAAATGAGTCAAAAGTCAAAGTCATTTAGGCTTTAGGTATAATATAGAGTCATTATCAAAAATTGTCTTATTAGATGCATTATCACTTGTATGTGACATCCAGATTATGAGGGGGGGGATATCCATAAAAAAAACATGTACTTAAGATTTTTTAACACATGAGATGAGTGAGAAGTGACATACTAGAGGATTGAGGATACATGGAGGTTAGAGGTCTTTCAATGACCTCTTGTCAATTGCCAATGACAAGGCCACACTAATATTTTGGTGACATATATAATATGGTGTGATTTTTAATTTTCATTGTGTGTTTTCAAAATAAGAATAGAAGAATAATGCTTGTTAATGATATGTAATTTATGTGAAAATTACAAACATGATTCCCTGATGTGAATACATTATGAAAGGATAGAAAGCACCAATGTAAGTCAGTTCATGGATCTTGAAAAGGTTTGTGGTAGATCTAGAAAACCATAGGAGGTGAATAATTTTTTGGAAATAGTTAGGAAAAAAGTTACTACAAAGATACCACAACTGTGTTATTTATGGAGATAACCCTCAGTGACACATCTATTGTGATCACATAATGTAAATGTAGGATGTGTTTTTTCACATAATAGTGGTCATGCACAACAAGATTGTGTCAGTATTATGTAAACCTAAAAGTATGTGATGGCATACAATTTTTTTTTATTTTGTTCATGTCAAGGTTTATGGTAAACCTATGAAACCATGGGAGGAGTGAGGCTCTCTTTATATCAAGGTTATGAGCCACATATTTTGGCTTGCTACAAGGGGTGAACATACTACAGATAAGAGTGTGAATGTTTTTACACCATGTAAAAACTATGGGGGGGGGGAATATTAGGAATTTAACTTTTACATCATGTTAGTTTTGGTATTTACTGAAAGGTAAATAATAACTAGTTAATTTATCAAGAGGTAAATATTTGTTATAGGTTGGTTATAACCATATGGTTAATATGGCAAGTTAAAATATTATATTTTTGTGATATATTGTTATTTGTTATAACAATATATTGTAATAGGTTTGATTTATTATAGGATTAAAGTGAGAAAATTTTAGAGAAGTTATAGGAATAATATTCCTATATACACGTGTAATGTCTTAGATGTATTATTATCAGAGTGTGAGAATTAATGAAGAGATAGTAGAATATTATTTGTTATTGTAATAATTGCCTTTGTGTGTTTAGATCAGCAAAGTGAATGATTTAAAATTTTGTGTTTATCTCTTTAAATCCACAATAATTACCCTGTGACCACATACAAGTACACTAACAACTGAGACTTATCATATATGGGCCCTCTCTACCATCTTTTTTTTACAAATAATGGCCCTATATCTAATCCTAATTATAAAATAAAAATTTGATGATCAAATATTACCATTCCTGACCCATAACCATTTTCCATTGAACCCATCTAGCCCACAATTTTGGCTAGGAATAAGCAATATGCCATTATAAAGGAAAAATGTTTGATATTGTGGAACAGGTTCAAAAAATGCCCACACAGATCTCCATTTTGGATTTATTACAAAATTATACCATTCATAAGAACATCTTAATGGAGTTATTAAGCCAATCCCAAGTCCTAAACTACATAATCCTAGATAAATTTCAAGATTTTATTGGAAACCTGGCCCTAGGCCAAAAATTAACCTTTGACCAAAGTGATATGTCATCCCTTGGCCCTTTCCATAATAATCCATCAATAAAGTTATCATAATGAAACACAAAGTGAAATGTGTCCTCATAGATAATATGTCAGGCTTAAATATTATGTCTCTAAATCTCATCAAGAATCTTGGATGCATGAAAGATGATCTCTATCCAAAAGCAATCACTATCAAGGCCTACAATAAGGAAGAGTGGGAATCATAAGGTACCATCATCTTGCTAGTTATCATTGGGCCAGTGACCCATGATACACTATGCCATATCTTAGACTTGGACCTATCATATGATTTAATTTTTAGTAGACCTTGGATACATGAGATTCATGAAATCCCATCAATATTATACCAGTGTCTTAAGTTATATCATTCTAGCATAGACATCATAATCAATGGATATTTTTAGCCTTACAAATATTACAAGCATTTGGAGGCAGAGTATAAAAGATAAAACTATCATTTTGGCCTAGATCTAATTCCCAAGAAGGATAAGGAGAAAGAAATACTTGTTGACTTACTAGAGGTCAATTACATTGACCTAGATACCCTTGATTTAACTTCCCACATGCCACCTCCTGAATTGTCTAATCATTTTACCATCTTGGCCAATGGCCTAGGTGAGTATTTTTCTCATGACACATTTTATATTTCCAATCTTCTAAATAACCCCATGTATTATGGAAGACCTAAAGCCAAGCCACCTTGTATAGAATGGAAATGCAAAGGAAAAGGCAAACTACATAGTCCATCTACTATTATTTTCACATTTGCCACCATTCAAGAACAAGACTTCTTCACAAATGATAAATCATATTTATAAAATGAAAAATTGGTTGATTATTAAAAAAATTACAAGTATCCCATTCCAAAAAAGATAATGGAGAATCAAGCATATGAAAAAGGAGGCCTTAGGCTAAAATAGTAAGGAACACTGGAGCCAATTTCCATAACTCGATATAAAGGAACCTATGGTCTTAGATTTGAACAACTTTGGGGTGATCACATGTATCTTATTCATGTTCTAACACCAATGACTAGTGACGATGATGTTGATAGTGAAGCAGAGTCTAATCATAGACTTTATGAATACTTGGCCAATACCAACATATTTTATATCCATGACATTTATACCCTTGTCCCAATTAATCTTAACAACCAACTTCCTCTTTATCACCCTCAACCTATAGCCTGGGACCAACAAGAATACATAGTGATTGTAGACAAGTTTGAGAATGATGAGGACTTTTGAAAATTTCTAAGCATAAGAGATAATGTTCTATTGGGAGACCACAAACAAGGTTTCTCAATCAAACTAGATCCAATAACCTATTTTGGAAAATGGGTGAACGCCCTTAGCCATAAATAGTTAAATAATACATTAAATTCCCAAAGTGAAAATCTATTTTAGGTGATTTTAGACCAAGGAAAAAGTAAAGATAAAGTCTAGTCTTTTGGTGAAAACCTATTTCAAGCATCATTAGATGGGGGGTGTTCATCTTTCCTCAAAAATAGATCAAGAGACCACCAATGATGAACTTGTTTTTGGGTCTGAGTTCAGTCAAGAATAACATGATTTTGACCTAATCATCCAAGATTTTATAATAATGTTTGTAACATGGTCATCCCTACCATTGGGAGATTTTGATTCATATTACCTAGGATAACTTGAAGAGCTAGTACAAACAAAAGACTTTGTCATTATAGGCTAGTTCAAATCATTGCCAACAATTCTAGAAGATAGATAAACTCTCTTTGTAGAATACACTATAAAAGTCAACATTGGGACTCTAGATGACCCAAAATGGATCAAATTAGGCATGTCCCTCATTGGGGAAGAGTGTGAAGTTTTTACATCCCTTTTGAGGGAATTTGTTGACATATTTGCTTGGGCTTATTCAGACATGCTACATTTAGACACCTCCTTAGTTGTACACCATCTTGTTGTACATCCTAACACAAAGTTTGTGAAGTAATAAATTCACAAGATGCATCCTTGTATTGATGCATTGGTTAAGAAAGAGTCAAAAAAACTCTTATAATCAAGATGTATTCGATTGATCGACTACTTAGAGTGAATTTCAAATGCTATGCCAATCAATAAAAATCTAGAAAGAATCAAAATCTACACTGATTTTAGAGATATAAACAAGGCTTACCCCAAAGATGGCTTTTCTCTAACAAAAATTGACATGATGGTTGACTCCACAATGGGTTAAGAAATGCTTTCACTTATGGATGGATTTTCAAGATACAATCAAATCTAGATCACACCAAAAGACTAACATAAGACATCATTCACCACTCTGTGGGGAATGTTTTGTTATCAAGTTACATTATTTGGTCTTAAGAATACTAGGCCTCCCATTCCAAAGAGCCATGACCATCATATTTCATGATATGATGCATGATATTATTAAAGACTATGTCGATGACATTGGGTAAATTAAAGACCCATGTTGATCATCCATCCACACTAAGAAAGATATTTGAGAGGTTTTGTGAATACAAGGTCTGACTCAATCCTAATAAGTGTGTTTTTGGAGTTACTTTAGGCAAATCTGTAGGCTTCATCATCTCTCATATGGGCATTGAAGTTGATCCAACCAAATTACATGCCATTATCAATATTCCCCCACCTTCTAATTTGAAGCATTTCTATAGTTTTTAGGGAAAGATACAATCTATTAGATAATTCCTTTATCAATTATCTAAAAAATGCCATCTATTTACACAATTAATAAAGAAGGGGGTCACATTTCATTAGGATGAAGAATATCAAAAATATTTTTGGCACCTCAAGGACTATCTTGCCAATCCACCTATTTTATTTCCACCTATGCCCATAAAGATATTCTTATTGTATCTATCTACAAACAAAAAAGCCTTAGGGGAACTTCTAGCTCATCATGATGACAACAAAAAGAAACATGCCATGTACTATATAAGCCTCACATTGGTTATGCATGAACACAAATATATGCCTATAGAAAAACCTTGTTTAGAAATGGTCTTTACAACACATAAACTATGAAATTACATGATAAACAACAAGACCATGGTCATTTCCAAAGTAGATCCCCTCAAGTATCTACTATCCAAAACAACTTTACAAGGCCATATGTCTAAATGGATCATGCTTCTAAATGAGTTCAAGATTGAATACGCCAAATAGAAAGCCATAAAGGGCCAAGTTATTAGAGATCAACTTGTTGAAGCTCCCTTTACAGATATAAAACCTATAATATTATAATTCATAGATGAGTCCATCATGACCATCATTGAAACACTTCTTGAGAAGAAGTATTGGAATCTGTATTTTGATGGATCATTCACATCACATGGATCTAGGGTAGGCCTATTATTTATTACACCATAGGGGATCTTATCCCTAAATAATTTCATATCAAATTTCCTTGTACTAAAAACATGGATTAATATGAATCACTCATCATAGGGATTCACTAAGTAGTACATTGAAATATTCAACATCTCAAGGTTTATGGTGATTTTTAGTTAATCATTTATCAATTTACAAATCATTTTTAGACCAAAGATGGTAAGCTAGTACCATCCAAGGCCATGATCGACAATCTCAAATAATAGATATCTAATATACAATTTGAACACATACCAAGGAATAGTAACAACACAATGAATGTTATGGCCACCATTAGCTCTATGATCCATCATACCGATAAGGAAAAAGAATATCAATTACTTGTTGAAAATATTTGAGTGCATACTTATGAACCTTCAACCATCATAATAATCTATGATATTATTGGTTCTAACTCTATATGGTATTCAAAACTCTTTACCTACCTTCATGACCACATTATGCTACCTAGCCTATCATGTAAACAATCCAAGGCCTTTATTCACTATGCCTCATGATATACCTTACTTGGACCAACCCTTTACTATTGTAGTTTGATGGAACTCTACTTCATTATTTAAATTAAACAAAATCAACATTAGTGTTATATGAAGTTCATGAAGGAGTATGTAGAGCCCAACTAATGGGGCTATCCTAGCCGAAAATATCCTATGTAATAGATATTATAGCCAAATATAGATGTAGATGCAGTTGTATATGTAAAAAGGCGTGATAAATTTCAAAGGCATGACAATCTGATTCATGCCCCAGCCAAAACATTAAAACTAATGCTTATAGAATTGGCATTTGATACATGGGGCCTCAACCTCATTGGAAATATTAACACAACCTCATATGATGGCCATAAACACATCTTTACTTGTATCAAGTATTTTACTAAGTGGGTCAAAGCTATACCCCTCACATGACTGGAAAGTAAATTTCAAATTTCATCTTTGACCATCTCATTTGCTGTTATGATATCCCATCTGACATTATATTTGACAATGTTGGATCTTTTAAGAAAAAGGATGTCAAAACACTATTTCTTGAGCACAACATTACTCAACATTTTTCTATGACATATTACCCACAAGGTAATGGCTTAGTTAAAGCATCCAACAAAACCATTGTAAACATCCTTAAAAATATTATCAATGATATTAGACATAATTGGCACCTCTAAATATTCCATGTCCTTTGGGCATACCATATTAATTACCATACCCCAACATGAACCATTCCATATTCCCTAGTTTATAGAACTAAGGCCATTATTCCCATTAAGGTTAAGTTACATTCTTTATGCTTCTTGTTGAAGCATGCACTAGATGATGAATATTACTAAGTTGTTACTTGTAATAACAAGAGTTACTTGATGAGAAATGCATGGCCACTGTCAACAGCCTTCAAGCATACCAAAACTAACTCTATGGACACTACAATCGAAAGGTCAAACATCAAGAGTTTGAATTTAGGGATATTTTTCTCAAGGAAAACCAATATAATACCACAACTGAGAAGAATCATAAGGTAAAATTCAAACCCAACTAGATAGGCCCCTATATCATTATTGTAAATTATGGATTTGGATCATATAATCTCATTACACCAGACGGGGATGAACTTGATGAGCTGATGAACATCATACACCTCAAGTGTTACTTCACTTGAGAGACTTGAAGTAGTTTATATGAGGCCCATTTCTATTATACCATAATATCAACATTATTTTTTATACCATACCCCATACTATTTTACCATACCTTTTTTGTTTGACCAGATTTGTTTTTACCCTCCCTACGCAACCCCTTTGACCTTGGTTGTATTTTATTGATTCCTTAAACACCTTTAATAATGAGATTTGGATCATGTTCCTTAGTTGATTATGTATTATAGACAAAGGTTATATTTTGGATCAGTATGATAGTGGTTTGGTAGTTGCATCCTTCATTTCTTGTTTCATTTCATTTTGAGTGCTCTTGATTATAACCACCTTTGGGAAAATCAAAGTCCTGTCATCATGCTACTAATTATAACCACCTTTGGGAAAATTAGTATCATTAACTTATGCTATTTTTTACTAATTATAACCACCTATAGTAAAATTAAGAAAAACACTTTTATCATGCTTTGAATACCCACCTTGCCATTCCTATGCCATATTGTACCATTTGCCTACTTTGCTTATTTTACTTGAGAACTAACTTCTACCTAGTTAGATTCCTCTATTGTATGATAGAATTATAGTGACTTGAGGTTCTAATGAGACTATGTAGGAAATTCTTAATTTACATTGAAGTTAGATCAGTCATCCTTTACCATGATGTTGCCATTTTGTGAGCAATTTTAAGTTTGAATTCTCTCATAGTTTTATGAGCACTTTTAAGTTTGAATGATCTCACCATTTTGTGACCAATTTCAAGTTTGACTATTTTCATCATTTTTCAACTTAGATCATTTATCATCTTGTCATTATTGACTGATTTGAGATACATATAAATTTCTAAAAACATTTGAAAAAGATCTAGAAAATCCTACAAAAATAAAATCACTTCTTTTCAACCATTTCTTTGCCTTAAGGATTCTGGGACCCTTCGCTAAATCACAAGAAATAATTTGTCATATAGTTTTCCCATTCCTTACTGACCTACCATCCCATACTCTCACCATTTTATGATCCCATTCCTATATTCCTCTAAAACATCCATCGTATTTTATCATAATCATTTTTCTTCTATCCCATCTCTTGGGAGAAATACATTTGGCCTAAAGTTTATGTTGGAACTTGCATCTATAGAACTATGTAGGCAATGCCCATTTGCCTAGTTCATCTAGAGTCAACTTAGATACCCCTTATTTTTCTTCTATTCTCCCCATTTTGTTTATATATTCCATTGTCTCCTATAGCCTAGGGGTGATATTCATCATCTTGTTTATTCTTTGTTTGTGCTAACATTATGATTAACAATTGTGGTTGTTTTGTTCTCATTGTTTTATTTTATTCTATATATTTTTTATATTTCTTGGTGTTTTATCTTTCTATTTGTTTGACTATTTGTTTGCTTTCATTATTGTGCCTTGACTTAGTAAAGATATGTTCATTGGGTGATTCCTCACGCATTCTACTTAAGTCCATCCATATTAATCTATCAACATTGCCATCATGGTTTTTATAATTAGTGAATTATTTTCACTTGATTGTTAGATAACATGTCAATCTTTATGCATATTTAGCTATGTTTTTATGGTGTTTTATATCATGATATATACCATCACATACTACATCAAAAATTAGCTAAAGAAATATTACAAGCAATGTAACCATGACACTTCTCTTTGGCACTTGAATTTTTTTGATCAATACAAATCATTTCCCAAATATAGAGTAATTAAATCACAAAAGAATTTTAAACTCCTTGCTAGTTAGGCCCTACATCTTCATACTAGCAAGTTTTCCAAATTCATCTTTCTCTTCTATACTAGATTACTCTTCTTCCATGAGTATGGATTTAGTATGTAATCCCATTATTATAATTTTCCATCATAATCCCATCATTTTTCCAATGGTTCTAACTACCTTTGGTCAAATCATTGTGTATCGGCCACCCACAGAGCTAATGATTATAACTGCCTTAAGAAAATCCTTATGTTTTGATCTATCTAGAGGTTAATGATTATAACTACCTTTGGGAAAATCATTATCATTATTTTACCCAACTAAGGTACATTTTCATTATGATAATGCTTATAACCACCTTTGGGTAAACCATTATCTCTATCTGTCCAATTGGGGTATGTTTTCATCTTGCCAATAGTTATAACCACCTATGGGCAAATCATTATTTTCCTTTTTAATGATTATAACTACCTTTGGTAAAATCATTCTCTTGTTACCATTATCCTTTTTCAATGATTATAATTTTCTATGGGCATTATATTTTTTATCCCACTATGTTGATGATTATAACTACCTTTGGGAAAATTAGTTTGTTTATCTACCTTAATGGGGTAGCTTATCATGCCACTGATTATAACCTCCTGTGGGAAAATAAATATTTTTCACCCCATTATTTTCCTTGTTTTGAGAGACTGATTACCAACCTTATTTTCCAATTTCTCCCTCAAAGGGGAATCCATAGCTCATCAATTTTTATTGTAGTAGTAGGCATACATGACCTTTTCATTCTTTGAGAAGACATTACTGTGTTTATCACATGCAATGCCTTTCTCAACATGGGAAAACTATAAAAGAGTTGTAGTCAGGATCACTAGATCAATGACTGCTTATGATGGAGTGATCTCATGAGTTGAGCAAGTACACATCACAATGAGGCTTCTAGTAAATGAAATCATGCATAGAAGAATATTGCAAAGGAATGAGAGGAAATAAAATATTCCATATCATCTTAAATTATCAATACAAAGGGAGAGAGGTGCATATATAGGTTGATGAGAGAAAGATACAACACATTCAAGTGAATGTGAGATTAATCTTCCCAAGTAACTCAAATGACCTCTAGATCCCTAAACAAACTAATACAACCATGTAGGCAAAACCTAGTGGGAAAAAAGCCTAAAACAACACCCTCCATAGATGAAACTTAGGTAGGCAATGATATGAAAAATGGGTTCTAGTAATGAGGCTTGATAAGGTACCCAAGTAAAATACAATCCCTCATACATAGAGAAGAGAAAACCCAGTGGGAAAAAATCCCCTCAAAAGAGAGAAATGAAGAAGAGGAGACTAAAGACATCCCAAATGATGATGTTGAAAAAATTAGTAATCTAAGTAAAACTCAAAAGATGACAAAGGTTGATGATATCCTCTGCATGAAGACTATAGAAGCTCCATTTGCATCGAACAATGTTTATTCCCTTTGGAAAAGGAAGAACCTAATGTGTGTATTGAAAGTTTGCCCATTCCATAATGGAAGATGAAGGCAACAATATAAAGATATTTGAATGTTATCTATATCATATCTTTGGCATAGGTCTATCAAGAATGTGTGCATAATCTAAAATTAATACCATTACAGTAAACTAGTCAGAAGAGTGACATGGAACATTCACTAAAAGAATGTCCATATGAAGAGTAGAGTAAGACTCACCAACTGAATAAAGAAATTCCACTAGAAGAGATGAGTCATTGATGCTCACAATAGGTGTAATTTTATTGTAAATAGTGGAGTCCTCTAAATTTTAAGGCTATGAAGGCTTTGAAAGAGAAATAATATATATAGGAATGGATGAAGAATCTATAATGAAATAACTAAGGGCTGGTAAGAATCCTATCTTATAGTGTGGGCTTGATAAAAGAGCACTATCCACCATGGATGTATCATCATAGGAAATAAAATCAAGAGGTGAGAGTACAACTATCTCTGAAGAGATGATAGGAAGAGGAGGAGGAGTGATGTAAGTCTTAAATGGATCTTTGAAAAGAGATTTTAGGATGCTCCAAAAAATGTATGGACACTCTATATATTCCATATAGCAATGAAGATCCTTGGAAACATGAAGTAATAGAGTAGAAAATTTTTTGTCACAAGTATTAGCCCACTTATTGAACTAATCATAATTAGTTGAGGTAGGAATTTATTCATATAATAAATAGAATATGATTCTTTTTCTTGAATAAGTGTTCCATATACACATGCTAAGAAGCATAGTTAGTCTTATCAATAAGTATCACTGGCATAGAATCAACCTTCCTCCTCAACAGGGATCTCTCAAGTGGAGTCAACAGTACTGAGAGAAGATACCAAGGAAGTTATAGAGAACACTCTAGCTATGGACATTAAATTGTGTTAAAAATGACCTGAGTCAAATGAGAGCAACCTATGCATAAGTGATAATTCATGCTTAAATGGATATCAGGCTCTATTGACAATACCTCTAGGAATACAAGAGAAATTTGTGCAAGTATTCACTAAATGGGCATAAGTAACAGCTATAAAAACTGAGTGTGCACATGAGAGAGAATGTAAGGCCCACAACAACTTCTTTGAGATAATCAATAGGTAGCCTCCCCCAAATTTTGGCACTTTATAAATTAGTATATTTTATAAGGAAAATTTTCCAAATACATGGTATATAAAAAAATAAACACTTTTACAAAAATGGTAGTTAATTTTGAGTTACTGTTTGTAAGATATTAATAATATAATTCTCGTAACTAGGCCTATTGACTAAAAACTTGCACTTGAAACTTGAAAAATGTATCCTTGAGTGAGGTAAAATATGCCTACCAACTACTCATTAGAACCAGAATAAAACCCCAAACCTCCTCACATTAAATAAATTCAAAAAATACTTGGCCCAATCACCCGTACATGAACTTTTCTAAAAAACTCTTTAGAAGGTGTTTTAATTAAAAATATGCAAAGATATTTTAAATAAAAATAAAAAATCCTTTAATTTTTTAATTATTTTTAGGGCATAATTAGGTTTTTATACTTTGAAAATGAGAAGAAGGGCTAGAGGCCCCATCATGGAGGAAGAACCCTATATGTATACATGTAGATCTTCGGTCCTGATAAAAAAACATAGAAAGATGCTATCTAATCTTTTCTCTATTGAAAATTCGGTCTTTTCTCTATCAATTCTAATGCTTAAAAAACCATAGGTCTAATGTAAATAACAAATCTTAGCTAAAAATATAAAAATTCTAGCTTCAACACCAAACTTAGATATGAAACAAGCATATATCCTTGAAAAAGATAAGCTGATAACATTCCACAAACAAGCAGTTACTAGTAAAGGTGACATCAAAGGCTAGATCAGATCTCTATCAAAACACCACACAGTCCTTAGTAATTTTTCAACACTACCAAAAAAAGAGAGGGCATATCTAAAAAAAGGAAAGATGTGAAGCTATCCTTTAACACCTAGGATTTCAATGCTACCTCTACCATGCAACTCTCTTCCATTGTAGATCTATCATGCACTTACAACACCTTCTCCACATTACTATAGTCTTCCTCTATTTTAATGAGCTTAGATGAGGGCATTAGGATCAGAATAGATCATAAATATCAAAATGCAAGTTATGTGAGGTATTGAGCATTAGAATAAGCTCTAGGAGGCCATAAAACTCAAGAATACCAGTCTCTTTATTGGGAATCCATGTAGAATCTCTTAAAACACAAGAAGGTCAAATGGTGAGTGGATATTTGAATGAAGTGTATCCATTAATAATATCATTCTTACTTAGAATGCTTCAATTAGAAAGCATCAAATCCAAGTTATAGATCTGGTAAAATATGACTATGCATATTGAAATGGCTTCACACAAAATGTTAAAGCACTTGCAGGTCTAAGATGAGCTGTTGACTATGTATATGATGAATTCCAAGGTACCACCTATAGATAAACCTCCAAAATAATATAAATAAGAGAGAATATAGCCTAAAATAGATTAAAATACCCTTATAATTTTTTCTCTCAATCATTTTAGGTGACTAAGGGATTTTAACAAATCTTGAGGTTTTTGAGATTTTAAAAAATTACACCAATTTTTTTTTAAACCCTCTAATAAATTGCCTCACAAATATGTAAATAAAATCTAGATTTCAAAACAAAGCTTAAAATATAACAAATCTGATAATTGTGAAGATGGATTGTCACTATGATACCATAAAGAGTTGTATTTGGGATCACTAGATCAATGAATGTAGATGATGGATCTATCTCATGAGTTGAGCAAGTGCACATCATAATGAAGTTGATAGTAAATAAAATCATGCATAGAAGAATATTGCAAAGAAATGAGAACAAATAAAATACTCCATATCATCTTGAATTATCAATACAAAAGAGAGGTGCATATATAGGTTGGAGAGAGAAAGATACCATACATTCTAGTGAATGTGGGACTAATCTTTCCAAGTAACCCAAATAAATATAGAGACCTAAGAAAGCTAATACAACCATGTAGGCAAAACCCAGTGGGAAAAAAGCCTACACCAATAAACTATAGACACCTAAAATTGTCCACAACTAGCTCTTGACTAGACTTCAGACTGATTCCTACCAACCATTGTAAATTAAAGCCTAAGAAATAACTAAACATCTCAACTTTTCTTTCACATTATTTATCAATGCTTATAATTGTTTTGAGACATCCCTAATTGGGTTATTCTAATGTATTCAATAATAACCTCTCATAGATTCATCCCTGATCACCTTATGACATCACAACTATCAATTTGGCCTATAAACCTATTAAGTGGGTCACTTGAATAAATATCAAATATTAAAAGAGATAAAATACTAATCAAAATCAATTAACAAGATAAATAAGATTAAATTCCTAGTTTAATTATCTTTTTAAAATTAATGAATATCTAAAAATGGAAATTCCAAAATTCAAAATATCAAATCCTTTCATCATTGATTTTATGAGTTGTCAATTTCTTTTAAAATATCCTAAAATATCTAATATGAAAGCTATTCCTAGTAATTGCAAATCATAATTACATGACAACAATTAACTCAACTGGAGTTAGTTGTAACTCACCTAGGTTTAGTTGGAACTCATTACAAACTTAAACTCAACCTTAACTCACTTTGGGTGAGAGTTAATTCCTAAGGCTATAAATACAAGGCCATACCCCTTAATTTGAAATAACAATCTTGGATATTATAGAATTATTATACAAGATTTACTCTATAAGACTCATGTAAGTAGTGTTACCATGCCCAAAGCTTAATCTAATCAACATCAAAGCTAATGTTCCAAGGAAAGAAGGAGCCAAAAAACCTCCATTGTCAAAGACTTCTTGATGCACAAGCCAAGAAAACCATTCAACAAGGCATTTGGGAGCTCCAAGGAAGGTAAAGGAGTTGTTTATTTTATGTTTTCTTTGTGCTTTCATTTAGTTTTTGTTACCTAAGCTCTCCCTAGTGACTATGGTAGAGGTGTTAGGATTTTAGTGTATTCATTTCATTTTTTTATGAGACTAACACATGACTAACCTCCTATCTACATATGCCTTGTCCACAGGAACTAGGTTGAGGCTCTGATGGTGGAGTGAGCTCATCACTAGTTTGCATATCTAAATGTGAATTAGTATTGGTAGGAGTATCTTTAATAAGTTTTTATTCAAGATAAGGCTTCTTAAGTTTGGTGACAATAACTTTGTGAGCAGGATTACAATGGTAGTTAGCCTTTGTCACATTCACATACTAAGAATTATTAAAATATTTATCATAGTTGGCATCAATAACACAAGCACATGCATTACAATGTTTTATATTGGGATATGATGATTGTGATTATTTTTCGTTTGTAGATTTAGAAATATAGGTTAATTATTTATAAGCCTCAAGGTATTTGTTATGGCAATGTTTGGTAATATCAACAAAATTAAAATTTTCCCCTAGGATGATAGCTAAAACATATTTTTGGAATGCATGACATGAATCATGAGAGTGACCAATGTGAGCATGGAACCAACAAAAATATGTTAGGATTGTCCCATGGTGGGGGAGCAATATTATTGTAGACAAAAGGTTTTGATAGGGATAACGAATTCTTCATTTCTTGTACACTAAAGGGTGGGTGGGAGGGAAGTTGATTATTTGATTTAGATGCTCCCATTTTTTTTTGGAGAGGCCTGGTTTGAGGATTATAAATGATGGTCATATTAGTTTTAGTTTGGAAATATTCATTTTTAAGCATTTGAAAATGTTCAAATTGAGCCACAAGGAAATATTTGATTATTTCATGATCAATAGTCTATTATAAGGTTTATGGAGAGATAATAGTTATCTTATAGAGGAGAGGGGATTTAAGAGTGTCAACAAAGATTTTGAAAATATTATCATCACTCATGTTATGGTCTAATTTATGAGATAAATACTTCCATTGTTTTATGAAAGTGTGAGAAGATTTGTTAGGAAGCTTCTTAGCATTTAATAAATGGCTAAAGTTATTTTAAGGAAGATCATTATGTTGGAATTCCTTAATTAGATCACTAAATAAATACTATAGTTGTGTAATGTAATGTATTGGAAGTTGGTTGTACCATTTTAGTGCATCTTGTATATAAGATATGATGAATCTAATCTATAAATCAGTCATAACTCAGAGAAGACAAATCAAACTATCCATTCCACTTGTTGGTACATTTAGAAAATTAGTGTCATGACCAATATGAATTTGCTAAGCCTAAATAAGGGATATCTTACCATAAAATATCACTATAGAGGGTTCCAAAGCTTCTAGTTGAGTAATACCACCTAATAACCCTAGCTAGGCGATATGATTCATAAAAAAAGAAAGTAAATATAATCTAGTGCTCACCAAAGCTTGTGGCACAAATGGGGGGTAATAAAAATAAATAATAAACATGTAAAAAATAAATATACTCAAGTCAATGTAGAAATAATACTAATAATGGATAATACATTCATAAGACATTATGCATGAAAATCTATCTACTAACAAAAGAGGAGTAAAAGTTAGGAATACTTACCTTGAAGATGAACCCATCATGCCTCAATGTCCCCCTTGGCCAATGGTTCTTTACAAGATGTTGTTTTGTTTTGTAAGGATAACAAAGATAGGTTAGCTCTAGGATACAAGACTTATCCTATGCATCCAAAAGACTTTATCCACAAGACAAGACTCTTCTCCAAAAAATTATGAAACCCTAAGCAATGAATCCTCAATTAGAATGGTGGATAAGCATATAAAGAAGCACAAATGAATGATTGTCTCTATTGGAAAAGAGGTGAAGGATGTGTTTATATGTCTAGATCTAACCCTAAACCCTTATGTAATTTTTGCTGACACAATTATCCTAGTTGACTTAGTTAGCTGGGGAATAGAGTAATTAAGTCCCAAACTAAGTTATTTGGGCTGTCTTAGCCCCGTAACATGCTCAATTCTCAAAATAGGTTAACCCATTAGACTATGTTTAGAGGATGATAAAAAGAGGTTTGGATTAGGTAAGGGATATTTAAGGTTTTGAATTTCTTGGAGGATCATGTAAAGGAGGTGTAAAAATCTTAGGTAAATATATAATAGGGACTTATGTTGGTTGTAAGTGGTGGTATAGGGAAAAATAATATTGAAAATCACCAATGGTTTTCCCACCCCTTTCCCAGTGTACCCTTTAAGGCACACACTCAAAGATATTGAGACTTGGGATGTTATTATAAGAGAGAAATCATCAATAATTAATAAAGTTTAAAAATATTATGTATATACATATGCCCCACTAAAATCTCATCATGTGTCACATAGTTAAAATGTAGGATGGTGCTTTAGGAAAAGAACACAATAACACACAATGCTGAGCTAAATAAATCACTATATTTTAAAGCATAAAATATCTAAATGTAAATGACTAAAAAAGAAATAATTGAAATAAATAATTAGTATATGTGTACCTTGACTTACCTTTATTGCTTAATGGTTATTTGTTGTGTTTGTAGTTTTATTTCTGGAAGGTGTAGAGATAGGTTTGGATAAACCATTAAGATACAAAACTAAATATCAAAGACAAACAAATACAAAAAAGTCAAAATAACTGACATATGTTTGCATGACATATTTGGAAGTTTGGAAAACTAGGGTGATAAATGATAAGTTAAGACCAAATTATCAAGTTAAATTTAGATTAAATCATGTAACCAAAAAGCCAAGGCTACTAAATGACCAAAAAAATCAAACAAAAAGAATTCCTTAGATAAAAAAGTGGAAAAATAAATCAAACCAAGGATGTGTAAAAGTAGTATGATAATTCTAACATCAATGTATAAAGGAGTAACAAACCAAACTTTAGATAAATATGGAAAAGAAACAGAAAGTAAAACAACATTGATGAGTGGGAAGTAACAATCCAAACTCCCTCAACAATAGAAAAAGTACATGAAGTAAAAATAATATTGGTGAGTGAGAAAAAATAACCCAAGCTCATTTAACAATGGAAAAATTATAAAAATAAAAAACAACATTAGTGAGTGAGAAGTAACAATCTAAATTGACTCAATAATGGAAAATGTACATAAATATAGAAAAAAATGTAGTTTTCCAAAAAATAATGATAATGAGTGTTTTAAATTATTTAAATAAAACAAATGAAATTCTAAAAATGTAAAGTAATGGTGTAAATAAATAATCCATAGTCACTCAAGCAGACTATTTTGTTCTAAAGATAGATAAAACTAAAATAAAGTAGTGCGAGCATGTTGTAAGATGTGAAGAAGAGAGAATATAAAAGTGAAAAAACTAATTTAAAATAAAAATTTCTTATCAAGGGGAGAATGAAATGGGTTGTGGGGGAGATGTAGGAAAAATCAAGGTAGAGAAACTCTTTATTTAAGTCAAGAAACTAAAATTAAGTTTGTCAAAACAAGATGATTTTTGACATTAAAGACTCTAAAGAACATCTCCTAACCACACAAATCTTGGGTTATCAAATGAAGTATGAATATCATCCCATGAATGCTATATGCATAAAAATTAAAATGGACCTACCTTTCCACAACATGTTTCCCATTCTTTAGGTCCCCTTATAGAGCCATTGATATACTTTGAAGATTGGGTACTTGTGTTAGAAAGTAGGTAACACTATAGAGAATTTTCAATTCTCTTATCCCAATCTACTAGTCTACCGTACCCTAATAGACCTTGGATATATTATGAGTCCAACTATGGAGTTTGAGCTTAGATTAGGAATAGGAGATGTGTTATGAATCATATATTTTCATGCGATGTTGACTTTTTTAATTTTATATTGCCTTTTGATCATTATTTTTTGTTAATGATTTGGATTTTAACTTTTTTATGGCTTTTTCTATTCTTCCTCCATACAAATTTGGAGAACCAAACATGGGTGCTAAAAATGACTATCATTTGAAAACTTTGAACTTGGTTTCTACGAAAGAGGACTTAAAGAGCATGGTGTTTAAGAGTCTTGTTTGTTTATGTTAAATAAAAGTGATATCTTGATTTCGATCATTTTATCCATAGTGGAGTGTAAGGAAGGGAGACAATGGGAAATAAACATGAAATAATTTGAATTACCTCAAACATAAAAAATGTGACAATGTGAAAGGTATACAATGACAAGTAAGTATGATTCCTTATCATAAGGATGTATGCAAGTGTATGGGAACATTATATAATAGTTTTTTGTGTAAATTTTATTCATAAAAGAAATAAAAACTAAGGTTGAGAATATGGAATCACAAACTTCTAATCATTTTTTGAATTCTAAAAAGAAAACTCAGTTTTTAAAAAGGTTTGAAAGAATACATAAATTTTATGAGGACAACCTAGTCATATCCATGGTCTTAGACCAAAACTCAAAAAATTAATCTAAGTAGGTGAAAAAAGTGGTGTTAGTATTTATGAGGAATGTCTAGTCCTATCCATGGTCTTAAACTATAACTCACAAAAGAAAGAAGAGAATGAAAAAGGTTTATAAAATAAAAAAATGAATGATCAAAAGAGAAAAGGCATTAAAAATGGATGTTTGAAAGAAAAAGGTATTAATGAGAAAAACTAGATTGTATCCATGGTATTACAATGCGACTCATGAATTAAATGAAACTAAAAACTAAAGGACCAAAGAAGAGGACTAAGGTTTATGTATAGAATAGACTGTTGAAGAGAAGAGATCATTGGAAAAGTCTTGAATGAAGTGTTAGTAGGGAAATATATATAATTTATGAAAAATAAAGGAGATATTTATTTAAAAATTACGTATTGGTGGGGTTTTTAGAAAATATGGCCTTCATTGGTTTGTAGATGATAAGTACTAAGACCAAGAATGTCTTTTACTAAATAAAGTCACCACCATTTTTGGGCATGTTTTCCTTCTTTTTTATTTGTGTAATCTAATTTTAGGACTAAGTCACCAACATTAAATGTTTAGACTTTGACCTTTTTGTTATGTTATTTATCAATGCGAGTCTTGTATTGGTGGTTATGTTGTAAAGCAGCCAAATGGTGTTCATTAAGAAAGTCTAAAGAATGAAGATGAGCTTAATGTAATTATTCATCAGGAACTATACCATGAAGACATATATGTAAAGATGGGTGTTTAACTTATAATGGTAATACTTATTTAGAACCATATACTATTGAAAATGGTGTTGCCCTATTGGTAGTACATATACTAGAATGGTAAGCCCAAAGTGTGGGATGGACGTGAAAGAGCCAATCAGTACGAGTTTATTGAATAGTATTTTGTAAGATTTTATTTAGAATTTTTTTAGTATCCTATGCTTGGAAATTACATTTATGGCATTAAGGTGTAGAAAATTTGTGGTAAATTTTAAATTTAGCACATTATTGTTTCATGTCCTTGTTTTTGAAATTATCACCATTGTTAGAGATGATGGTATGAGGAACTCCAAAATGAAAAATGATTTGGTTAAGGATAATTTTTAAAATATTGGTTCTCATGACATTGAAAAGAGGCATGGATTCTACCAATTTGATAAAATAGTCAATATAAATAATGATAAAGACATGGCTATCTTATGATTGAGGTAATTTACCAATGAGGTATAAAAACCACATAGAGAATGGATAAGGAGACTCCACTATTTGGCAAAATTGATAGCATCCTTTTCTATATTAGGACAAAATTAACCCATATGTAAGCATTTGTAGGCTATATCATGTCTGTTATAGTGACCATTGTAAATGTCCCCATGTTCTTGTTTTAGGAGAGGAGGAACCTCTTCTTCCATTAAAAAATAGAGTAGGGTTCCTTCTACATTATAGTAGTAAAGGGTGTTGTAGCTAAACACAAAATTTAAATCTTATTTATGTATTTTAGTCTTTTCATGAGAATCCATGTCTAGAGGGTAAGTTTGATGTTCAAGAAATTGGATTATGTTTTCATATAATGGGCTTTATCGAATAGTGATAACCTTAATGTGACAAATGAGTGAATCATTTGGTTTGATAGAAGAAGGTGATTATATTATTTGGATAATAAATTGGGAATCATTGAATACTTCATGAGGGTGAAATAGAGATGTTAATGAAACAAAATCAACTATGGCATTTTAATCTCTTAGAATTGGTTCAATGGTAAAAGAGGTAAATTCTTTGGCAAGTGTGGTAGACATTTTATGATATGTTATTAAAGTTTCACTTTCACATTGATAATCATCATTAACCTAGCAATATATAAGTTGTGAGTCACCCAAATCATGTAGATATGGGATATTTAAGTCGAGTGTGGCTTTCATGCCTAACATTAGAGATTTATATTTGACCATGTTATTAGTGACATCAAAAGTTAATCAAAATGATAAAGGTATGATCTTACCATGTGGGTTTGTTATAATGCATCTTACCCCAACTCCTTGGAGGAGTTTTTCACTATTAAAGTGGAGTGTCCAGGTGTCTTCATGTAAATTAATGGTAACTCCAGGTAGTTCTTTGATAACTACGTTAGGTTTAGTAGTATCAAAAGTGATATTGGTATCTTCTTGATTATATTCTTCTAGATCAGTAATGAAATTATGAAAATAATATTTAAGAGAGATAAATTGGTTAAGACATTCGATATAAATAATTTTGTCATCAGGGAGACTATCTTGAAGGTGATTTTTGGTTGGTAAAGGTGCTACTACAAGTTGGTTGATAATGACTTGTCCTTTGATAGATTTTTGTGTAATAATTCAAAGGTTAAATTCCATCAAGAGGACCATCCATATGCCAATCATATCTCCAATAAAAAATGATTTGGATAATAAATGACAAAGTGGATCAGAGTGAATAATGACATAAGTGGTCTGGTAGAGCATATAATGATGAATATTTTCAACTACAAAATAGATAGTAAGATAATCTCATTCTACTTTGGTATAATGTTTTTCATAATAAATAAGTCTCTAACTAATGTAATAGATAGATTATAATCTACCATTATCATCTTGTTGGGAAAGCATTACCCAAATTGATATAGGGTAAATAAGGTATATAATATTAAGGGATGGTAGTTTGAAGGCGGTCGAAGAGTAGGATGATGGAACAAATATTATTTCATATTATCAAAATATTTTTGGCATGAATCTATACATTCTAGAGCATTACCTTTATTAAGAAGGGAATCGATAGAGTATACATGGTAAGCAATTTCTAGGATGAACCATCGAATTACCCCAAGTTTTCCAAGGTAAGTGCATATGCCAAGAATAGAGTGAGGAATATAAATGTTGATGATAGTGTTTATTTTGGACATATCAACATTAGTTCCTCTAAGAGACTAAGAACCCTAAAAATTTACTATATGTAACTCAAAATACACATTTGTATGGGTTAATTCTAACTTTAATTTGATTAGTCAATCAAAAATGATAGCTACATCAGTGAGGTGCATTGTACAAATTTTAGATTTGATAATGAGATCATCAACATAGGTTTCCACTATCTTATGTATAATATAATGGAAGATGTGGGTCATTACACATTGATACGTTGCTCCATAATTTTTAATAGGGAAGGCATTTTGATGTAATGATAAGTGTCCCATTATATAGTAAATGTTGTTTTATGTTGGTATTTAGGAGATATGTGAATTTGGTTATAGTCTAAGAAATTGTCCATAAGTTATAACATCTCATATCGAATGGTGGAACTAAATATAACATCTATTGAAGGTAAGGGGAATTTATCTTTTGGACATGCTAAGTTAAGATTATGAAAATCAATACATATACGAATGACCATGGTGACTTTTTTATGAATGAGAATGATGTTTGATACCCATTTTGAGTAGTTAATAGGTTTTATGAATTTTTCATGCAAAAGTTTAATGATTTATTTGTGACATAAGGTAGAAATTTTAGGTGGAACTTTTCATTATTTTTGTCTAACAGGTTTTTCATCTAGGTAAGTGATGATATTATATACAATGATGTTAGGATAAGTACCTAGCATATATTCATATGACCAAGAAAATGTTTCATGATACTTGTCAAAGAATAATCTAAATTTATCATCCTCTATTGGGGTGATTTATTTAGAGGCTGTGATAGGTCAAGGACATGGTGGTGTACCATATTCTATTTTGTGCTTTCTTCAATGAGCATAACATTTTAGTTTTGGAAATGATATGAATCATGATGAAGAAAATAAATAGGATTTTTTTAGGACCCACACTAGCAATGAAATTATTAAAACAAGGAACTTTTCATGTGAAGTTTCCAAGTTTATGATGTTATCAGGGAAATTGAGGTTCATAGTGTTGGGTGAATATTTTGTCAGCCAGCTAACTGGTGACCAAAATAGTTCCTATCACCATAGTATAGGGAGATTGGTTATCCAATGTTGTAGGTTTACCACATCCAAAGGGGACAAATCTCTCCTCTCATTAAGGGGAGGTTCCCTATTAAATATACAGAGGCTATATACTATATATATAAGCAAAAAATAATACACAGGGGTGGAATGAACCATCCATCTCTCTTTTTTCAGAGATGATGCTAATAAATAGAGGAGAAATCTTGGGTGATTGGTGAAGGCACTTCTTTTAGAAGTAACATTCAACCAAGATCCAAATCCCTTCCTAGATAGTAGAAATCCTGGTGAAGCAACAAAAGGCACTTCTCTTCTTTCAAAAGTGCTTGTTCTTCAAAATAACAAGACTCTTTCTGGTAACAAGTGACTAGTAACCGGGTCCAAAGTAACCAACAATCTAAGATGTAGCTCAATGTCTCCACCTTGACTACCCTAGAGTGAGGTATGAAGAATAATGGGGGTACAAAGTCATCCCAAGATCCTTTACATAGAAATTTAAAAGAAAAACACACACTGAAAACAATTATGTCAACACAAAGTCTGAAAGTAACTAGTTTTGGGACACCTTCCTTATCACTTCCACTAGATCTACTTGTTAAATTAAATAAACAAGAACACATTCAGAAGATAGACATAAGAATAATCTCCTAAAATGGTACAAGCTATATAGCACAAACTCTATGAATCACTTGCTTTCTCATTCAGATAAAATAATATGAAATACAATCTGAGCTCAAAGTCTCAATATTTGCCTTTCAATTTGGGTAGAGTTTTGCTTCTATATTTGAGAAGATCTCCTTTGCATAATGAGAGAAATTAAAATGTATAGCAACTACGCAAGGCTTGGAACTTTTTTCCATGGGATGACCCATGCTACAGTCAACATCTTCAAAGCGCCTTCAGTTCTATCTAAAGGGACCATGCCTAGAACAATGCATTGCATTAACTATGGCATGTCCATTCTTCTAACATGTCTCTTCTTTGTTATGGATTGTCTAGTCCTTTTCTTGATATCTACATAGCTATCCAATTTCACCATTACTTTATGGAAGAAAAATAGGCTTGCATCCTTGATTTGGTGCACCCAGAAGTCTAAGTCTAGTTGAGCCATTGTTTCACCTACTGGAAATAATTCTTTTGAAAATATTTTTGGTCCTTTGCATTGATCATCTCTTCCCTATAGTAATTTAAATATTTGGAATCTCTAGTTGAACCATTGCTTTAATTGAACTTGCCTTTGGAATCATCCATGTTGCTTCTTTGTCCTTTATAGCCCTTCTTGTCTAAGTCTTTGGGGGGTCCTTTTGGTGTCTTTGACAAGTGGCAAGTTCTGCTATTATGAAACTCATTAGAAAATTATAGAAAATGGGGTCCACGACACATTTTGCTCAAGCAAATCAAAAAGGGGAACACGAATGCAAACACTTATCACATTCCACTGAGTCATAACAAGACACATAATGTATTTCACTTAACTTATAGAAGCTTTAGAAACCTTTGGGGGTCCTGCAGAAGATGACATGTGGTAGCTTCCACTCTACTTTATAATGGACACATGGCAGCTTCTGTTGCATTGTCTTTTTCCATCAGGCATTTTTCCATGGGATTTTCTCTTCAGTTGGGCTTTTACTTCAGACAAAAGTCTAAAGGAATTCATTCGGGCTCTGCCTTAGTCATTTTCTCATGGAAAATAATTCTAAAAGAATTCTAATGGCTCTTTCACTTAATAATTTCCTTCAGATAAAAAGTTTGAAGGAAATGTTCTCTGTCGGCCTTTGAACAAACCCAAAGGAATTCTATCTTTTCGATCAATAACTTGGTTTTTCCTTTAAGTTCCACACTCTATTTGAATTTCCATGGATTTTCCCTCACTTTAAATTTGATGTCTAAGGGGCCATCAATGGTCGCTAGCTGCTTGAACCATGTTGAACCTTGAACCTATTGAACCTATGAAAGTTCATTGGTTCATTGGTTCATTCTGTCTCTTTTGTTCCATTGCTTCTTGGTTCAATTGCTTCCCCACTCCTTGGTTGAACCATCCGTTGAACCACCTGTTAGCTACTTTTTACTTGACTAAGGCCACCTTTGAACCTATGAACCATTGAACTTTGAACTCTTTTAGTTCAAAGTTTAATCGGTTCATTGGTTCATCCTTTGTCCGTCACTTGTTCTTTCTAAGCTCTTTGATCTTCATCACACTGGTTGAACCTTTGAACCTATGAACTCATTGAGCCTTTTGGTTCAAGGTTCAACAATTCAATCAGTTCTTTCTTTTTATTTGCTAAAGTCCTTTTGATCTTTTTGAACCAAATGCATTGAACCATTTGGTTGTTGAACCTATTGAACCATTGAACCCGTTGAACCTTTGAACCAAAGTGGTTCAAATGTTCAACGGTTCAAGCCTTGTTCTCTTTGATGAGTGTTTTGAAGCTGTTGAACCTTGAACCCATTGAACCCTTGAACCTTTTTGGTTCAAGGTTTAACAGTTCAATGGTGCTTAGAAGCTTGCTGATTGAATTCTTTTGATTGAACCAAGGCATTGAAACAGTCCTAAAAATGACATAAGTGTTAGAAACTTGTTCTTTTGATTGAACTCACTTGTAGAAGCCTTTGAACCTACTAATTTCAAGCATGTTAAGTTTGTAGAAACATATCTACAGAGTCTATAGAAATCAACCTATGAAGCCCGTAGAACTTGGCTTGCAGAGTCTATAGATTCAAGCCTTCAGAGTCCATAGATTCAAGCCTGTAGAGTCCGTAGATTCAAGCCTGCAGAGTCCATAGATTTTTGAGAAGCTTGAAAAATGAGGAATTTAAATTTTTGAAACAAATTTCTGAGAAGGGAAGGGAGAAATTTTGGTCTTGTAGGACCAAGATAGCTCATATGTTGTTCCAAAAAAATGAGTGACATTTTTGGGGACCAACACATAGCATGGGTAGTTCAAGTATAGATTAATCACTAAAGAGCATGGGTAAAGGTCCATAGTATTTGACATCTAGTTTAATTTAAATGATTTTATTACCATTATAATCATGTTCAAAATTTACTTGTTGTACATATGTGGCTTTAACATCTAAGGTAATTTTAGGTGTAGTTTTTATTTTAGGTTGAGTGGAGTCAATCAGATTGGTGATAGGTGTGTTACGTTGTGTTGAAGATAGAGGTTCAATTGAATTAAGGTGGGTAGAATCATGATAAGGAAGACAAGTTGGTAGATTTTTTGGTTGTGTAGAAAGTGTAGATTTTAATTTTTTTAGAGTTGAGATATTTTCAAGAACCCATGGGGTGTCTAATAGTGGAGGATTAATGGGAGATACATGACCTTTAATTTATGATTCAATATCAGTTGATATGTGAATGACATGGACATCAAATTTGAAGGAATACATTTTGGATAATGTTTGTTGATAGTGTTGTGCATCTAAGTCTCATGATTTAGCTTAGGACATGATATAATTATCATGATATGTGTGGGAAATAGTGCATGCATTTGTTTTTAAGGGAGAATAAGAAGTGGATATGCCTAAATCACTAAATTTATGGGGAGACATTGTTAAATGATATTTAAATAATTTGGACATTCTATCTTCATCACATTTGAAATCATTTTTTATGTAAGAAGCTTCATGTGCATTACATGGAGGAATTTTTTTGGTGATATCATCAACTAGAGGGATGGTACAAACATGTGTAAGTAAATAAGGGGGAATCCACTCCAAAGTATAATGAGGTAATTTAGTGGTATTACAAGTATTTTATAAATCATTAGGTTCATCATCATAATCATCAAGAGTGACCTATAAATCTAGATTCATGTTAACAAAATTATGTAGAGGTGCATTGTTAATGCATGGAATGGTTGGAATCTGATATTGAGATTTGGGATTTGGTAATTTTATACTACATGGATTGGGATTGGCCTCATACTTCTAGAATTTTCCATTATGGATGAATTTAATACATTTACTACTTGATGAGGCAATATCCCTCATACTGTGTGTCCATTGGAAACCTAGGAGTATGTTATAAGATAATGGTAAATCAAAGACCCTGAGCTTGGTACATATATTATTAGGTTCAATAATGAGGGGGATACAAATACAACCAATTGGTTTTTGATTTATCTTACCAAATATTTGACATCTAAGATGAGTTTGTTTAAGTTGATATTTGGTATATCTAATTTTTTGAATTAGCTAAAAGGAGGTAACATTAATTATTAATCCTTCATCTACTAAGAGGTTTTAGATAAAGTTGTTATTAATTTTAATTTTAATGAACAGAGGTGGATCATTGGCTTGAAAAAGAATTTCATTGTTAATCATGTCTTCTTCAAGAAATTCTATGGAAAGTTTAGAAGAGGTACAAATAGTTTCAATAGTATGTACTTTTATAGGTGAAAGGTCTTTTGGAGGTTTTCACACATCAAGAGATTGTGATTCTTTAATGTCTTGTAATTGTTTCATTATAAATTTATGATGAAATAGATAAGTAAAAAATTAAATCCATAAGGGGTAATTTATAGGGCATTGAATTGAGTTCTTCGAATAAATTCCAATGTGATTTAGAAGATGAAGAACCAACATGAGGTTTGTGAGGTACAATGTTTTTGTAATAATAGGAGAAGTAGATTGAGGTTATGGTTATGGGAGTGTTTCCACATTTGGTTTAGAAGGTATGGTAGTGGTAGTTGTAGTGTCTTTAAGTAATTGTTCTTTAGTTGATGGTTTTTTAGGTTTAGTGACAAGATCTTTGTGGAAAGGTTTACATCTATAATTGACTTTGGATGCATTCCAATATTTTAAAATGGTATAATATTAGTCATAATTAGCATCAATTTTACATATATCTTCATCTTCATGTTTTGGGTTAGAATTAGAAAAAGATTTTTGAGGTTTAGATGATGAAGGCTTGTTAAATTATTTCTTTTGAGAAGCTTTGATAGAATCATGATGACATATTTTGATAATAACATCATGGTTGAATGTATATCCTAACATAAAATAACAACAAATTTGACTATCCCATGATAAGTTTCATGACAATGACTTACATCGGCATGAAACTAAAAAAATTTGTTAGGATTATACCATGTAGGTGGATTATTAGTGTAGGTGAAAGGTTTAGATGGAGATAATAATTGTTTAATTTGTTGAATTATTGATGGTGTATGGGAAGCTTGGGGTTATCCACTTTGACTATTCTTGTTTTCATTTGAGGAGGATTGCTAGTAATCACATTAGTGGAATTTTGGAAAGACCCCTTGAGGGATTTATGATTTGCCTCAAATTGTTTCATAAGAAAGTCTTATCTCTTATCTTGATCAATTACATCATTTAGATTTTGTGGAAATTTTTTTTGAACCTTATATTATGTTAGGACTTGTTCCAAAGTCTTAACATTAGGTTAGATTTTTGGTAGGTAATAAATAATTATTGTAAATGGGGCATGCATCTTTTAGTAAAGACACCCCCATAAAATAAAGTTACTTAGTTTTAATTTTAGGTAGTTTTCATGTTTTGTATTTATTAATTAGAACTACCTTATGGGTTGTTTTCCCGTAAATTGTTGGTTATATGTTAGTTGTTTTTACCGGTCATTGATAAAATTATATAAAAAAATGTTTACATTTTAAAAGGGTTAACAGAGTAAAAGGCACCCTTATGTACTTGTTTTTTTGAATATTAATAAAATACTTGTGCACTCGCACTAAGCGGGGATAAGATTCAAACTATTTTATTCAAGGAATTATCAGTGGTATTAGAGCATGGTAATTTTGGGAGCTTGGTGAATTTGAAAGGAGCAAGGTGAAAAGTCAAATTCATGTGAATTCATTGGCATGAAATAAGGTATGCCATATAGTAAAATTTTTATTGGTTTAAATGTTTGAAAAATTATTAAATTAGTTTAATTTTTCAAATATTTTTTACATTTAAACTTGTGTTTTTCATATACCACCATCTGGGCATTTTGATCATTCATAATCCATTAAAATTGTGTTCAAACTCCTAATTTAGCATAAACAATAAATTTTTAGCATTTTAATGTTATTAAAATTCATTATTTTTTTGCACAAATGGATTTGTACAGCCTGTTTACTTGTGAAAAACCTCTGAAACTTCCCTTCATGGCTACCATTGTTAATTCATTTCATTCTCAAGCCTCTTAAAATCCAAAACACCTAAAAATATTGTTAAAACCCCTAATTTTTTATCCTCAAGGAAAATATATAATTTTTGCTAAGTTGTACGGCTTGTGGTATGGCCTTCCAATGCCTTGGCTAAGATTTGAAGCTATTCTCTGCAAAAAAACCTTAAAATTTTGTTAAAACTCAGCCAAAATCAATTTTATCATGCCTGTATGGATTTGTAGGGCCTATAAGAGAGAGAATAGGTGAAGAGAAATTACCAGAAGCAGACATGGCATCTCAGGCAAGCATGGCATAGATATAAAACTTAGGAAACTTTTTTTTTTCTATTTCTAAAGTTTGTTCAAATATTTCTCTTAGCTGGGTCCCATGGGAGGAAGCCTAAGTGAGAAAGATTGAAAAGGGAAAAATCTTGGATTTATTTACATATATGTAATTTTTAAAATTTTTTTCCCTCATCCACAAAATCTAGAATAAGTAGAAATTTCTGAGTATCATATCTTGACAGTGCTCTTAGAGCAATTGGTTAAAGTCATTTTGTAAGACGTTTGCAAAGGAGGAGGTCAAGGGTTAAAATCCCTTCTGTTTGGAAAAATTTCTTTTGATTTAGATTATACTTTTTGTAAAAGGAATATTCCCTTTTAAATCAGCCTTTTGTATGCCTTGAAAGTTGTAAAACACATACTTATTGTATTGTGTTGTTTTAAATTTTTGAAAAAGGGGAATTCAATCATATTTCTTTTACAGTGTTGTGGTGATATAAGGGTGTGATTAGTGGAATAAGGTTGTAATTTGGAGAAATAAGGTGTAATAATTGATTTTTGGTGAGTTTAAGTGCAAAACCCATCAAAAATTCTTGTTTTTATTTTTTTACTCTATGCGGAGGTTAAGTGAAAAACCCCGTAGAAGTAGTGTCTCATGCAGTGAGTGTGATATTTGTTTCATATTTTTTGCATTTTGTCACACTTTTATCTAATGCACTTGCTTTCATTTTAAGATGCCAAAAATTCAAAATTTTCTTTCAGATGGTGATAGATTAACAATTTCCAATTACTCTGATTGGAAATGATTGATGGAGGCTTCACTAGTTTTTAATGAGTTATGGGATATTGTCAAGAATGAAAATCCCACATTGCCAACAGAGCAAGCTAAATTAGATGTATTTAATTTTTGTGATTCTAAGGCTTTAGCTCTCATTAAATGCTTTATACTCATGATACTTATGTTCATATTAGAAATTCTCCTCATAGTTACACTGCATGGAAAACATTGTCAGATTTGTATGATAAGAAACCTAAGCATAAGAAGATAGATATTCATATGCAATTGTTTAATTTGTCATTAGATGAAGATGGGGATATGGGAGAATGTCTAAGTTGAAAAATATCACTACTGAGTACACTAAGGTTGGTTTTGGAAAACTATATGATGACCTCATAGTCACTGCTGCTTTGAAAGGACTACCAGGGTCCTATAGGAATTTTGTTGAAATGTTGCATGTCTCTGACAAGATCACAGGCATCACCTTTGATAAGTTGGCTAATTTTCTCATCCAACATGACCTCTCTCTACCCAATAAATCCAAGAAAACTAAAGAAGCCCATGTTTTAGAGCCAAAGCCTAGTTCATCTTCATCTGGGCATCAAAACAATAAAGGAAACAATTATAGAGGGTGTCGAGGTTACAAAGGAGGCAGATATCAAAATAGAGGTAGGGGCCATTCAAATAATCAACAATTTAACCAATCACATTAACATGAAACAAGTGGTTGAGGACATGTTCACAACTCATATAGGGGTAGAGGTCGAGGTAGACCAGATATTCAGTGTCATAGATGTGGAAAATATGGTCACATTGACTCACAATGTAGGATTCCTTTTGATAAAATTCAAAGGCCACAAAAAGTGACTAAGACTAACTCTACTCAGTATGCTGATCATGACTATGATGAGTCTAGTAATGTTACCCATGAATCTGCATTCACTACTTTGGGGTACATTGATTATATTGCATATGAGGCTAGAGATGAGCTCAAAGATGTATGGGTTTTAGACATAGGAGCAACCAAACACATGAAATTTAGGAGAGATTTCTTTTGGTCTTTTAAGGAAGCTTCTCTCTCTTCAGTTGCCTTAGTAGATAAGTCTATGCATACACCACTAGGACTTGGATCTATTCAGATTCTTCTTCCTAATGGGTCTATAAAATACTTAGAGGATGTTTGGTATGTTCCCATATTAAAGAAACACTTACTCTCTTTGGTAACTATTTGAAAGAAAGGTTATCAAATTGTGCTTGAAAATGGGCTCATTTACATCAATTCAGTGAAAAATGATTATAAAACAATGTATACAGGATATGAGGATGGAAACTTGGTTCAATTGCATTGTAAAGTGCTTCCTCCCACTATATAACTTGTGGCAATTGTTGACACAGGTACATGTACTATATCTACACAATGGTTATGGAATCTCTGCTATGGACATTTGAATATCCACTCTTTATTAGATTAACAGAGATATGGTATGGTGAATGGGTTGCCCACTTTTTGCAAAGATAGTATTCTTTGTGAGTCATGTGTTTTGGGAAAACAAAATCGAGAAAAATTTCCTAAACAGTCATCTTAGAGAGCTAACAGATGTTTAAAATTAGTTCATAGTGATGTATGTGACATGAAAAAGTCATCCACTAGTGGGTATAGATACTTTGTCTTGTTTATTGATGACTTATCTCAGATGACTTGGGTATTTGTTATTAAAAACAAATCTGAAGTTTTTGCTAAGTTTATTGATTGGTTACACTTAGTCGAAAAAGAAATAGGTTCACATTTGGCCACTCTTCATTTAAATAATGGAGGTGAGTATACCTCAAATGAATTTTTAGATTATTGTCAAGAACATGGCATTCATCGACAATATATTAATGCTTATACTCCACAACAAAATGGAGTATCTGAGTGGATGAATAGAACTTTAGAGGGCACATCACATGCCATGTTGCACTATAAACAACTTGATGATAAGTTTTGGGCAGATGCTATTGGTACTGTAGTGTATTTGAGAAATAGGTCCCCCATAGTTGCACTTTTAGGGAAAAATCCATATGAGGCATGGTATGGGTTTAAACCCAAAGTTAAACACTTGAAAGTGTTTGGTTGTCTTTGTTTTGCTTTGGTTCCTATTAAACATAGAACTAAGTTGGAACCACAAAGTCAAAAATGCATCTTTATTGGTAATTTTGAAGATAAAAAGGGGTTTCATTTGCTTTCATAGGATTCATGCAAATTCATAGTGAGTCGAGATGTAATATTTGATGAGTTTGGGACTATGAGCACTGTAGAGATTGATTCTCAACTTGATAGATTAGAGAGGAAACATACAAAAAGAGATAAGGGTTTGAATAATGGGGATAAATTTTCAAAGTTATGGTATGAAACTCAAATTCCTTCACTTTCCTCTCTTTTATCTACAAGTTCACTAGTTGATGACTTAAAAATTGTTGAAAATTCTCTAAGTCCCTCTTCAAATGATGCACATAATGAGAATTTTGGAGTCCCTAATTTGAATAATTTGTATAAATATATAAAATGGGCTCAAAGTAATTGTTTTGACTTAAAAGCAGATGAAGTTGGTTTAATAGGGCCCAATAATTCTCAAAAATAGGTAAATTATGCTATGGTTGTTACTACTTCTTCCTCTGAGCCATCCACTTTTGAGGAGGCATCTACTGAACATGTTTGGCAACAGGCAATGAAAAATGAGTATGATGCCATTCTTAACAATAATACATGGGTTTTAGTTGATCCTCCTCCACATGTTAAACCCATTAGTTGTAAATGGGTTTATAGGACTAAGCATAAATCAGATGGCTCCATTGATAAACATAAGGCACGACTTATTGCAAAAGGATATGCGCAACAAGAAGGTATTGACTATGAGGAAACATTTACACCAACTACCAAATGACACACTATTCATATGGTACTTGCCTTAGTAGCATAAAGTGGTTGGAAAGTACATCAATTGGATGTTAAAAGTGCTTTTTTAAATGGTGATTTATAGGAAGAAGTATATATGAAACAACCTCAGGGTTTTGAATAAGTGGGTGCTAAACACAGTGTGTAAATTAATTAAAGCTTTGTATGGGCTCAAATAGGCACCTAGGGCTTGGTATGATAAAATGGATTCATACTTTAAATCCATTGGTTTTCATCATAGTGAATCTGATGATACTCTCTATTTTTGAGTGCAGGGTAAAAAAATGGTGATACTTGTTCTCTATGTCGATGACTTGTTTATCACAGGTAATGATGAAAACTATAACAAGTCTATGAAGAAATAATTAAAAGATGAGTTTGAGATGATAGATCTTGGACTTATTCACTACTATCTAGGCATAGAGGTAACTCAGAAAGAGCATAGTATTTTCATTTCACAAACTAAGTATATTTTTGAGTTATTAGAGAGGTTTGGCATGAGTGATTGCAAACCTACCCTCACTCCCATGGAAAGTAATTTGAAATTTTTTAAGGATGATAGTAGTACCTTTTTTTATGGCACCACATACAGAAAATTGGTGGGAGGTTTGATATACTTGATGACTACCAGGCCTGATATTTTATTTTCGGTTGGAATTTTATCTAGGTTTATGCATGAGCCTAGAGAAATTCATTGGCATGTAGCAAAATGAGTACTTCATTACCTTTAGGGAATGAAAACATATGGCTTTGAATACTATTGCAACAAAAACTTTAAACTTGTTGGATATTGTGATGCAGATTTTGGTAGATGTGTGGATGATAGAGTGTCAACCATAAGATACACTATTCATATGGGTTCAACTACCATTGCTTGGTGTTGTAAGAAGTAGGATATAATGGCCAATTCATCAGTAGAATCAGAGTATATTGTAGCATGGGATGCTTCCAGATAAATTGTTTACCTTCATCATATTCTTGAAGATCTTCAGGTTTCTTAGTTTGCTCCTACACAGTTATACATTGATAATAAAGTGCAATCAAGATGTCTAAGAATCTAGTGTTTCATGCAAAAACAAAAAATATGGATGTCAAATACTATTATCTATGAATGCTGGTGGTAAAGAAAGCTCTTGATCCAATATATTTCCCAACTACTGATCAAATAGCTGATATCTTCACAAAACCCCTTGATAGAATGAAATTTGAAAAATTTAGAAAAATGCTTGGTATGTGTCCAAAGACCTGACTTTGGATCATAGGGGGGTTTGTTAGGACTTGTTCCAAAGTCTTAACATTAGGTTAGATTTTTGGTAGGTAATAAATAATTATTTTAAATGGGGCATGCATATTTTATTAAAGACACCCCCATAAAATAAAGTTACTTAGTTTTAATTTTAGGTAGTTTTCATGTTTTGTATTGATTAATTAGAACTACCTTATGGGTTGTTTTCCTGTAAATTGTTGGTTATAGGTTAGTTATTTTTACCAGTCATTGGTAAAACTATATAAATCAATGTTTGCATTGTAAAAGGGTTAACAGAGTAAAAAGCACCCTTATGTACTTGTTTTTTTGAATATTAATAAAATACTTGTGCACTCACACTAAGCAGGGACAAGATTCAAACTATTTTATTCAAGGAGTTATCATATTAAAGCAAGTGTGTTAGGGTGGTTATAAAGAGTTTAAATAAGTTATCATTATTCATGTTATGATCAACTTTGTGAGCCAAAGATTTACATAATTTAATGAAGTCATGAGCTGATTCAAAAAGGGATTATTTAACATTGATAAAATGACTAAGAGAATTTTTAGGAAGATCATTGTGTTGAAATTCTTTTACTAGAGTATTGACTAAATCTTTTAATTTCCACATGGAATGTTGAGGGAGATGATTATACCATTCTAATACATCTCTTGTAAATGTTTTGACTAGAGGTTTGGTGGTAAGAAAGGTATTTGTTTGAATCCACTCTTTTTACATATTACCAAATTCTTTAAGAAAATATGCAAGGTATTTAGTTCCATCATATTTAATAGTTGGAGAGATATTTACAATGTCAATAAAAATAATTAAGGGATATATAGATTCATTTTGAATAGTTTGAAGCATCTTGTTATGTGTAAGGGGTTAGGGAATGATATTTCCCATGGGATTTCTAAGCAGAGTGATATAATTTTGGTTATTTTGATGTAGGAGAATAAGAGGTTGATTAGTCATGTTTAATAAATGATGTTTCATTTCAATCATTTGAGAAGTATTAGATGTTTGCATAATATTCATTTTTTGAACTATTTATGCCAGAATTTGAGTGGTTTTAATTTGTGGATTTGGATTATTAGTGTTTAAAGGTGGATTTTTAGGGTTGGCAGGAGGAACATTCCCTATATTTGTATTAGGGGATGGGTTTTTGGGTGAAGGCTTATTGGTGTTTAAAAGATTTCCTATAGGGTTATTAGTGAATCTTGTGTCAATTTCCCCTATAATTTAATAAAGTAATATGGAGAGAGAAGTGTGTAATGGATCTAATCCATTGATGTCATCATTTTGGGTAATTTGAACCATATTACAATTTAGAGATGAAGGGTGAGAGAAAGTGCACCAAGAGTAAGTATCCTCTTGGGTAAAGAAGTAGGAAGAAAATAATACCCCATGTACCATATAAATGGATTAAGGTTGTAAAAAATATTATAATAAGGGATTCAATGATGTTTTGAATGAGGATATAAGGCTAATGAGAAAAGGTGAAATATTGGAGCAAAGTTAGTCAGATACTGAAATAGATTGGCTAAGAAAGATTTTAGGACAAAGAATTAAATAAATCAAGTGATATGGAATTAGCCAAGTGGTATAGGGTTGACTAGGTCAATTGAGTTCAAAAGGAAGAATAATATAATATCTAAGAAGGGACACATTAAAATTGGTTGACTATGTTTTATAGGAAAGCATTGGAGACCAACCTCTGAGAGACTAGGTTGGACAAAATGATTATGTTCTGTAGAAGGGAAAAAAGCCCAAATTATGAGAGACTAGGTTGGTTAGAATGACTATGTTTTGTGGAAAGGAAACTAGAGGAGACATACTTAAGTGGGTTGAGTATGTTTTGAGGATAAATACATGATTTTATAGCTATGAATTTGGATGATCTAGTGTTAATTAGTAGAGAAATTGAAATAAACACACAAGTAACTAGGTTGGCTTAGTTGATCTAGCTATGCTACACAACACAAACCTTGTAGCAAAACTTGACACTAAAAGTTTTAAAATACAATAGATAATTGGAAAATATTACATAAAAATGCTAAAAATAGAAATATTAATCTATGTGATCATTCCTAAATGTTTTTAAATTATAGATTTAAAAAGAAATGTGATAGGGTGTTTGTCTTTAAAAAGGAACTATAACGAGTTAAACTAAAGTTAGTTTCAAGTTGTTAAGGATGAAGGGATATGTATTAGTGATGGTACTAGATTAGTATTGGGGCCTACCCCCTCACTTCACAATCCTATAGTGATAAGTGTGCTAGGTACTTTACCAATATATACCATCAACCATGTATTTATGATTGGCTAGAAAACTAAGTCAACTTCCCCCTTGGTGATGAAATCTAAGTAGGTGTAACTTGGATATAATTATTTAATTATTTTTGATATTTTATGATTTGGTAGTTTTTGAATTAAATAAAAAATAATGTGGCTAAATCAGTAAATCAAAATTTCTTAGTTACACTATGTGTGCTACTCTAACTAAGCAATAAGAAAAATGAAAGATGAATTAATTTATAGCAATGTGAGTTAATTTATTTTACATGAAGAGTATCGAGTTAATTGGGTCAATCGAGTATAAAAATAGTAGAGAATATAATCAACTTGATCAATTCTATTTATTAAAGAAAAGCCTAAAGAAACAAAGTCAAATAAGTTAATAGAGTCTCCTAAGAAATAAACAACTAAAAAATTAAGTCAATCTAGTCAAATTAGTTTATTATAGGGTTACAATTATATAGAATTGAAAACTATGAAAAATAGAACTGAAATGAAGGAAAAAAATGACTAAGTTGGTGAGAATTAACTTGATGGTTTAATAATGATGAATTTTTATTTTTATATTATGTCATTCAGATTATTTTTTTTAACTTTCTAAAATATTTTACTGAGTTGATTGAGTCTAAAAACCTATATGCAAAAAAGCAAATTGAATTGATCAAATTAATCTAGTTATCTGTAATTGAGGATGAGATACACAAAGAGAAACATAATCAATTAGATTGAATGTGTATTAAATCTTACACATAGAATGTCAGATTGATTTAATGGAGTTGATCTAGTAATATAAAAGTAAAATAAATTATAAATGAAAATAAATGAAATCATAAAAGAAAAATTTCAAGGTTTAATTTCACATTGAGTTCACTAGAATGTATACAAGAGAAATCCAAGTTGATCTATAAATCAATCCTAGCTCAAAAAAGATAAATTAAACTAGCCACTCTACTTTTTGGTACATTTATACAATTAGGGTCATGACCAATATGGATCTGTTAAACCTAACTAAGGGGTATCTTACCATACAATATCAATAGAGATGGTTCCAAATTCTCTAGTCGAGTAATACTACATAATAACCCTATCTAGGTCCTATGGTTTATAACAAAGTAAAGTAAATATAATATAGTGATCACCAAAGCTTGTATCACAAATAGGGGTAAAATAGACATACATAATAAACATAAAAATAAGAACTCTACTCAAGTCAATGTAGAGTTAATCCTAAGCATGGAGAGACAATACATTTATAATCCATTATGCGTGCAAATCTATCTAATAATAAAAGAGGAGTAAGATTTAGAAATACTTACCTTGAAGATGAACCCATCATACCTCAATCTCTCCCTTGGTTAATGGTGCTTTGAAAGAGGTTCTTGTGGTTCACAAGGATAATAAATATAGCTCAACTCTAGGATACAAGACTTATCCTATGCATCCAAAAGACTTTTCCCACAAGATAAGATTATTCTCTAATGGAAGTATGAAACCCTATGTAATGACTCCTCAAGTAGAATGGTAGATAAGTAGATAAATAAGTTGAAATAAATTATTCTATTTATTGGAAATGAGGGGAAGGATGTGTTTATATTATTGGATCTAACCTTAAAGCCTTCTAGAATTTTAGCTAACATAGTCAGCCTAGTCTATATAGTTAGTTAGAGAATAAAACCATTAGGTCCCAAACTAAGTCAAATGAGCTGACTTAGTCCTATAACATGCTTAATTAAAAAAATAGGGTAGACTTATTTGACTATGTTTGGAGGATGGAAAAAATAGGTTTGACATAGGTAGGGGCTATTGAGGTAGTGAATTACTAGGAGGAATATGTAAGGGAGGTGTCAAAGCTTAGGGAAACATATAGGTGGGGCTTGTGTTAGTTTTAAGTGGTGGTATAGAGAACAAAAATCTTGAGAAGCACCAATAGTCTACCTACCCATTTCTTGGTACACCATTTAAGGCATGCACTCAGAGAGATTGGGACTCAATAGATTCCTATAAGAGAGAAAACATCAATAATTGATAAAGTTTAAAAATAGTGTGTGTATACACATATTCTATGAAGGTTTTGGCTATAATTTTGGTAGTATAAAAAGTTTTAGTTTGGACCATTTCCTTATAGAGATTACTAGAGGTCTCAAGGAAAAAATCATGATATTAGTCCCATCATATGTGATAGTTGGAGAGATGTTTTGAATGTATATTGACTTAATTAAGAGAACCAAAGATTCATTTTGAATATGTTGAAGCATTTTTTTATGCATAGGAGGTTGAGTAATAAAATTTATATTGACATATTTAAGAGGAGAAAGATTAAATTTGTGATTTAGTTGAGTTAGAATGACTTGAGGAGGTTGACTAACCATTTTTAAAATGTAAATTTTCATTTGGATAATTTAAGAGATATTATAAGGTTGCATAAGGGTCATGTATTGGACCATGTATGTAAGCACTTTGTTTGTATATAAATGTTGATTATGATTAGAAGTAGGAATGGAATTACCAACATTGGTGTTGGTTGTCTCAATGATCATAGAAGAAGAATGAAGATTATTAAGACCCCAAATCTTGTTTGGAGTATAAATAATGATGTCATAAAGATTCTTAATAATTTGGAAGGGATCATCTAGATCTTTAGTTTGGTTGATTTCAACCATATTCAATTCAATAGATCTAGAGTGATTTTTGAAAAAAATGCACCATAAAGGGTTGTATTCAATGGTAAGCAAGGTTGAAATAAATGAAAAACCCATGTAGAATATAAATATTTTGAGGATATAAATAATTATTTTAATATGTGACATCATGATGTTAAGCATGATGTGAATTTAGTAACAAGAAGTGACTAATTATAAAAAACTAACAATATCAAGTTGGATGATGCAATTAGTTTTTGGGTCTAAAAAATGAATTTATTAGTTAAGATGATATAATGTAGGGAGGAAAGGAAGTGTTATTGTGTCTACCATGAAATAAATATGTTAGATGGGATGATGCAATAGACTATACACCAAGAAAATATGATTTTATTGGGTTAGTTAAAGTAGTCAAAAAGGTAGAAATTAGATAAATTAGCTTATATCAGGCTCATCAATGTAGTCAAAAAGGAAAGAAGAAAATTTATTGGGTTGGAAAATACAGTTGGCTATAGGATGATAATAAATTTGGAAAATCAAATTGTATTAGGCTAGATGGTATAGTCAAGAAGGCATTAGGAAGAAACTATATTAGATTGGCACATATAATTGGGTAAGAGCTTGTAAAGATTAAACTGTATAAGGTTGGTCGATGTAGTTAGTGAGATAAACATAAGGAATTGTATCGAGTTAGTTGATGTAGTTCACACACATAGATAACTATATTGGGTTAGATGACATAGTTATTACACACATCATAGAACCATATCGATATGGCTGATATAGTCAAAAATACAATAAATAATTAGGAAAAAAAATTAAGTATAACTAATTTTTAAAAATGAATTGAGGGAGATATACTAAAAGGATCATAGTGATAGTTTGGGATCTCAAATATAATTACTCATTCATAGAATAATATCAGCTTGATGTTTCATAGCACTAACTATGGAGGTTAAACCATGATTTTATCCCATTATCCTATATTAAAGGGTATGGTGAGAGTAATTTCCTTGAGAGATACACTCCTCTAAAATGCACCAAAAAATCAAATAGATGGCTAGTTTCTTAAGGTTCAATAAAAAAGGAATCCTAAGTGTTTTTGATATATCGTGAGATACATAAAAACTAAACTCCATGTTTAGTAATATACAACGGCTTGAGTATTGGGATAATACCCCTCACACCATGGTGTATATAAAAGAGATAACTAATTGGCTTGTAATGATAGTACCTAAGTAATTTTAAAACTATTAGGAAATAATTTCTATGGAAAACTAAAAAGGATAGAAAATAAAGTTCAAAGATTAATGTCAAAAACCAATTTTTAGCTTTTAATGAATTGAAATAAATGGAAAACAATGGTATGAGGTTGGAAGATATAATTATAAATTAAATATATTAAAATGAAAATAATTGTATCAGGCTAGATGATGTAACATAGATGTAATGTGCTAGTCAATACAGTCTATGTAAACATGAGAGGATCCTCCTATAAAAATTGATAAAAATGCACAAAATAACAGATTTATAAAATTAGTTGAAGCACTAAAATTATTATATTGATCACAAACCACTTTGAATGGGTATCTTCCTTTGAGCAAGATCAATACAATAAAGTTTTGGAAGCCTTCATTAGCCTCAACACTTATATATGAATTCTAATCTAAGAAACTACTACTTCTCATGAATGTGGGATAAAACAAAATGCTCACATGATGACTTACAAAGCATATGCATCCATAAAAACTACTAAACTAAAAAAGTAAAGAGAAGATATATCATGGGTTCATAACATCCCTTCCCTCTTAGAAAAAGCTTTGTCCTCAAAGCTTTAGATGTGGGAATTGATGTTGAATATAAAATAGTAATTCCTATGTTGCATCCTTTAGTTGCATTCCGTACCACTAAATTAAAAATTTGGTGACAAAGTGGGAGTAAATTTGGCATGTGGGCCTATCTAATATTGCTTTCAACTCAAGAAGAATGGATCCTTCATTATCAATTTCTGGTAAAAGTTTTCACTTTAATGTTTGTGCAATAAATTTCTTTAGACAAGAGACATGAAATACTAGGTGAACTCAGGAAGAAGGTGGGAGCTCCAACTTATAAGAAAATTCCCCAATCTTCTAAATAACCTTATAGGGACCATAGAACTTGGGAGCTAGCTTATGATGCCCTTTAAGTTTTAGGGAGGATTGATTGTAGGGATGTAGGTGAAGAAAAACCATATCACCTACTTGAAAAGTGTGCTTGAAATGGTGCTAATCTACCTATTGTTTCATTTGATTTTATGCCATATAAAGACTTTCCCATAGGGTTTAGAGGATCTGATCTTAGGTTTAGAGAATCATGTTGACTGCTTAAACTGATGAACTATTGGGGGTGTACAAAAGGAGCACTAGAGGTGCTTCACCATAGACTACTTCATATGGATTCATTTTCATTGAAGTGTGGTAGGAGGTATTATACCACCATTTAGTGAAAGGGAACCACTTTGACCACTAATGTTTTTATTCTAAAGTGAAGTAATGAAAGAAATTTTCTAAGTATTTGTTGAAAATTTTAATCTAGCCATGTATTTGTGGATGATACCCAGAACTCATATTTAGTTGGGTGATGGTACATCAAAATAACTCTATCCAAAATGGTTGGTGAAGGTTACATCATGATCTGATATAATGGATGAAGGAATGCCATGAAGATGGAAAGTTTGGTCCAAGAAAATCTGTGCAACTGTGGAGGTGGTATAGGGATGGATGAGGGCACAAAAATGACTATATTTGGAGAGGAAATCAAACACAACTAAGATCACCATTTTCCCTCTAGATTTAGGGATCCACTATATGAAATCCATTGAAATATTTATCCAAATCTTGGAAAGAATGGGCAAGGGTTAGAGTAACTTAGGGATGAGTGTTGTTCACCTTTATTATATTGGTAGGTATCAAATTAAACCACCATATATTGAATTTAATTTTTCATTCCCTTCTAAAATAATTTTTGTCATGACCACTCATAATTTTTGAGAAACCCTGAGTACTCTATGGATGGATAAGCATGGAATTCATAGAATATAGCCTACTAAAGATCTGTGCTCTAGGGAACCACAAGACAACCCTTGTATCATAGAGAAACACCATCCTAGGAATAATGTGGTACAATAGAGGGAATAGTGTCTAACTATTTAATGATTTGAGATAATTAGGAGTCATTGAAATACCTCTATTGTACAATGTCTAACCAATTTGGAATAGGTCTGGAAATAACTAAAAAAAAAGCTTGATCTACAAATGTGTGAGACAAAGAATCAACCATAATATTATCCTTGCCCTTATTTTAAGTTATCTCATAGCCATAACCCATGAGTTTGATAACCATTTTATATTGTGATGGGGTAGAGACCCATTATTCTAGGAAATATTTCAAACTCTGGTGATCAGTTTTGATGCAAAAATGATTTCTTAGCAGGTATGGCTGCCACTTTTATACTGCATTTAAAATGGTCATCATTTCCTTTTCATAAGTAGAGAGCAATAAATTATTAACATAAAGGGATTTTTTGGTGAATGCAATAGGTCATAATTCTTGGAGGAGAACAACATAAAGTCCATTTCCACAAGCATCACTCTTGATAGTGAAAGTTTTGGAAAAATATGGCATATCTAGAATAGGTGTAGTACACATAACTTGTTTCAATTCTTTAAATACACACTTAATAGCTTGTGTCTAAGTAAAATAATCATTTTTAAACATGGATATTAGTTGAGCTAAAATATTATGGTAATCCTTGACAAACTTACAATAGTATCCAGTCATCCCCAAAAAACCATGGAGGCTTTTGAGTGTCTAAGGATGCAACCAATATGTCATGGTAACTTTTTTTTATGATTCACTTGAACCCCTTAGAATGAAACAATATTCTCAATATACTCCAATTAATCCTATCCAAAATTACATTTGGAATATTTTTCACAAAGATGATGGTCATAGAGAAGTTGCAGTGTGAGCTCAAAATGTTGGACATGCTCAAACCATGTTTTACTATAGATGAAGATATCATCGAATAAGACTAGAATGAATTTCTATAGGTAGGGATAGAATATTTTATTCATAAATCTCTATAATGTTAAAGGAGCATTAGTGAGGCTAAAATTCATGACCAAAAACTCATAGTGGCCATCATGCATGAGAAAAGCTATCTTAGGGATATCATCCTCATAAAGTCAGATCTGGGGATACCTAGAGCAAGAATCTAACTTGGAGAAAAATTGAGCACCATGAAGCTCATAAGGATTATGGATCAAGAAATTATCCTTGATTATGAGGTGATTAAGTGCATGAAAATAAATGTAGAGGTGCCATAACCCATATTTTTTCTAGACAAGGAGAACTAGGGAAGAATATGGGCTAGTACTGGTGTGAATAATGCCTTGCTTTAGTAAGTCTCGAATGAGCATCTTGATCTTAGTATTTTGATAAAATGGGTAGAGATAAGGATTGATGTTATGAGGAATGATTCCAAGAAGGAGATGAATACAATGATCCTCTAGTCATGAAGGTGGTAATCCCACTTGTTCAACAAAGACACGTGTATACCTCTATAAAATGGTTTGTAGATTAGAAAGAGTAGTGGAGACTGTTGATGATTACATTTGAATGGAATGGAGCTTGGAAATAACACCATGTGGATTATTCTGAAGAATATTTTCCATGCAATTTAAAATTATGATGCTAAGAGATCTTGGTTGTAAGTCTTTCAATGTGTGTTTTTTTCCATTATCTAAAAATTGCATCCAAGGTCTAGCAAAATCCCATAAGATGGGTCCAAGTGTGCATAACCACTAGGCTCCCAAAATAACATCACATCTACCTAAGGGTAAGGAAAACATGTTAGAGCACAAGTTATAATCTCCAATAGAGATACACACATTGTGACACTTCCCTTTGTAAGGTAATGTGCCCCCATTGGAAATTATGACTTCAAATTTGGAACAAAGATGGATAAAAAAATTAACCTATTTGGTAATCTAAGGGTCAATGAAGTTATGAGTGATACTTGAATCAATGAGTATTGTGAGAGGGAGATTCTTGAAGTAACCCTTGACCTACATGGTTTGTGGGGTAGTGACTCCTACTAAGGCATGGAGAGAGATCTCTAGTTGGTCTTCTTGAGAAGTAGGTTCCATAATCAGTTGAGATTCTTCTAGATCATCTATTGTATCTTGAACATATTCCCAATCTATAGTTTTGGATGGAGAGTCCACATCTAATAGGTAGAACTTTTACTCGACACATCGATGTCCTTAGGTGAATTTATCACCTTAGTTATAACATAGTCCTTTTTCTATATGGGCTTGCATCTTTGCTTTAGTCAAATGTTTGATAGGAGTGGTTCTGTGGGTTAACATTCTGTGAGATCATTGTAGAGCTATATTTTTGAATGGATAAAAATTAGATTTGAATCACTACTAAGCTATGATCTTATCCTCTACCAAATTATCCAACCCTAAGGCTTCCATCATCATGTTAGGCCATAACATTTTGACCTTAAATAAAATTGGATCCTTCAGTCTACTAACAAAGAAACTCCTAAAGAATTCATCGGATAATCCCTTTATCTGATTGGCTAGTTTTTCAAATTTTGTTTGACATTATCTCACTATTCCTATTTGGTGAAGTTTAGTGAATGATCTAGTGAAGTCATAAAAAGTAGTAAGGCAAAAATATTATAAAATGAGGGTACAAAAATCAATCCTTATGGGTTCATCATGAGCCTTGGTATACCAATGATACCATTGAAGGAGTTCAAGTTCCAAGTGAAAGGATGTAAGTAGAACTTTTTATGCATCAAAAGTATTATGTAGACTAAAATATTGTTCTACCTGATAGATCCATGAAGTTAGATCTATACAATTAAATTGAGGAAAATTGGGCTTCGACCTATGATAATTGATAGAAAAAGAAAACCCTATATTTGAAGAAGACTCTAAATGTCGTATATTGTTCATGGTGGTATGTTGAAGACTAAGGCCAAGAATTTTTTCATCAAGATCTTTGATGTGGGTCTTAAGAGAGGAAATTTCATCCTCCATGTTATTTTCTCATGTTTGAGTTACTACCAGATCCAAATAATAGATTATTTTTTGCAATGGATAGGAAAACTAAGATTTTTTTGTAAGTTATGGCAAAACCCAAAAAAAAAGGAAAATTGAGATTTACAAAAATTAGGAGTGGAATTGGGATATGGGACCTCGAGGAAGAAAATGTAGGGAATGGAATTTCATGTGTCTAAATAAGGTTTGAGGATAAATGGTGTTATAGATGGAGAGATAATGCAAAAAAAATGTTATTTTTTTCTATTTTCTATTTTTCTATTTTCTATCTAGTGGTAAATCCTCTAAGAGTCTACTGATACTCTACGCATGGTTTGAAAATTATAGCTCCCTACAAGTCCTTTGATTGTATATGGATACTCTATTGATTGATTTTTTTGAGTCTACTAGAAATATTTTGAAACTAAGAGAAATGGGCTCCAAGTTTCAATGGATGCTTAAGGGTTTTGAAAATATCACTCTCACAACCAATGCCATCTAAGCAAGTACCACTCTCCATTATTTTTTTGGCCACGTATTTATCTCTCAGCGATAAATATTGGTTTTCCTCATAGATGGGAACTACTAAATCAATAAGGGGCCATTGTCTATTTCATTGGCAGGTCCTCTTAATGGGCTAGATACTTTGGGGTTCTTATGGTACTCCTCATAATGAGTTTTATAGCTTTCACCCAATCACTTCCCATAGTTATATGATCAAGTTTTACCTTGATCCAAAATAGATTATTGTGATACAAAAATTTATTTAAATGAATTATGCCATCAAATAGAGTAAAGATTTTTTGGAAAATTATTGAAAGGAATTATGTAGCATAATAGAATTAAGACTTTTTGAAGAAAAAAATTTGGCCCTAGAAAGCACTCTGATACCAGATGAAAGGATATTCCTACAAATAATTGATAAAAATGCATGAAATTATAGGTTTATAAAATTATCTGAAGCACTAAAATGATTATATTGATGACATATCAATTTAAGGGGGAAACCTCCTTTGAGCAAGCTCAATACAATAAATTCATGGATGCCTTCATTGGCCTCAACACTTACTTATATATGAATTCTAATATAAGAAACTACTACTTCCCATGAGTGTTAGATAAAACAAAATTATCATGAGATGACTTACAAAGCATATGCATCCATAGTTTCTGCTAAACTAACAAAGTAAAGAGAAGAGATATCATGACTTCATAAAAAAACACATTACAAAATCAGACTAACTGATATCATTGTAAAAATGTAAAAAATTGTATTGGGTTGGCTGATACAATTAAAGTTAGAATAAGTTTCAAATTAGGTTCATTATAATGTATGAAAATGTTATAATTAATCTACACCTATAATATCCCAATAGACTTAGACTCACATAGAGGTAATTCAAATAGATCTTATGATATTTAGCTAATCTAGGTAATGACACTTGAAATTTGAAAGTCTAGTAGAGGGTTGCCTATGTTGTAAATGCCAAGAGGAAAGGAATAAAAATACTAAGCTTATGACATAAGGACATAAATATCTATATATCTCTATGAGAGCAATTTTGTAAGTAATTAATGAAATTAAGTATGCAAGTAAAGTAAACTAAGTGAAGGGGAGGGTTAGAATAATCATAAAGGGTAAGGCACCATGGTCATTGAAATGGGGGTCTAGGTAACCTAAAATGGAGTATGAAAATTCTAATAAATACCTTAGCAAACCAAATAAATTTAGTGTATAGATAACCTATACAAGGATACACACACTTTCATTCACTAAGAAATAATCAACATCTAACGACCAAGTTAATAAAAGAGTAGAGGGCTAGAAATAATTACCTTAAAGTAGACCTATCGAACCTTGATATCCCCTTTGGCTCAAGTGGAAGTTTGAAAGTGATATTTTTTGTTGAAGATTTCAAATGGTTGGATAAATACTCAATATATCCTCAGCTATGAATTCCCAATGATTCCTATTGATCTCTAAATACTTTCATAAGATAATATTCCTCAAGATAAGGTTTTAGACTACAAACTCCTTTGAATATGACCTAGGGTAGAAGTGAAATTGAAAATAGAGTGAATATAGTGTATATGGATATGTTATAATGAAATATTAACTATATATATACTAATCTAATACCCAAAACTAATCCTAAAATCCAATATGATGATATTAACGTGACTGATATAGTTGAAAGTAATTCAATGACATTAAATGGTATTGGCTAGGTTGATACAATATAAATGTCATAAGATAGGATCAAAAATTCATCAGGATAGCTACTAAAATACAATAAGGGAAAAGGGACTAAAAAAATGATATTAGTTGGGTTGATGGTGTAGGATACAAGAAAATTGATGCAACTAAATGAGGATAAGATGTAAGGAGGTAAATGGTAAGATAATCTAAAGAAGCTATACCATTATTAGGAAATATGATAACTATATAGTAGTAACATATCTCATACAACACCACAAACCTACCCACAACTTTTTGGTGCACCCTTTAAGGCATACACTTAGTGATATTTATGTTTGACAAATTTTTATAAGATAAAGAATCAATAAATGATAAATTAAAAAATATTATGTGTATATTTGATATACCCAATGAAGGAGTATGAATGGGTAAGCCCCATGGTTATCAACATCAAAAAGGATAGATGCATTAGGACATGTGTCAATTATGTAATCCTTAATTCGTCATGTGTTATGGACCCCTTTCCCACCCCATTCTAAGGAAATTATTGAAATGTTATTAGGTTTATTGGTCTAAAACTTCACTAATGGATTATTAGGGTTCAATAAAGTGTACATTTAAGAGGAACATAAGCCCAAGAAAACATTCACAACCAATGGGGTTCGTTTACATACAATGTCATGCCAATTTGCTTGATTAATAAACCTATTATCTTATTACACATCATCATAATAGCCTTAAAAGAATTTGTTTATTGAAAATTTTAGGTATATATGAATGACTAAAAACTCTATGAGATGGTGAAGGATAACCATGATATCCTATCACTCATGTTTGAGTTTTATCACCAACTTCAAATATCTGTCAATTTGAATAAATTATATATTTTTAACACCCTTTTTCAAACTGCTTAGGCATGTGAATCATAATGATGGCCTTCTTTTCAAGCTTATAAGGTGGACATAATTATTTAGTTATAATCACCCACCACCTAGTGAGAAATGTGCATATTCATAGGGCATACCATCTACTATCAAAAGTTTATTCCCCACTATGCCAAGATTGCCATACCACTAAAATAACTTATGAACAAGAATGATGAATTCATATAGGGTGAGTAATAAAAATATGAACTCAATAGATTTAATAATAAACTCACAAGAACATTTATTCTCTATTTTCAATATAATAATTCCCCATTTCAAGTGTATTTTGATGCATTAGGGATAACAATCAACACCATTCTATCTTAATAGGTGAGATCAAGATGGACCATCCCATTAATTTCTTAGTAAGATGCTTACAGTAAATAAAACAAAGTATACAACCACTGAGCATGAGTCACTCATGATGATGTACACATTGTATATATATTTTTAATACATGATAACCACATTATTTATTTTCTTCACTAATCATGAAGGCTTGAAGTACCTTGTAAACAAGCCAATACTCCATGAAAGGATTTTTTGGGAGTGTGTTGTTTCAATAATTTCAATTTTTTGTGGTTATGAGTCTTGAAAATCAAAATTTGGGTCCTAACCACATATCACACATGAATATAGGTGAGGATGTATATAACATCAAAGATGGATACATATATTCTTAGTTATATGCAGTTCAACACATCCTAAAATATCTTGATGATATTGTTACATTTCTCACATCTGACATTGCTCCCATCAATCTTTCCACTAAGGAAAATAAAAATTTGGCTATCTATGCCACCCAATATAAACTCATTGAGGGTGGAATTTATATTCTTATGTGTAATTAATTCACATGTATATATATTTTATACCATTAACACCTAAGAGTATTTTAATAAATATATGAAGGTATCATATGAGGCTACTTTGCTACTGAGGTGATTCACTCAAGATTATCCTTTTTAGCCTCTAGTGGCCTAATTTATTTCATGATGACAAAGAATATGCACACAATTTTTACATATAATAATTAATTGGGAATTAGGATGATATTCCTTTGATACCCATTCTAGCATAAGAACCTTTCGAGAAGCAGGCTATTAATTTTTTGGGTCTGATTTCTCTATTTATATGTAGGACTAACACATGTTATATTATCAACACTAGTGGCTATCTTACTAATTAGGATAAGGTCACACCAAATTTTTTTTTCATAGCATCAAATATAACATGTTTATTGTGGGAAAATATCATTAGTCACTATGGGTGTCTCTAAACTTGACTAGTGATCAAAGAACCCATTTCATCAGTGAAAATGTGCATTTACTACTATTTGATTCCATGTTTGTGTATCACAAGATTTCCCCATATCACCCACATGAAAACAAAACTATAGATGGTTTCAATAAGAATATTATTAATATAATGAACAAGATAGGTGAGGATGTATATAACATCAAAGATGGATACATATATTCTTAGTTATATGTAGTTCAACACATCCTAAAATATCTTGATGATATTGTTACATTTCTCACATCTGACATTGCTCCCATCAATCTTTCCACTAAGGAAAATAAAAATTTGGCTATCTATGCCACCCAATATAAACTCATTGAGGGTGGAATTTATATTCTTATGTGTAATTAATTCACATGTATATATATTTTATACCATTAACACCTAAGAGTATTTTAATAAATATATGAAGGTATCATATGAGGCTACTTTGCTACTGAGGTGATTCACTCAAGATTATCCTTTTTAGCCTCTAGTGGCCTAATTTATTTCATGATGACAAAGAATATGCACACAATTTTTACATATAATAATTAATTGGGAATTAGGATGATATTCCTTTGATACCCATTCTAGCATAAGAACCTTTCGAGAAGCAGGCTATTAATTTTTTGGGTCTGATTTCTCTATTTATATGTAGGACTAACACATGTTATATTATCAACACTAGTGGCTATCTTACTAATTAGGATAAGGTCACACCAAATTTTTTTTTCATAGCATCAAATATAACATGTTTATTGTGGGAAAATATCATTAGTCACTATGGGTGTCTCTAAACTTGACTAGTGATCAAAGAACCCATTTCATCAGTGAAAATGTGCATTTACTACTATTTGATTCCATGTTTGTGTATCACAAGATTTCCCCATATCACCCACATGAAAACAAAACTATAGATGGTTTCAATAAGAATATTATTAATATAATGAACAAGATAGGTGAGGATGTATATAACATCAAAGATGGATACATATATTCTTAGTTATATGCAGTTCAACACATCCTAAAATATCTTGATGATATTGTTACATTTCTCACATCTGACATTGCTCCCATCAATCTTTCCACTAAGGAAAATAAAAATTTGGCTATCTATGCCACCCAATATAAACTCATTGAGGGTGGAATTTATATTCTTATGTGTAATTAATTCACATGTATATATATTTTATACCATTAACACCTAAGAGTATTTTAATAAATATATGAAGGTATCATATGAGGCTACTTTGCTACTGAGGTGATTCACTCAAGATTATCCTTTTTAGCCTCTAGTGGCCTAATTTATTTCATGATGACAAAGAATATGCACACAATTTTTACATATAATAATTAATTGGGAATTAGGATGATATTCCTTTGATACCCATTCTAGCATAAGAACCTTTCGAGAAGCAGGCTATTAATTTTTTGGGTCTGATTTCTCTATTTATATGTAGGACTAACACATGTTATATTATCAACACTAGTGGCTATCTTACTAATTAGGATAAGGTCACACCAAATTTTTTTTTCATAGCATCAAATATAACATGTTTATTGTGGGAAAATATCATTAGTCACTATGGGTGTCTCTAAACTTGACTAGTGATCAAAGAACCCATTTCATCAGTGAAAATGTGCATTTACTACTATTTGATTCCATGTTTGTGTATCACAAGATTTCCCCATATCACCCACATGAAAACAAAACTATAGATGGTTTCAATAAGAATATTATTAATATAATGAACAAGATAGGTGAGGATGTATATAACATCAAAGATGGATACATATATTCTTAGTTATATGCAGTTCAACACATCCTAAAATATCTTGATGATATTGTTACATTTCTCACATCTGACATTGCTCCCATCAATCTTTCCACTAAGGAAAATAAAAATTTGGCTATCTATGCCACCCAATATAAACTCATTGAGGGTGGAATTTATATTCTTATGTGTAATTAATTCACATGTATATATATTTTATACCATTAACACCTAAGAGTATTTTAATAAATATATGAAGGTATCATATGAGGCTACTTTGCTACTGAGGTGATTCACTCAAGATTATCCTTTTTAGCCTCTAGTGGCCTAATTTATTTCATGATGACAAAGAATATGCACACAATTTTTACATATAATAATTAATTGGGAATTAGGATGATATTCCTTTGATACCCATTCTAGCATAAGAACCTTTCGAGAAGCAGGCTATTAATTTTTTGGGTCTGATTTCTCTATTTATATGTAGGACTAACACATGTTATATTATCAACACTAGTGGCTATCTTACTAATTAGGATAAGGTCACACCAAATTTTTTTTTCATAGCATCAAATATAACATGTTTATTGTGGGAAAATATCATTAGTCACTATGGGTGTCTCTAAACTTGACTAGTGATCAAAGAACCCATTTCATCAGTGAAAATGTGCATTTACTACTATTTGATTCCATGTTTGTGTATCACAAGATTTCCCCATATCACCCACATGAAAACAAAACTATAGATGGTTTCAATAAGAATATTATTAATATAATGAACAAGATAGGTGAGGATGTATATAACATCAAAGATGGATACATATATTCTTAGTTATATGCAGTTCAACACATCCTAAAATATCTTGATGATATTGTTACATTTCTCACATCTGACATTGCTCCCATCAATCTTTCCACTAAGGAAAATAAAAATTTGGCTATCTATGCCACCCAATATAAACTCATTGAGGGTGGAATTTATATTCTTATGTGTAATTAATTCACATGTATATATATTTTATACCATTAACACCTAAGAGTATTTTAATAAATATATGAAGGTATCATATGAGGCTACTTTGCTACTGAGGTGATTCACTCAAGATTATCCTTTTTAGCCTCTAGTGGCCTAATTTATTTCATGATGACAAAGAATATGCACACAATTTTTACATATAATAATTAATTGGGAATTAGGATGATATTCCTTTGATACCCATTCTAGCATAAGAACCTTTCGAGAAGCAGGCTATTAATTTTTTGGGTCTGATTTCTCTATTTATATGTAGGACTAACACATGTTATATTATCAACACTAGTGGCTATCTTACTAATTAGGATAAGGTCACACCAAATTTTTTTTTCATAGCATCAAATATAACATGTTTATTGTGGGAAAATATCATTAGTCACTATGGGTGTCTCTAAACTTGACTAGTGATCAAAGAACCCATTTCATCAGTGAAAATGTGCATTTACTACTATTTGATTCCATGTTTGTGTATCACAAGATTTCCCCATATCACCCACATGAAAACAAAACTATAGATGGTTTCAATAAGAATATTATTAATATAATGAACAAGATAAATGATTTTGGGATCAAGTATTGGGTGATCATGTTTCTATAGTAATGTGGGCCTATAGAACAAGCTATAAGTACCTCTCTAAGTCCATCCCATTTTAGATTATGTTCAAGATAGAGGTAGTAATTCTAGTAGAATTCTTGGTGATGTGTTTTCTATTGCACACATTAGTTGACTAAAGGATAAGGAGTCACTTGATGCATGCATAGAAGACCTCATGCACCTAGATGAAAGGCATATTATTGATTGATGGAGATAGATCATGGAGAAGGCCCGATAGAAGGCTTGGCATTACCAAAACATAAAGGGAAAGATATTGGTTGAAGGATCCCAAATCCTACTATATGTTTTAAAATACATAAATAATTCAACAAAACTTTAAATCCACTAGTTGGGTCCCTATATCATCTATGATATTTTGTAAACTAGCACATGTAAGGTATGTGTTTTATAAAATTTGGGAAATAAGAGATGTTAGATCCTAATTATATAAATTGATACATAAAATTAGAATTATATAAATATGTAATAAATGACACAAAATAATTTAGAACTTGATAAATTTATAAATATACTAAAATATGAAAGAAAATGGACAAATTACTTAGTTATAAACTGATAATGCAAGACTCTGTATGTGAGTGTAGATCTGATTATGTGACTGATTGTGAATTGAGAATAAGGATTCATTTGATATTTAGATGAGGTCATGATAATTAGATATGACTAGTATACACTATAGTTTATAATGATCACAAGCATTTGATAAGTTTTTTCCCTCATGAAAATATGGATATGTGCATTATCACCTATTGGTCCTATGTATGTGTTACATGATGCATGATATATTGTGGAATCCAATGTGTACCTCTTCTTCACCAAAAACCTAGCTCAATGACATAATAATATGAATTCAATCATAGGGTAAAAGGGGTTACCAGTTGAAGTTATGATTAACCTCAACAACCCATGTGTTGAGTGCTGCCTACATACCAATAATTTGAAGAGGGATAAAAATCCATGTAGTTATCCCATGCCACAATGGTGTGTGTGAAATATTAGTGTAAAATGATAAATTATGGTGCAATCCTTGTGTGATTAGATGATTCAATAATGACATGTCACCTTGTAGGTATATTTAGACCTAGTTTAGGGCTATTGTGGCTCTATGCACTCTAAATTGGGAAAAATAGGTGTTTTTATCTCAATGTAGAGTTATATATTCTGGTTCTTTTCAATCATATAAACCTCTAGTGAACAATGGTGTAAAAATGTGGCTTTATAGTGACTATGTTTTAATTCATTTTGATGGGGATTTTGAAACATGTGGGATTACCCATTTGGAAAATTTGAAATTTAGAAAATAGATGTTATTTGGTGGGAGGATATAGCTGGTAGAATTAGATAGTACCAAGGAGTAGGATAGTCCAAATAGAGTGAACTTATCTAAAGAGAAAATAAAAATAAATAGGAAGTGTGGATCAGTATGAAAGTGTGTTTAGGATGTTTAGGCTATTTTATATTGATGTTAAGAATCATATTTTTTCGAAGAGGTAAGTGTCATCCACATAAAAATTAATGGAAGGGTAGCCAAGGGCCATGGAAAGAAGCATGATCTAAGTGTGTATAAGGAGTGGTCAAAAGTGCATTATTTTAGAAATAAATGTTAATTTATGTGTCTAAAATTTCCCCTCTTTTATTCTAGTAATCATGTAAACCTATAATGAAACATGTATAAATTATTCCTTACTTAATATTTAAATTATAAATCTAATAGCAAGGAATATATACACTTGATTGGTTACATGGACCCTTTTTCCTAGTGTAAAATAGGTGTTTGTAGATGGTATGACCCTTAGGGATTTTGTCTTCATTAAAACACTTGGATTGGATTGTTTATACCCCAAAAATCATTGATAACAGAGTAAACTTTAGAATTTTATGTGTTATTTACTCCATAATTTCATACCCAAAGTATTAGAGTAGTTTTCAATCCTTCTATGAATTCTAAGAGATCATTTTGGTGTAAAACTAGTGTAAAATGGTGAATCAACTATTTTAGATGGAATAAAATTCATCTCTTATGTAAAAATAGAAACAAATTGGTGAATAAATAATATGATTTGAGTATTATGTATACAATATAGAGAAAAACATGCATTATCATTCCTTCTATAAAACTAATGAAAAATTGAACAAGGAGGTGGTCATGTGTTAGCCACATGTCCCCAATCTAATATATGGGCATATATGGATTCTAAAACTAAGTAATATCATGTAAAATTTCTAAGCCGACTTGTGTAAATAATTTTAGAATATGTCACACATGATGCCCTTAATTTGGAACAAATGTATGTATTTTTATAAAAAATATGATTGGGAACTTGCTAATTTATTCTGTGCATTGAATTTGATTTTGGTAATTATATAAAGGACTATTTATATGTATTAGGACAATAATGCGCTATTTTGGACATGATCATCCTATGTGCTTATCCGAATGGAGTGCTATTGTCTAACACTTATAACTAGGTAATTTATTACTATGGATCATTATCAACTATGTAAAACATGTTGATTCCTAATTGTGTAGTATATTTTAATAGCTTGGTCTCTAAGACAAGCCACTATGTATACCCCCTATTTTGAGGTGAGTTGTGAAGAATGAATAATAGTTTAACTCAAAATAAAAACTTATGTAAGATATGTTATGAAAATATGTAAAAATAAATAGCAATGATAACATGAAGAGAATATCATCATCATATATAAGATAAAAAAACATTGATATAAGATGCATGAGGAAACAAGCATACATAGTGACATTGTCAATATAGATGTTATAAATTAGGCACAAAAATAAGTGATAACATGATAAAGATAACTATAATTTCTTATAAAACCTATGGAGAATGCATGATGTCCATCATGGAATTATAAAGCTAGGGAGATGAATTATATCCATAATGCCATAAAAACTAAGAAAATGAGAGTAGACAAGTGTCAAGGCTATGATGTACACATATAAAGAGTACAAAAAAAGTAAAAAAACACACAAGAAGGACAAGAGGCCATATAAAAGGTGTATGTTTACATGTCACTCACACATATAAAAACATAGAATAAGGCTTACAGACACAATCAAGGACATATTCAAATGTTTGTAATCCAAACATTTTGAATCCACAAAAAACATGAAGAAAGGAAGAAAATATGAAACATTATTCATGAATAAGTAAATTTTATAAACATTAACAACTTGTAACAATAATATATTAAAAATACCAGGTATCTAATAACCTAGCAATGTGAAATTAAGTGATCAAATAATCATGTAGTGTAATGTACTAAAGTAAGAACAATAAGGATTTTTATAGAATGATAAAACATGTGAAAAAGGATGACCTTAGTGAAAATTTTGCGATATAGATAAGATATATATATCTTATGACTAGTTTTAATATGTAAAATCAAATGTTATGTTCACTAGGATAATTCTGCTAGAATCAGGTAAAAGCATAGTGCATTACTATTTGGGTTAGAGCAGTTTTGTCTATGTGATATTTATGGGCCTAAGATAGTATCACCACCTAAAATTGAATATAGAAATGACAAATCATATGTTATGAAACTTACTCCAGTACACTTGTGAATCATATTTTATAGAAAAATAGATATAGATAAATATTTCATATACTGAGCAAAAATCAACTGATGTAAAAGAACTAAACAAAGCATGCATAGGTCTTAGTTTTTATAATTTTATGAAATAGTATAGATTGTTTATTTTTTAATATATGAAATTAAAAAATGAACATACTAACAAATGCATCCCATAATATCATCACAATTAATAGGTCTTGTATCTAACATAGGAAGGATGACCTCTTGCGAATGCAAAGTATCAAACCACTATTAAGTAACTGATCTTAACTCAAAAATCTAAAAACTTATCTGAATCTAAAACATAAGTAACATGATAATGATAATTTTATATATTATATTTCATATGTGGTTTATCATGATGAAATATATGACTCTTCAAAATCCATCATGGAGTTTACAAACTCTGAGTTAGTATCCTTTGTAGAATACCCTTAGTGCTCTGTAGTAGCAATCTAGGACATGATGGAGTAGAGAGTGGTTCTCTAAAATTTGTGACACATATCTGATTAGTTTCCTTTAAAGGACATGTCTCATAGGATATTGTATCATTTTCTTATGAATTTTAGGAGTAGGTTGAACCTTTTTAGGTTGTTCAATTTTAATCTATTATGTAGGAATAATGGCCTTTGGTTGGGGAGGGTATTCATAAGGAATATTATGAAAACTCATTATAAAAAAATTATTTCAAACATATGTGTATTATAAAATTAACTATGTGATGTTTTTGAATCCAAGGGCATTCCAATAACATATCAAATACCCCTACACTAGGTACTACTATAAACTTAGTGTTCATATGTACTGACTAAAATAGTAATGATAACATGATATCACCACTAAAACTATAAATGTGACCATTAATGCCCATAATTACTATGGTAGTGTGATATATATGTATGTATATGTATCCAATATGAGAGAGAAGTGTGATAGTGCACATAGTCACACTTGAACCATTATTAACCATGACACTCTAGATAGGTTGATGATTATTGTAAACTTGAATGAACAAAGAGTGTATATCAAAACCATAATAAAAAATATCATGCTTTATGAAAGTTATAATTGGTATATATGGAATCAAAACATGATATGTACCACTAATTTCATTCAAAAGTTGTTGTGCCTTGGTATGAAGATGATAAGCAACTAGTGAAGGATGTGCATTATATGCATAATGTAATTTTTATTAGTTTATTATTTATTGACTTGTATACTTAGGGAAATAATCACTATATATATCAATTTTTATAATTTAACTTGGTTTTGTTTGTGTACCTTTGTTAGGTATACTCACTTCAATGATGTTCTCATTTACCAAGTCCTGAATCTTATGTCATAAACTGATGAATCTATTGGTAGTATACCATTATGATATATGATAATCACAAAATTGTTATGATAAAATCCTTTTATAATAGTCTTATACATATAAATATATTTAATGGTATGGAATTATACAACACTACATTCCAATAAATTTAACAATATTTTATAGGGAGCTTCTAGTAAGTTCGTAAAATGTCTCCTTGGAGGAGATGATAATATAATACATACAGTAGGTTATGAAACTAAATTTATTGTTTCATTTTGATCATTTTTATCTTGATTTGGTCTTACCTTATATGTTGGCTTACTTTAATTCTTATCATGATAAGGATAAAATAGATTTGTTGCATAAGTCAACTTGTTCATTACCAACAACTTAACCTCTCTTTCCTTTATTTTAGACAAAAATTTGTGAATGAGAGAAAAATATTAAAAATAATAGACTAATGGAGAGGTGAAATAAAAATATGATTTAAAATGTCCTAAAATTCATTATTTGTTATAGGATTCATCATGTTGGATAGCATGGTCTTATACTTTAACACATATTCTATGATAGGCTCATTGGATTCTTACCTGATTTGAATAGTTTGAGATTATGAGATATTTTCACTCATATTGATTGAGAAATGTGAAAGGAAAAAATATTTAAAAGGATTGAATACATTGATTAGTTGATGTGGTAAATTATAATACCGTTTGAGTGCATATTATTTTAAGCTTATATGAAATAACATTGTCAACAACCTATCATTAGGCGCATAGTACAAACATGATCCAAGAAACACTCTCAAATGTTGCTCGAGTCACCTTTTACATCATATAATATAAGCTTAACTACCACAAAACCATTTTCTAAATGGTATGTTAAAAAATATTGAGAAAATGGAGTATGCAAAAAAGCCTGTGAATCAAGTACTTGATTTGGTTTTGAAGTATTTTATTCCAAATATAACGCCTTAGTTTCTAGAGCTTGAAAATCTTGCATAAGGGATTTCACATTAGGATTAGAATGCATGTTAACTAAAGGCGGTGTACCCAATGACTGAATAGTAATGGGAACATTGATTTTTTGAAACCATTGGGTTTCCTACATAATAGATGGGAGCATAAAGGTTGTATGAAATATATTATAGAAAGGTTAAGAACCCATAATAATTGAAGTTTCCTAAGATGTATTATTTATGCTTGCATTTTTTATTTCCAATAGGGTTTACAAGAATCCAGATAACGTGAGTGAAATGAAGACGTGATCACACAAGATGAACAAGTGCACACCACATAGATGCTAAAGCAATTTGACAATAACAAGAAGATAAATTGCACAAGACAAAATGGAGAAACCAAATATGAATTAGCATGGAATGGCCAAAATGAGGACTACAAATAGGAGAGTACGAAAGTAACTCCTCCACAAAAGGTGGACAAGGCACACCAAAAATAGTCAGTAACTCCTCCATGAAAGGTGGTGACAAGGTGCTAAGAATAGAGAAGTAACTCCCATCAAGGGAGTTACTTATGACATTCTTATGACACCTATGACACATATATGACACACACCTCCACATAAGCTAGCCTATCCCAAAAATATAGGAAAACTCCATGTATTCACAAGAAATACAATTTCCCTAATTAATAAATAGGGAAAAATAAAAACCTACACTAATACCCCCCCATAAGCCCAGCTTAGGTGGGAAGTGTGGAAATATAAAATGGGTCCCGACAACTAGGCCTGATGAGGTACCCATGTACAAATGCAATCTCCCATAAGATAGAGAAAAGGAGAAAACCCATAGGAAAAAACTCCCCCCCCCAAAAAGAGAGACATAAGAGAAAAGGAGAGGCTAGAAGGCCCCCCCTAAAGATGATGCTGCCGCATATGTAGACCGTACCCCAAGAAGAGCTCATAGGTGAATGAACTTGCTCTCAGTGAAAGGTTTGGTGAAGATGTCTGCAACCTGCTCTGAAGACTGGAAAAATATCAAGTCAATGACCTAACTATGAATAAGCTCCTGAATGAAATACATGTGAATCTCTATGTGTTTGGTCTGCTGGTGCTAAACTAGATTCTTGCAAATCTATATGGTACTCTGATTGTCACAATAAATGATGGTGGGCTGCCTAATAGGAATGCCAAACTCAAAAAGAATCCCTTGAAGCCAAATAGCCTCAGTAGCTGCATTAACAGCTCCCCTGTACTCTGCCTCTGTGGATGATATAGCAATAGCATTCTGCTTCTTGCTAGACCAACTGATAGGACCTGAACCTAGAGAAAAACTGTAACCAAAAGTGGACTTACGAGTCTGTGAATTGCCAACCTAGTATGAATCTGTATAACCAACCAAGTCAACCTCTGTGCCAAATCTATAGTGAATCCCATATCTATGTGAACCCTGTATGTAATGCAAGATCCTCTTAGCTGCTTTCCAATGTAGCTCATGGGGTTCCTACATGAATCTGGAGACAAGTCCCACTGTATATGAAATGTCAGGCCTGGTGTTAGTCATGTAGATGAGACTACCAACAAGTTGTCGATATCGAGTGGCATCAACCAATGGTGAAGAACAATCAGTCTCAAGCTTGACTCCTGATAGAAAGGGAGTCAGAGATGGCTTGCAATCAGCGATGTGAAATTGAGCCAATAAGTCAAGAGCATACTTAGGCTGTGCAAGAGAAATCCTTGAATCTGACTATGAGATCTTGATGCCAAGGAAGTAGTGCAACAAACCCAAGTCTGCCATGTCAAATCTATCCTAAAGAGATGCCTTCACCGCTACAATATCCGATGAAAAACTCCCAGTGATTAAAAGGTTATCAACATATAGAACCAAAATCAGAAGTGAATCATCCTGCCATAAGAAGTAGACATTAGGATCAGAATGGCACCTAGTGAAACCCACTGTGTGAAGGAAGGAATCCATCTTGGCATACCAAGCCCGAGGGGCCTGTTTGAGGCCATAGATGGATTTCCTAAGTTTGCATACTAAGGAAGAATCCTAAAAAAATCTTGGTGGCTGCTCCATGTAGATCTCCTCCTCAAGGTCTCTGTGAAGAAAGGCACTCTTCACATCCATCTGATGCACATCCCAACCAGGTGTTACAGTAATAACCAAGGTGAGTCAAATAGAGGTCATCTTTGCAATGGGTGCAAAGGTCTTTGAGTAGTCAATGCCTGCCACCTGTGAGAAACCTTTGGCAACCAATCGCGCCTTGTACTTATCGACAGACCCATCTGCTACAAACTTGGTTCGATATATCCACCTACATCGAACCATCTTTCTTCCCTTAGGAAGCGAAGTCAAATCCCAAGTGTGATTTTTGATTAAGGAAGAATATTCCTCTATAGCACTATCCCACTTAGGTACCCCCGATGCCTCTCAAAAAGTTTATGGATCTAAAACTAAAGCAAAGAAGGCATGTGGATCTCTTTGAAAATCCCCCCTAGTATGTCTGTCATCTGCAGGGTCTCCTACCCATGTGCCAGCACTCTAAAGTGTCTGTCTAGCCCAAAGTGGCCCAGAAGTGGGCGAGTCAAGTGCTAACTCCTCATCCTCTGACTGACTAGAGGTGGATGACACTACATCACTGTCCTCACTGTCTGAACTTGAAGAAGAAGAAGATGACCCTGGCTCAAGAACCTGTTGTGGTTGATCTGAATTTGATGAGGAATCATCATGAAGAAGTAGATATGATGAGGGAGAAGAAGTGTCAAGTGTTGAGTCTCTAGGACTCTCCTAAAAATGGACACTTCTCTCGATGAACAACTCATGAATGACTACATCTAGAAGGTGATATCCCTTAATACCATCTGGATATCCTACAAAGATGCAAGGTTTGGACTGACATTCCATAGCTTTGCATTTCTTCTTTGGAATGTGGGCCATGGCTGGGGATCTAAAAACCCTGAGGTGCTCAACATTAAGTTTCCTTTTATGCCAAGCTTCAAAGGGTGTTATCCCTTTCAAAGCTTTGTGAGGAACCATGTTCTGAATGTAGCAAGCACAATTGATGGCTTCAGCCCAGTACTATGGTGCTAAGGATTTGGAGTGAATCATATAGCTAGCCATCTCTTTCAAGAACCTATTCTTACGTTTTGCAACCCCATTCTATGAAGGATTGTAAGTAACTGTGCACTGTAAATCAATCCCCTCTGTGGTGTAAAACTACTCAAACCTGATGCTGACATACTCCCCTCCATTATCAGTTCAAAGAACCTTGATGGATTTCTCACTTTGTTTCTCAACAAGAGCCTTGAAGTCTAGAAAATTTTCAAACACTTCAGACTTTTGTTTGAGAAAATATATCCAAGTGTACCTAGAGAAATCATCAATGAAAGTGAGGATGTACTTGGCCCTTGTGAAAGATGTTTTGGGAAAGGGTCCTGATACATCATTGTGGACTAACTCCAAAATTTGTGAAGCCCTCCAAGCTTTGCCTTTGTCAAATTTTGCTTCAGGATGCTTCCCAAGGGAGCATCCCTCGCAAAGTCCTTTTGAGAATTGGACACGAGGCAAGCCAATGACCATGTCATTTCTACAAAGTTGCTTAAGATAGCGGTAGTTAAGGTGGCCAAACTGCTCATGCCACAATTTGATAACTCCATCTGAATGAGTCAACAATGCTATAGTATAAGAATCTGATGCAAAATGTGAAAAGGTGTATAACCTAGCTTGGTGATCTGCCCTTCTCACTGCCACTGTAGTATCACTATGTAACTCCCTGATAGACACTGAATCTGGTGAAAACTCAACTCTCATGCCCTGACCAATGTGAGTGATTTGGTACACTGATAGGAGATTGGTTGAAAGAGAAGGAACACATAGAACATTGTTGAATGTTCCTCCTTCCATTTCAATTGACCCTCTCCCTACAATAGAAACTGATGTGTCATCACCCAAACTAATTAAAGTCATGCTACAAGGCTCTAAAGATGAAAACTCAACTAGTGAAGAACCCATATGGTGAGAAGCACCCAAGTCAATGACCCATGAAGATGTGGAAGCTGTTGTAGCTACAAGGGCCTTGCCCTTTTCTTTCTCCTTACCCTTGCCCTTTGCCTTAGTAGAATCTTGGGTTGATGAATTCTACTTGATGGAATCAGGAACACCTATGTTGTTCTTCTCTAAAAGATGAGTTAGGTGGTCTATTTGTTTCTTCATGCACTTTTGTTCATCATGCCCATTATTTTTACAATAGGCACACTTAACCTTCTCCTTCTTAGGTTTAGCATTGGAGGATGAAGACTCAGTGTTGTTTTTGGCAGGATTGGTGTTTTCTTTCTTTTTCTCTTGATCCTTGTTCTTTTTCTTCTTCTCCTTTGTTGAAGTCTTGTCTTTACCATTTCCAGCTATCAAAGCTTGGGGTTGATTAGACTTCATTGTGCCCATTTGAATTAGCTTATCTTGCTCTCTATTCAAGTCGGCAATGAATGAATCCAAAGAAGGCATTTTCCATGCAGTGCCAAGGGCACTTTTAGTGGCATGGAAAGTGGAGACAAAGACGAAATAACTTGGACCTAACTTTGCGAGAATAGAAAGAATGAGTTGATCATCTTTCTTCTCTATCCCACATTCTTTCAATTGCAATCTAAGGGCCTTAAACTTAGCAAAGAAGTCATGTAGGGTGTCAAAGTTACTAGGACTTAGACTTATGAGTTCGTTTTCGAGCTCATGACCTCTCATCTCTTCAAGCTTCCCAAACAACTTTTCTAAGGTGTCCCATATGTCATTAGGAGTTTGGGAGGATTCTAAGTGGAAGATTAGTTCTGGAGACATAGACAAGCTTAGTAACCCAAAGGCTTCATCACTACGGTTGTACCACTTAACCTTTTCAGCCTCTGTGTTAGGTTTTACTTTTGTACCCATTGTGATCCTATACAACCCTTTGCTTCTAAGAATGATTAACATTTTAAATTTCCATTCATGATAGTTGAAGAGTGTTAGGGGTTTGAGTTGAAAATAATCCATTTTTAGCTGAAATTAGGTGAAGTTGTGTTGATTGCAAGTTGTGAATGTATGCAGAAAGGAGAATGAAAGTGAAGTTTGCAAGTTGTGAAAAAGCAATCACACCCCCCCCAAAATATTGAGCCCCACAATATGCAAGTGCATGCTCAAAATATGTTGGACTCAGCCGAAAATGCGTCTTAGAGCAATTAGTGCAAGACAAAAGCAAACAGGACGTCAGACTCAGCCGAAAATGCGTCCCGGGAGACCCAAATTTTTGGCACTTTATAAACTAGTGCGTTTTTGAAAAATAACAAGTATAAGCTATGAAGAATTGAATTACAAGCACTTTTGAAAAAAATGGCACCCAAAACCGAGCTACCATTTGCAAGATTTTAAAGTTACAATTTTCTCCTAAACTAGTGTTTTTGCAAAAAAAAGCACTAAAACATTAAAAAAATACCTGTTATGGGGAGAGAAAGTAGCCTTCCAACCACTCGTTGGATTTGGCACAAAATAAGGAATCCAAATGAGGTATTTGTGAGAGGGAATTGGCCTCCTGCCAACCCGGGCCTCACCCTTCGTCTTCGATAGGCGAAAATACAAGTTTTAATTGAAAACCTCCAAAATACCAAACTGTCTAAAAAGTTTATTATTCAGTCAAATTGACTGATTTTTGATTTATTAAGCCAATTTTTCACTAAAAAAATAAAACACGGACAGTTTGGACAGAATGGCAAGTGTCCTAGGGTGCCACATGGGACGCCAAGTAGGAAGGGGCGCCAAAACAAAGTGCAGACCAAATTTTATCTCAAAAAAGACAAAAAATAGAAGCAGACCTGCTGTTGGGCATACGACCTGATTGAAGCACCTTGCTGGAGACTGAGGTGTGGCAAAAGGCAGAAGCTGGTTTCTGAACAATAATCCAAACAATAGGTGGCGTCCAAACAGGGTGCAATTCTGAAAAAATTACAAAAGACAAAAACCAACATGCTGTCCTGGGCCATATGACTAGCTTGGCTACTTGAACAGACTGCTGAAAAAGAGAATGGCGCAGCAAAGAAAATATATTTGCAAAAGAAGACAAAAAATAGTAGACCTTGTGATGGGCGCTGTACAACCAACTTGGTGCCTGGCAAATAGGAAGGACTGCTGAGTTGTTGAAGCTATATAAGAAAAAATGTAGACCAAAAGAGCAGAAACTAGGCGTAGAGTTGGAGAATGCTGCTCCTTTCTTTTGATTTTTTAATGCTGCTCCTTTCTTTTGCTTGTTGAATGCTGTTCCTGACGTGAAGACAGCCAAAAAAAACACCCAAAGGCCAAGGACGATACCAAAAATGATATTGACAGATTTTTTTATTTATTTTAGACTAAATCTAGAATTAAAAAAACAAAGATAACTCCACTCCTCTTAATTTCAAAATAACCTAAAAGCATAATCACACACAAGATTACCGGAAAAGCTCTGATACCATATCAGAGTTGTTGCCAGAATCCAGATAACGCGAGTGCAATGAAGACGTGATCACACAAGATGAACAAGTGCACACAACATAGATGCTAAAGCAATTTGACAATAACAAGAAAATAAATTTCATGAGACAAAATGGAGAAACCAAATTTGAATTAGCATGGAATGGCCAAAATGAAGACTACAAATAGGAGAGAACGAAAATAACTCCTCCACAAAAGGGGGACAAGGCACACCAAAAATAGTCAGTAACTCCTCCATGAAAGGTGGTGACAAGGTGCTAAGAATAGAGAAGTAACTCCCATCAAGGGAGTTACTTATGACATTCTTATGACACCTATGACACATCTATGACACACACCTCCACATAAGCTAGCCTATCCCACAAATGTAGGAAAACTCCATGTATGCACAAGAAATACAATTTCCCTAATTAATAAATAGGGAAAAATAAAAACCTACACTAATAGTTCTTGATTTGGTTTTGAAGTATTTTATTCCATATATAATGCCTTAGTTTCTAGAGCTTGAAAATCTTGAATAAGGGATTTCACATCAGGATTAGAATGCATGTTAACCAAAGGCGGTGTACCCAATGAATGAATAGTAATGGGAACATTGATTTTTTGAAACCATTGGGTTTCCTACATAATAGATGGGAGCATAAAGGTTGTATGAAATATATTATAGATTGGTTAAGAACCCATAATAATTGAAGTTTCCTAAGATGTATTATTTATGCTTGCATTTTTTATTTCCAATAGGGTTTACAAGAATGTATGATGATCTTGATATTGATAACATAATGCATATTTAAAGTTATTAATGATTTTTAATTTATTTATCAATGGTTTTTCACCATCTAAAGTGGTAATTCATTGTAATGCTCATCTTGAGAAATAAAAGCTCCTTGATTATATTGTTCATGCTCAGAATTATTATTAGGCACTTCTACATATCAACATGTTCATTAGTATCAAAATGTCTTGATTTATCCTTATTATTATCCATTTTATTTATCTTATCAAAATAAGTATGATTATGTTCAAATTGAGTACCAATTAATATATAAATTATTCTAAGAGAGGTATAAACAACTTTCTTAGATTACATAACATATGAATTTGAAACTTAGAATATTGTTTCTAACAGAGAATTTACCAAAATTAGAAACCCTAATAAAAAAATTGGAAATAAAAGAAAAAAAGGAAAGAAACCCTAGGAACATCCATGGTTATAGTTTGAAATATTCAATAAATATATGGGTTTACCAATATGTTTTATCAAAATTTGGAAATAAGTGATGTTATATCCTAGCTAGACAAAATGATGCATAAAATTAGAATGCTACAAATTTGTAATAAATGACACAATGATTTATAACTTCATAAATTTAGAAATATTCTAAAATAGGAAAGAACATGGATGAAGTACTTAGCTATAAATTGATAATGCAAGACTATGTATGCCCTTGTAGTTCTAATTGTGTTGACTAACTATACATTAGGAATAAGGCTTCAATTGATATTTAGATGAGGTAATGTTAATTAGATAAGACCAATCTATGTTTTAATCTATAGGGAGTGTCAACATCTATGAAAATCTAAATATGTGTGATGTCTCTTGTTTTTCTTGATTATATGTTTTATGATGTGTGATGTTCTATGGAAGAAAAGGTGTTCCTTATTCTTTACCAAAACCCTAACTCAGTGACATAAGAGGATGAATGCAATCATGGGGTAAAAATGGGTTAGCAATTAAAGTTGTGAATGATCTAAATAAACACTATGTTAAACACTACTTACATACCAATACTTTGAATAGGGATAAAACTCCATGTAGTTCTCCTATGCTACGAAGGTGTATGTGAAATATTGGTGAAAAATGTTAAATGCTAGTGTAATGCTGGCATGATTAGATGCTTTAAAAATGACATGTGACCTTTGATTTGTATTTAGACTTAGCTTATGGATATTAGGGTGGTTTGAAATCTCAATAGGGGAAATATGTTCTTTTTTCTCAATGTGTAATTAGATATTAAGGTGTTTTCCAATCATATGAGCCTCTAGTGGATAATGGCTTGAAAATGTGGCTTTATAGTGATAATTTTAGAATTACTTCAGATGGGGATTGAAAAATGTGTGGGATGGCTCATTTGTTGAATCTAAATTTAATATAATAGTTTTTATTTGGTGGGAGGATGTGGACAGTGGAGTTTAATAGTACCATGGAATGGTATAATCTAAAAGGAGTGGCCTTGTTTGAAAAATAGAGACAACTAAACTAGAAGTGTGTATCAGTCTAAAAGTGAGTTTAGGATGTTGGATAGGGATATTTAGAATCATAATTTATTATGAGGTAAGGTTCATCCATGTAAAAAATTAAATAAGGGTGGTCAAGGAATGAGGAAATAGGCATGAGCTAAGTGTGTATAACTAGTGGTCACAAGTGCATTATTTTAGCAACAAATATTAATTTATGTGTTTACACTATGCACTTTGGGTGGTGAAATGCTACCTAGAAATTTCAATGGGAGACATATAAAATCATTCTTGAGCCATGTTGTAATAAGACCAATTTCATTTGTTTTATGGCATTTATGTTTTGTATCTTGATTAATATAGGCTAACTTTGGTCCAATAGTTGTGTTGTTGTTTGTAATAAATTGTACAACCTTTACCAACCTATTATTTTCTTGGTGAAATTTTGTTACACCATTTTTGGAAAAAATTATCTTAATTAATGTTAGATTAATAGACTATGAAACTTATTGAATGCACAATGCCAAATAACTTAGTAAATTTATACCTTGACAACCATTACAATGAAAGTACATCAAGCTATGTGCATATAAAACAATAATAGACTTGATAGAAAGATACTTCATGTGATAAATTATTAGGAAAAACATTTAGTGTGGGTTAGAAGATATAAATTAGTGAAAACTAAAGTGATAAATTAGATAAGTGTGACATGGGATGTGAAGAGTGACAAGGATAGACACAAAGTTGAGGTTGATCTGATATAAAGGTACCATAGAGAGAGGAAATACACCAAAAGAATGGAAGCATAATACCTAAGAATGCATAAGGGAAGAGTTCACATGGATAACATACACCAAAAAATGGTAACCACCTAAAATTATGTCAATCCGAGAAAGTAAAATTTTAAAATGTTTATGGTTAACAATTAGGATACAAGAATATTTAATGCAAAGGAGGCAACATTAAAGCCTCAAACATGATAATTCAAAAGTCATTTCATGTAGGAATAGATCATTAAAATCAAATTTGGATAAATGTGCTAAGTAGTATAAATTTAAGATACATGTCATTTTCACCACTTGTTATCAATAAATATCGAGAGACCTCATTATATTGAGTGAATCAAATAGTGAATAGACCTACAAATTTGAGCCAAGAATGACTATCAAATTCCATTAAGGTATACAAATGATATAAGTAGTGAGTTGTGACTCAAATTCACTTAGGATTGAGGCATTTCAATGGATAAAAATGAGGGATTTAGTGAGTTGTAGGTTTTAGAGTTTGTAAACTACCATTGTTAAGTAGGAAAGCTCATAGTCGAGTATCAAAACACCAAATACAAAGTACACACATGCTATTTAAGAATTCAAGATTCATCCAAGTAGGAGATATAAGGATGATCTAAATGGGTTTTAGGATGATTATGAATAAAAAAATAAATGAATCAAATAAGGCACACTTCATCTTTGATGTGAGCACATATGTTGAGACACCCATTGTAGAATAAGTAGAAGCAATGATAAACAATGTGTAGATTGAAGGGTAATAAGCCATCATCAAGGAATATGTGGAGGAAGTGGAAGTTGAATCATCAATTAATAATTTAATATAAGTCCTCACTAGCTCCAAAGATGAAAAGGAGATTAATAAATGAAAGAGTGCGCCCAAGAAAAAGGAAAATAAAGATACACTAGTTACCCTATAGATAAAAAGCAAACCAAAATTAGGAGGATGAATTTCATGGAGATGAAATATCTTAAGGGCATAAAATATGTGGAATAATGAGATTCAAAAGTGGATAAGTGTAAGGTGTAAGACTAAAACTAGTGCAGAGGAGAAAATGATACTAATTTAAGAAATGGCTATATTGTCAACACAGGAAGTAAGACCCATGATGGAAATGCTATCTTTGATGACTTTGTCAAACAAAAGTTAGACAAATTTTGGGTTCTATAACTTTATGATATCTATTAATTTGGTAATTTTAAGGATTTTAACATGTTTTAGTATCTCATGAGTCCATAAGGGAAGGTTCTACTTCACTATCTAGAACATGATATTACACCTTCTCAAATTAACAAAATAAATGGGTTAGTCCAATCAGGGAAGAATATCAACGAAGACCTCGAATACATAAAATAGGTTTAGTGTGTGTCCAAGGAGCTTGAGTATAATAAGTGAGGGTTCACTTTCAATATCCATAATATTAAGGATAAAGCCGCAAGGGTTTCACCATACTTAGTACGAATGAAGTTACATGGATTAGGGTATTAGGGAGAAATCAAACATAAATTTATTTATATACCACATGAAATGGTAAAGGGAACATTATTTACCTTCTCCAAGTTCTTATAACATTTAAGCATTGAAAGTGTGGAGAAGGTGCACAGAATTAGAAATAAATTCAAATATGGCAAATCTTGATGCTCATGTTGTTTGATGATATTGGTGTAAATTAGGGTATTGAATAAGGCCAATAGACCTAATCCCTTCATGATGAATATCTATTTATCAAATATCATATCTATACTTGACATATGGTATTGTCCACCAAATATAAAGCTAGAGTGGATAGGTATCTTGCATAACTAAAAGAGGCTATAGAAGATGAGTGATACACACCTAGATTACTACCAAAGATAATGAAGGATCAGGATAAGTTTGTCATAATACAATACTAGTCATTGAAAAATATACAAATGGCCAATATAAATACAATAGGATGGCTAAAGTTTCTATATGGGTTTACATCACAATAATTTTTTAATGTAGTTAATAACATTTCTAATTCCCAAAATACAAAAATGGATGTGTAAGGCATAGATGTAGATGTCCATACCCTTTGCACAAAATATGTCTTCCTAGGGGAGGGTGATCCAAAAATTATAAGTTTTGATTGACAGATATTTCAAGAACACAAAAATAACAAAGTAACAATGAATTTTCTAAGAAGAGATGTTTTATTACTCAAGATCATAATACAACTATATGTTTATCTCTGGGAAAAGATGTCTGATTTCCATTTCAGGTTATATCTTCATTTATACACATTTTGAAATTAGGATGAGGATTTTGAAGGTCACCAACATCATGGGAGATTAAGTGGTTTTACTTCCACGATTTAAAATAATATAGAATTCAAGGAATTACTATTTTTAGAAACTTACTATTTTTAGACTACACTACTAAAATTGAAAATTGGGGCACTTTCATTGGGTTTTCAAGGGCCAAAAACATTGAGGAAATCTCATTCCATCTCACCACATTCTCCTCATTCTTATTTTTCCAATGGTTCAAATGGCGAGTCAATTGGAGCTACGGTGAAAAAGTTACGGCTTTCAGAAGTTTCATCATCAATTAGGGTAGAACCGTCACCTAAATTATCGTTTGAATTATGCCCAGATCAGAGGTCATACTCAATAATAATATTAGGATGATAGTATTAGGTGTATAATTAACCCAATATAAAATTTTACCATAGAGGGATGATTGTACAATATTTACTATATGTTAAAGCCAAAGAAAAAGAGTATCAACATGGGATGGCAAGGGAAAGATAACATAAAAATTCCACCTTCATCGAAGCTAAGAATTTAACATGTATCCCCCTAAAATAAAAAATATATAAATAACAATAATTAAAGGCTTATATCTCCTATGTAAGAGGATTTATAAGAAACAAAGCTATAAGATATGCCTCTGGAGAAGAAGAAGAAATGAAAACTCGTGTAAGTAGAGCCCATTAATATAACACTACCTTCTTCACTTGTATATGTGATATAATAAGTGAAAAAATAAATAAGTTTATAAGACAAATAATACCCCCACACTAAGAAAAAAATATTAGAAGCAAAAGAATCCCTATATGCTAGTTAAAAATAACATGAAGTAGAGAAAGAGGGGTGCACAAAGATATAACAATGCTACGAAAAAAACATAAGATATAATAAGATAACACAAAAATATTGTAATAAATAATAAATAAATTAGTTAATGCACCCATGCAACATTTAAAGGAAATGGACTCCATGATTTTACCTAAATAAGAATAACCTAGTGTGTAATAACAACAGATGAATGGAGAAGAAGATGGAGAGAATATAGAGAGAAGGGGAAAAACTAGAAAAACCATTTAGGTAGAAGAGAGCCCCTCACATATATAACATGAAGAAGAATACATAATCTGCATTAAATCCCAAATTAGTATAAAGGAATAATAACTCTACATGTGGATAGCAATGAGGTCCAATTATCATGCCTAAAAAATTTATCCCAAAACCCACGTGTGGTTAAAAAAATTGTTTACTGAAGTGAATGATTTTTAAATGCTTATTTATTGTTTTTATTATTACAAAGTTACACAAGAGTGTACACAAAATAATTTAGTGATTTATTTAATTTCATATATTTTTTTGGATCCATAGTAAGACTTTGCAAGATAACGAAAAACAACATCTATAAGTGAGAGTGAGGTTTAAAGCAGCTTCCTAGGATTAAATTTATATAATAGGGTATAGTAATATAGCTTAGTATCCATATTAAGTTATGGGTACAATTATAATGTCCTAAAATAATGTCTAATTTAATTTAATTTAATTTAATTTAATTTAAGAGGACATTTAGACAAACATATCGATCTAACAAGCACAAGTGAAAAAAATAGAAAACTAGGAAATAATTACTATAAAATAGGGAACTTGACCAAACATAAACTATCTATTTTAGAGGTAAGTTCGAGGCCCCTTGCCCTATCTAAAATTTAACAAAAATGACCTGTACAAATGATTGAAGTGATGCTAACTTTGATGGTTTAGGGGGCCAAATTATGATATTTCAGGTTATTCATCAACATCACATCAAATATTATTAAAATTTTAATATATCCTATGTATATCATTATTTGTGAAACATGTATGAAATATGCATTAAATAAAACATAGAATAGGGATATATAAAAAATAACTAATGAAGGAGATATTCCTTCTTGTAATGGGATTGGACATAGAATCTACTCTCATTCTTCTAAATTTAATGGATTCCTCCTCTCTCCACATAGAAGTTACCACTCTATGGATAACCAAGGAAAATCCCCTTCTAAACACTACACAAACATTTCTCCCAAGGGTATATAAAATAAGGAAGATTGAAGTAATATAATCTTCATGTTAAGAAAACTAACATTAAAGTAAATCAAACTTAATATTTAGGGATTACTATGAAACACGCAAATATAAACCTAATTTATTTTTAATTATTACTATTCATATATATAATTTAACAATAATGTAAATACTAATGCGAAGGATAATGATGACACACCCCCAATATAGCCCATGACCCAGACCTGATGCCCCCACAACTTGGGAAACCTACATATTTGCTCCTTAGAATCAGGGTATGATGTAGTTCTCCTTAATATTATGATGGGTATCCTCTATGAGACATCATCACCTAAATTATTTGGCACTCTAAGCCAACAAGTACTAAGAAAAAATAACTCAAGCGACATTCTAAAGCTATAGATGTCAAAATCCAAATGAAAGGATATAGTAAAAGGTCACTAATCACCAAACATATTGATAGTTTAAGGTACATGTACTTACCTAAAGCAATCTCATAAAATAACTCATATAGGGATCAAATGTGATGAAAAAGGAACCCATATTCCTTGGGTCTAATAAGATAGAAGGCTCAACAATCTATGCCTAACACTACTTGGAGGATCTCCGCTTCTTGAGAGTGTTTTCTAAGATGGAAAAACATAAATTTTAATTATTATAGGTACAATAAAGGTCACTACCAACATATACATATAATCATAACAAATATACAATAAGGCATACAAAAATATTAGAAATAATAAGGAACATCTCTCTAAGAATTTGTGCTATGGGTAAGCTCTCTAAGGGTTAGTTAATATTTATCAAGTTAAAATATTAACTAACATGTTAGTTATTGATTCCCACACTAGGGAAGCATACTAAGGATTAGTTATCTATGCCTATGCCCACTCCTCTATATGCCTAAATATATACAATGATCACCTTCATACATAAAATCAAGGTTAATTATAATTCACACATTACCAAAATAAGTGTTAATTTAAATGCAAAATCATTCAACCTTCATCATTTAGTCATACGAATAAGCTAATTTAGTTACCCATTGCATGTAAAATCATAACAAATAGTGGGCCCAAACATAATTAATCACTACCAAGAGATACAAAGTAACCCAAACATACATGAATAATCCCATTTAGATTTACAAATTCTGAACAAGAATTAAACAAAGAGCACACTCTACTTCTAATAGAACACCTTATCAAATCCTAAGAATAGGGAAAGTAAAGCCTACATAATTCACAAGAGCTTAAGGCCTAAGACTTGAATTAAGATTATAAAAAATTATCTTAACCCACAATGCTAGTTAATTTTTTAGTAATACACATTTAAATCAGCACAAAAACAAGCACTACTCCTAACAATGCTATACACTCAAATATCTAAATAGATAAACTGGGCACAAAAGCACTCCTATAATAATTCTTGAGTAAGTATAATAACCTTTCCTAGAATTAGAGCTAATTTTCTAAGCTAAAGGTAACACATTTTAGGTAAAGAAATATTCTTATTGGTAAGAAACCAATAATTTTTCTTAGCATTCTAAAATATTTTAAAAATTTATCAATGACTAATGCTTTATCTCTTGCAGGACCCTGTTTATGCCTCTAAATGTATCATAGGGGTTATTAGCGTTTAATAACACATCTCATTTTAGAATTCTAGGAATTCAAAGCATGAGTATCAGGTTGTGGCAACTTGATGTCATCTGTGGTGAAATAGTGGTAGAGTAATGTATGAATGTTCCATAGAATTTATAATATTTGATGGTTGGGAGCCATCCAATTAGCTGCGCGTCTGGCCAATGTTCCTGGTTTGGAATAGGGGGGAGAACCTATGCGGATGTGGCAGCCTTTGAAGCAGATATACATGATGCTAAATTGTAAGTATCTTTACTAATTCTAGTATATTATGATCAAAATTTAAACTATAGATTAATCTAGATGGATATTTATGATGAAATAAGATACAATGATTTGGTTAAAAAGAAGCAAAAGGGAAGGGTAAGGTAGAAAGAGAACACATAATTCTTTACCTTTAACTCAAATATCATGACAAAGATTCGATTACAACTAAACCTACATTTATTAGTATATGATGCAAAATAGAAAAATCTCAGATCTCACCACACACTAAGCAAATTTCTAAGGATAATATGGAATTATACAAGTAAGAACTAGAATTTGATTTAAATAATTATTACTAAACTCAAATAACATAAGCATATCTATCTGAATATAGAACAAATGAAATAAAGCAAATTCAAGATCATTCAACCAATTTAGCATAAACACAAATTAGCAACCTTGTATCACAAATGCAAATCTAGAATTCAAAAAAACTATTCAAATTCAAGCTTTATAACCAACAATTGAGAGAAAGCTGTATTAACAATTGTCACATCAAATTTTGGACAATATTTATAGAATTCCTTGACTATATTAATTTCTCAATGTATACAAAATTTTCTCAAAAATTTCCCTTATTACAAGATGGTAATACATGCCTTTTATAGAAAGATCAGGTAGTATACCGATTAGTTACAAGATACAAAATGTACAAAAGATAAGGACAACTATCCTTCTTCAAAAATTTATAGAAGACATTGTCTTTTATACATTAGATTGACTTAGAGGCAAATATACTAACAAACTAGCATATGCCTTTAAAAAATAATATAACTATCTAAAATATTATAATATTTTTACAAAAAGGAATATTAACTAGGTGGGCCTACTGCCAATGGGTTCCCTTGTTACCCTGCAAAAGATCCATAGCCATTTGATGTTGTTCTTTGATAAGCTCCAATTCCACAGCTAGCTTCAGGATGGAGACATCTTCTTGGTCTACTAAGTCCTTAAAGTCTTTGTCATCTCTTTCCATTGCTTCTTTGGGGATTTTAACTTTTGTAATATTTTCTTTAGTAGTGAAGATCATGCCCAAAATCCTGTTGTTGTCACTGGCTGATTTACCCTAGCTTTTGTCCTTTACTTCATCACTAAAGTGCCTCTATGTTTATACTATGCATCATCAATAATCCCCAGGGATATAGTCTTGGTAGGATTTGCCAACATGGTGCCAAGGAGATTCTTAATTATAGAAATCATCTCTTCATCATCCTTAAGAAGCCTATATAACCCTACTAACCAAGCAATTAAACTTTGGATCTTATCTACCATTATCAATATAATAGCATTAAGGTGGGCTAGGTTAATCATTTTGCACTTAAAAATCTTATTCCTAATCAATATGCTAATAAGATCCCTTATTTTGGCCTCCACATATTTCTACTCTATTACCAACCCTTTAACCACCTCACTTTTTTGTCTCAATGCATCTTGCCTTAGCTTTATGGATTTTAATTAATCAAAAATATCTAAAAATAATGCTTCAAACATGTTTATTATGGCCTTAAGCACTGATAAAATGGCCTGGGTCTCTAAGTTGTCCTTTTCCTTCTACAAATTATGAATCCTTTGTTTCATGCCCTTGATGCCATCTCTGACTTGGGTTGAGTGAGCCTCTAATAAGATTTCAATATATTCTTCATGCATGGGCATTTCACCAAGCTACTACCCTCCAACTGGTGTTAACCTTGTGAATGGTTCCACCATTTGGAATGTGAACTCTTGAGTTCCCACAATGGATTTTTTGGTTGTGACCCTTTCTAATCTAGCTATCTCTATATTAAAATTCAAAATCATAGATGATTCTATGTGTTTTGGAGATTCTGAGACCTCTACTCTTGTGTTGCTTTATTCTCCTAGAGAATCCATGTGTTGCCTAGTAGCCCTGTAGTGGTCACTATTGTTCCTTCCTCTTGATCATTCATTAAAATACCTTATCCATGGCTTGATATCCTCAAGAAAATCAATGTTGAAAGCCTTGGTCAAGACCTATGAGTGGGAGTAGGAAGGGATCTTTTACAACTTCCCATAGACAAACCAATCAAGGATGATTGGTCCATGAATGGGAAACTCCTCATTGAATAAGTTAATCTCACTTTTAGGATGAGTGAGAGTCAAATTTGGCCTTTTCTATCCAACATGGACAATTGTTATTTTTTCTTTTCTCTTCCTTGGTTGATCCACTAAGACCACATCCAAGGTAACTTTCTTTACCTTATTTTCTTTCTTAGCTCCCTCTACTTGAAAATGAGCTTTTTTAGCCTATGTTTCTTCTCCCTCAGAGCCATATGCCTTAACAAGGACCTTGAGGGCATACTCTACTATTTAATTAGGATCAATGGTAATCATATCCAAGTGTTCCACTAGGGATGTTGGTCTGTCGAGAGGGGTTGATGATGAAGGTCCCTTACCAGGTCTCTCCTCAAACTTATCCTTGCTTATTCTTTATAAAATTTGTGCTAAGGGTTGTAGTTCTTCCATATGAGGTTATTTTTGAGGTGGATTGGAAGGTCTAGGTAACAAATGGTACTGAAGGTGATGCATCTACTATATATCTCCTATATTTTCATCACTAGTTAATCTATGCATGAACTTGAGGTTGGTTTTCTTGAATCTAGCCAACACTTCTTCAAAATTGCTAATCTTTATGTACAAGGTGTCATGAGGGACTAGTTGGTGCTCATAGATGGGCTTGAGAAGTTTTTTGCTCTTTAAATGATTACCTACCACATTATTGGGGTCCCACTACCTAAGTTAATCTAATTTAAATATAAAAGAGTCCCTATGCTTGGACATGGTGTCTACTTACTTCTAATCCTATAGAATTGTTCTTCCAATTGTCAAAGGAAAGGGATGGAAGAGGGCCTTAATTTTCTCCTTGTAGGCCCCATCAACACCATGAAGGAACTGGGATGTAATTTTTAATTACACCAATTTGGAAGGAATGTAGATAGATAATTTTTATGGTTGGGTTAAAATTCCCTCAATTCTAGTAATAATGCAATCTGGGTAAAACCAAATGTCTCCCATCAGTTCCACATAATTCTTGATCAAAGGGGGAATTTGGGCATGGGAATCCCTATGATGGATTCCACCAATGTAGGATAGACATAGTCACAAATGAATTTCATGTGGTGTCTATTCTTGAAGATATACAATTTTGAGTAATGGTGGGAAATTATTATTCTTCCCTCTAGAGACTAGTTCTTGATGTTGGGGACCTTCGTAGAATCTAGCAGGGCATCTAGTAGATAAGACATCATGAAAAACTATTTTCTTACTTTCATTTTGATGGCAATAAATTATTTCCCTAAGAAGACACTAATCATATCCCCAATTATAGGAGTGAGCTCTTTCTCTATCATAAAGTAGACATAAGATACCTAGCTCTTGTTGACATATGTAGTTACAAGGGCTCCATATATTCTTTTTAATAGGGTCATGACTACCCTAATTCCCTCCTTAAACTAGACAATTGAGATTCTTCCATCAAATTCATGGAACACATGGTTCCTTTAGAGAAACCATGACTTGAAGATGGTATCTTGGTCATTCTCACTAGTCCATCCTTTGATTATGGGTAGGGCCACATGGGATTTTGGGAACTTGTAGTATTTATTAAAGGCTAGTGGGGTAATGTAAGTAACTCTCCTAAAGCTTCCTTCATGGATAATCCAATAATTATCAATTATAAAATCAATAAAAATTAGAGCAAGGACATTAATGCAATGAAGTACCTTTGGTTTGGCAGTAGCATGGTGGAGGCCATCCATTTGAACTACAACTAGGTCATAATATCTCTTGTTAACTATGGAAATCCTTTGTTCTTCTTTGGTGATGAGATTCATCTCCTCTATGGTCCAAAAGAGTTTAGACCAGTTTTTATTGCCATTATTTGGGGCTATGACATCCATCTCACTATCTTTGAAATCCCTTCCTTCATTGTCCATAGATAGGTACAAATACATCCCATCTCTTAATTGATGTCTCTGAACTGCCATGGCCTCTGATCTTGCAAAATTTTCACAAATGGATTGTAAATGGTCTCTAGTTATCTCTTTCATGCTCAAAACACAATTTAACTTATCCTAAATTCTCTATTATCAATTCAAGTTTACTTAGGGTCTTTTTATGTAAGTTTAGGGATTCAAAGATTTAATGGTGGTAGCTCATTTGGAGTTTAGCTCATACATGCTTTGAATTTGGTTTGGACCTTTGCCTTTATACATTTGCATTCTTAGGCAAACAATATCTCTTCTTTTGTCACTTTCTACTTAATGGCTCTTTTGTGGCATCAATCCAGAACCTTTTATGACATTTCTCATAAATGCCTTTTAAAACACTAGTCATTGGCATTTAAAAATGCCCTTTTGTTTCACACCTTTGGATCAAGATCCATGGATCAGTATGAACCATAGATTATGATCTAGGCTCTTACTTGTTATTAGTTCCCTTTGTACTAACTCTCATGTTTATGCCACTTCTCACCTCCATAGGCCTTTTGAGTGATAGAACCTTTGTCAGTTGTATGTTGAATGTGCAATTACCATGTGTCAAACCCATGGGATATTGAAGCTTTGTTAAATATTCATTGGTACCCTCACACCATTGGATCATCCTTCCATGATGAATCACAAGATTTAAGATTTAGAAAGATTCATGGGCCTTAAGTCAGTGCATACATATAAAATGAAATTAGGGTAAAATGATTTTACCTAAGTCTATTTCATATTAGTGAGCACAAACAAATTTAGGTTAAAACATTTTACACTAAGTTTTAAATTAAAGGAATTATGTGGGGACTTAGGTTTAAATACCTTAAGATAAGCTTAGTTTTATGTTTATTAGACATGAATTGAACTTTTAGGCTAAAGTGTTTAAGCCTAAGTTTTCTAAGAATTATACACAAAGGGACCATGGCTAAAATACTTATGTTAAACTCATAGAACATGCCCAAAGGGGGAAAATGATATGAGGACAAAATTATAATTTTTCCATAGAGATTTATTGTATTAATAAACACAATAAAACCTTCAATTTAAAGCATTTGGGCCAAGTTTCATGTTACAAAGACCCTCTTAAAATAATATTTAGTATGAGTCTCTAGCCTAAGGTTCATGGCATTCAAACAAATGTAATGGGGACCTTAGGATATAGAGTTAGACTAAGTTCATTTTGCATATATTTAGACTATGAGACTATTTGAACATTTGTAGTTCAAATATTTCAAGCATTTGAGCATCCTCTAAAGGTTTCCAATAATTTACAAAGCAATTTATAGGCCTTTTAGCAACAATTTTGAGTTTATCTTAGTCCTAATAAAAATAATTCATTATCTTAAATTTTATGGTCTCATGGACATCAAATATGTCCTCCTAGATGTCAAATAATGGTCGAGTGAAAATCAAATTTAGGCTCAAGAAGTTCTTAGTTTAGATGGGATTAAAGTTTACAATCACACAGATGTCAAATACATCCTTGTAGATGTAAAATGATGGTCATGTGAGACTTAAATTTAAGATCATTAAATTCTTGTGTTTTAATGTGAGAGTGCCACTTGGTACCTCTATAGGGTCTCCCATGATCTTGAACTCAATTTTCTCCATTGGATAAGGAATTGTGATAAAGCAAGAGTCATCTGGTCATGATCCATGAGCTTGCCTGTGATTGGTCCCTTTTGACATGTGGTTACCTATGATTTTAATCTTTGAATGTGGGAATGTCATTTGGAAACTCCATGGAGCTCTTGGTCTTTTGAATTTTCAACGATGTCTTTATTCTATCTAATCTTTGATCTATGATGAATCAAGAACTCTTGATCATGATTCAAGTGCTCTAATGTGATTGGTCTTAAGGACTAAGTAGTTAGCTTTGTTAGGATTTATTTGCATCATCCGATTGAAAGGTTGTGAGGAAATGTGAATCATTAGATCTTATGAGTTGCACATTTTTAAAGTTAAGATCCAAGCCTTCCTTGCTTCATTATATCATGCCCCATGATGAAGTGAGAGCCATTAGATTCTATAATAAGAAAGGAAATTAAGTTATAACTTAGGACTAAATGTAAACTTAGGCTAAAGTGTTTATACTAAGGTCCTATTTTTGCTAATAAATATGATGGTACCTTAGTATTAAAACTTTAGGCTAAATAGGAAATAGTAAAGGGAATCATGCTAGAAAATAAAAGGACCCTATTAGCATAAAATTTAGACCATAGTTAGAAATAAAAAGGAACAAAGGGGAAAATAAAAGTGGACCAAGCATAATTTTTAATCTAATTTTTGGTTGTGTTGAAAAACATGACAAAGCCTTAATATGAAAATTGGCCTTAAGTCCAAGACATATTTAAACTATTCCTACCAAATGCTCCCACCAAATTTGAATTTGAAATAAGTGCTTATATCAGTGTTTTTAGAACATGAATCTATCAGTAAGGGCTCCATGGAACCTAAAACTTCAAGACATGAATACTAATAATTAGCAATGTTAGGAAAGCTTAAAACAAAACGTAACTCAGTAAGCCAATCTTGTCAAAGTGGATGATATTTAGATTATAATAATGTTCAAAGCATGACATTCTATCAGGGCTAAGCTTCAAAATGTCTCAAGGGTCCCAATTTTCAAAAATCGGGGTATGTTGACCTCAACAAATTTTGACTTTTAGAAGAAACATATCAATATGTTAGAACCTAGAGACTTTGATTTAGATAAACAACTAAGTCATCCACTCTATTTGATCAATGCCATTATCTAGATTAGTTTATGGTTGAAATAAACCTTACACTTATAGAATTGGGATCAAACATCAATGCATATCTATATTGTGTGTGTGCCTTTATTACACTTACTATTTTCCTTGGGATTTAAGAGACAACTTCCAAGTTTCATATCCTTAATCATTAACACTAACTTGGAGCATGTTTAGGTATCCATTAAGATACATGCTTAGCTTAGGGATGGCTTGGCCATTACTCTGATACCTACTAGGCATCCATAACCATGATAGATATGCCTTTGGATTCACTCAAGGCCTTGACCCACTACTATCAAGGTGTCCATAACCCCAATGGAGGTTACCAGAATCACTATGCTTGAAAAATCTATTGATTTTTCATTGCATTCTTATTTTTTTTGTGTTTTTAAGATATTTTATGCTCTCAACAAGGTTGGAAACTAAGGTAACTAGGTTTAAGGATTTGGTCAAGCATTTGATCTTGAAATAATCACCTATGACTACAACCATTATCGCATGTAAGGATTTTTATTAAGTGCAAGCATGACTGTGTATTAATAGATTAAGCTTTCTTCCTATAAGTGCAAATATTCTTAAAACCAAACTTAGGCATAGACAATGTTCAAGTTCTAATAAAATAGTTAACCCATTCATTAGTCTTTACCAGTTTATTCAAATCACAACATTAAGCTCATATTTTAGATCCATGGTCAACATATATATTAGGTTCACGCCCACATTCTTAAAATTTTGGGCTTTCAAGCAAGCTAAATAAACTTTGAGCTCAAGGTTGTCAAAAAGGACTTATTAGAAACAAGGAACAAGGCCAAAAAGCAAACACACAATAAAAAAAACAAAGCATGACACAAAGGAAAACACACAAATATACACATACTTATGTATAAACAAGGGATATGAAGAAAGGAACTAAAAGAAAACTAACTAGCCTAACTATACTAAGACTAACCATATTATAGTTTTACTCCATAAAGACCTTAGGAGGAGTAGTAGAGAAGTAATGCTTGAGGTATTTCCCATTGGTGGACAGTGTGAACTCTAATCCTTGTAAGTCTTTGAGCTTGAAAGTGTTGTCTCCCAATGTGTTTACAATTTGATAGGGGCCAATCTATAGAGGTGTGAATTTTCCATGCTTTCCCTTAGGCTCAGATGCTTTGTCCCAAAGGAAAACTAGGTCTCCTTGTCTAAATAACTTGATCTTTGACCTTTTATCAAACCACATTTTCATTTTGGTTTAATGTCTACTAATATTAGTAAAGGATTTCTCCCTTGCATCTTCCATCTGAGTGATGTCTAGAAATCTTGAGTTTGTAAGTTTCTAGCCTTCTTCCATTTACTCTTACATGAATTTGTGTGTGGGGAACTTGAGAATGATAAGAAAGATGGGATCTTGGCCATACACCAATAGAAAATGTGATACCTTTAAGGCTTATTTAATCTTGATCTTATCTACCCATAAGGCATAATTGAGAAGCTTGTGTCAGGTCCTAGGCTTGTTTTTAGAAAACTTCTTGATTACTTTCATTAGGTTATTACTGGTAGATTTAGAGACTCCATTTCCTTGGGGGTAATGATTAGATGAAAAATTTAGATAGATTTCATTATCGTATGCCCATTCATTCATCTCTATGTATGTAAATGTAGAACCATTATCACACCCTAGAGAGACTAGAGTTCTAAATCTAGTCTAGATGTTCTCTTCCAAGAAACTAATCACTTTCTCTATCCTACATTGTTTGGTGGCTATAGCTTCAGTCCACCTTATGCAATAATCTATAGTAGTAAAAATGAATTTGTGACCTTTAGATGAATTAAGGTTAATTACTCCTACAAAGTCCAATCCCCACTATGTAAATGGTTTATCAACCATGATTGGTTGTAAAGACATTACTACCTTAGGCTCTTTGATGCTAAAAATCTACCAAGAGTGTCATTCCCTCAGATGTTTTTTAGAATCTTTGAAGACAGTTGGTCAATATTAGCTAGATTTAAGGACCTTATGTGTAGTAGTCCTCCCTGATAGGCGTCTATTGCCAAAATAATCATGAAAGGTTCTCATGATTTAGATAACTTCCTCTTTTGAGACAAACCTCAGGTAGACCCCTTAGAAGTTATTCTTATATAAGACCCCATCTTTGATCAAATATTGGGCTACCTTGAGTCTGAGATCTCTCTTTTTCTCCCTTGTCAGTCTTGTAGGATAGGTACCATTGATTTGTAAATGAATGATGGAATCATACCACTCACTATCTTGAAAGTTCTATTGATCTAATTGCATAATACTTAACTCAGGGCTAGTATTATAAATCATTTAGAATAGACCTTGACACCTTACCAGTTTTGCCATTTTCATTTCTATGTCATACTCTTGCAAAACTAACATCCATTTACCTCTACATTCTCCCAACTCATTCTAGCTTAACATAAGTTTTGTGGTAGGGTTAGGTAGAATATCATGCACCTTATTTCTAAGTATGTAATGCATAAATTTATTTACTTCCTTAACTAATGCATATGCTTGTTTATCAATCAATACATAGTTGAATTCAACATTTTTGAAGATAGTACTCATAAAAGCTATTAGGTGATCACATCCATAAAAATTTTGAGTTAAAACTATAACCATAGTATGGTTAGGGTAAAAGAATAGAGGTAAAATTACTTTGAAAATTTAGGACTTTTTAAGATTGGAGCTTGGCTATTGGATTCATCGATATCATTAAAGGTTTTCATAGATTATTCATTCCATGAGAACTTGGCATCTTTATTTAGCATGTCATTTAATGGCTTGACAATATCTGCAAATCCAAAAATGAAATTTATTACAAAATTTATTTTAGCAAAGAATGATTTAGCTCTTTTCTATTGTTTGGAGGCTCTATTCTAGCTATGGCCTCTACTCTTTCAGGATCTCTGAAGATCCCATCCTTGATTATAACTTGACCCAAAAATTTGCCTTCAGTAACACAAAATATGCTTTTCTTAGGGTTTAAGGAAATTCCATACAATATGCATCTCTCAAAAACTTGTTGTAAGTTCATAAAGTAATCTTTTTTATTTTTAGAAAAAACTATTAGATCATCCATATATATAATGATACACTTACCAATCAGGACTTGGAAAGCATGGTCCATAGCCCTTTGAAAAGTAGCTCCTACATTGATTAATCCAAAAAAAATTCTTTTGTAAGAAAATGTCCCCTACTTGGCAATGAATATTATTTTCATCTTGCCTTCCATTTTTTACCTAAAAAGCCATCAATAAAAGACATCATAGTTAAAATTGAAACAACTTGAATCACCTAGTCAAGAGAAGGGAGAGGATAGTTATCCTTCTGAGATGTTTTGTTTAAATTTATAAAGTCAATACATAGCCTAATCTCACCATTCTTCTTCTTGATTGGCCCTAAATTAGCCACCCAGGTAGAGTGGCTGATGGGAAACACAATTCTAGCATCAAGTAATCTCTTGACCTGTTTAAATATCATTGGTTCTAGGACATGGTTCATAGGTCTTTGATTTTGCTTGAAGGGATTACAAATTTCTTTAAGGGCTATAGTATGGGTGATGACCTTTGGATAAAATATATTTAGGTCATCATAGGACCAAGCTATGACATCCTTATATCTGGTTAACAACTCTTTGGCCTTCTTATTATCAATATTGGTGCAAGAATTTCCCACGTTGACCAGCTATGGTTAATCTTGGGGCCAAGATCCATTACATTATAGTCCTTCCCACTTACCTTAGAAATTTTAGAAACTTTAGCCAGTTTATCTTGGTCAAATAGTCTCTTTAAGGCAATCATGCCTTTGGAAATCTTATTGTCATTCAACTAAATGACCTTACCATCAAATTTGTCCTCCCTAAGTGAATTTTCATCAATCTCATCAATGATTTGAGACTCAAATGGTCTAGAATTAGTCATGAAATCCAATATTTGTTGATTATCACTGAAGACTTGAAAATGATTAACATTATTAGGCATTAAAGGACAAGTCATCAACTCAATGTTGAAGTTTGGGGAATCTTTGTTGGGCATGAGGTTGGCTATAGTAGATGCTAACTCATTAGTAGTTTGGTTCTCCTATCTTAGGATGGAGACAATGCTAAAAGTATTAAATACTCAATGAAATCCTAGACATTGAACTTATACCTCTTAAGGTATGAGATTTTACATTGATATTCACTCCTTACTTGGTTGACTACTAGTTATGAGTCCCCATAAACTAGTAGTTCTTTGACTTTATTTTTAATAGAAAATTGTAAACCTAGGATAAGGTCCTCATATTCAAAAATATTTTGTGTAAGGGAATTGGAGTCTATAGGGTGCATGATATTCCTTACCACTAGGATAAGTTAGGACAACACCAATTATAGATCTAGCTTTACACCTAGCACCATCAAAGTGTAATTTTCATAGTCCAAGAACAACATGAGTACTTTTGGGATCACATACTTTTATATTCTCTAGGGTAAAGACCCCTATGTCTGAGTCAATTATGTTAACCCTTTCATTTACAAAATTGTACTCAATGATCATGTGTTTCATCCTTGGCTCTCTCTCAACCCTAATCTGATTAGGAACTCCCTTCCAAGGTAGCCACAAATGTGAGCAATATGTGGACATGTAGCCATTCAAAACTTTGTTACATTCCCTACTTAAAAAATATCCCATAATGATCAAGAATATCAACAACTTGAATATCAATAAACTATTATACTCTAGGCTCAAAAGCTAATTGCATATGCATATTTAATAATTCTCCAACTACCTTGACTCTAGATTTGTCTAATTGGGTGACAAATTTAATAGAATTAATAGGGGTCAAGTCAATTTGTTTGCATATACCTACAAGCATGATATTGGTGGATGCACCTGAATCTAATAAGAAATTGTGTAAATTCTTACCAAACATCTTAACAGTGAGTAGGAAAGGAGGAGACTCTACCTTAACTTTGTGCATAGTCACATTAGCATGGTCAAACTTGGGTTGTTTGTTGGACTTCTTTGACAATTATTCTAGCAAGATGTCCCTTTATTCTATAATCTATGTTAGTTTATGCAAAGTGATGTTAGCCTTTATCTTCTTCATATCTTCAACTATATTATATCTAGTTTTATTAGAATAACTAGGAATAACAATGTTGGGATTAGAAGTACTCCTTTTGGGTAGATATGGATTATTGCTTAAATAAGTGTTTGGAGGAGTTCCAAGGTTATTTAGAGGCATTGAGGTAGTCAAGGGATACCTTTTCTCTCTATTCCTCAAGGGATAAGTCTTCTTCAAGAATTGTTGGAAGACCTAGATCTCCTCTGGGATTTCATTAGGTTAATTTTCCTTTTGAAAAGGGAAATCAAAGGTCTCCACCATAAGGGCTTGATCAAATGATTTAGATCTAGAAGTACCTGCACCACTTTCCTTGTTAGGGACCACATCAAATGTGTCTAATTCTTCCTATAAAGCCTCCAAAGCTTTGAAAAATTATATACAATCAATCTCACCATGTTTGGTTGTATAATGCACTCTAAAATAATTAGGTGATGTAATATCAATAATATTAATGTCCATAATATTATTTCTATAAGATGGTTCATTAGCCTAGTTATTATGGAAACTATCATTTTGAAACCTATTATTTGGCCTATTAAACCTTTGAAATGAGAAGTTCCTACCAAATTTTTCTTCAAGTATTGATTAATTGCTTCTACAACTGAAGGAAATTAGTGGTTAATTTTGGGACCATTTTCAAGATAGACTCATTCTCATTCTTTGGAGTTTCAAAATTGTGCACCTAGTTATTATTAGTACCAATAGTTGGTACTAAAGATCTTTGATCATTTATATTGAATCTATTAGTAGGATGACTCAATAATCCTAAGTTCTGATTGGGAACAAGATGACTCAAAGGGAATTGATTTAGATTTGGAAGTTGGTTCAAGGCTTGAATATTTTGGTTGTTGTTGGGGAAGATGTTTAGAATGGGTATATGTGGGTTGATATTTGGAATAAAATAGGCCGTTTTTCTTTGGAAATGCATTTGATCATTGATGATCATTGATTCAAAATAAGCCCATGAAGTTACAGCTGGGATAGATCTCTTCAAAAATACAAAAGTCATGGGATCTACTAAATCTGTATAGATTTCTATAGATAAAACATCATCAAGTTTATAAGGTTCTATGGTCCTACTATACATTTTCTAAAATCTAACATCAAAAGACCTGATGAGCTCAGTTGCATCCCTCCTAATAGTGGTGGATTGGTGGTAAATGACACATGGACTAACAATTTTACCAAATTGGTCTATAAAACATTAGTAAAACCATCCCAATTGGTAATATAATTATTAGGTAAATTCAAAAACCATTCATAGGCAACATATTTAAAATTAAAGGGGAACAACCTACATGATACATCTTCATAAAAAACATTTAGTAACGTTAAATCAACCTTAAAATACTTGATATGCTCTTCAGTAGTCACTATACTAGTTGGACTAAAATGTAGGAAAATACTTTTCAAGGTTACATGGGAGATCATGTACCACACCTAGTACATTGATTGAAGAGTCTCCCAACCAAGCCATACCTAGACAAAGGTTGAAGGCAAAGGTACCTTGAAGAGGTGAAGTTGGCAAAGATTTTTATCTCCTACATCTACATTTATCATGCCTAAATCTTCTATGAATTTCAAGTTCAAGCAAGGGTTCCTTTGTCTCTAAGTGTGATTTGGTTTGAACCCTTGGCAATTACAGCTTGAATATTTAAGATCCTATTTAAAATATGATGTATCAGGCTAATGTTTATAAATAACAATGATTAAACCTACACATTAAGCTCATTCTATAAATATTATGTAAAGAATGGTAAAAGACATAAATATTTGACCAAGCTAGCTCAAAGATGTGCCTAATTATGCAAATATGATCTATGTTTATATGTCATTTTATATGTCTAAGCTCAAATAAACTTAGATATATGAAAGATATGCCAACCTTTGATCAAAACAAGCTATCCTAACCTCAAATACTATGGATTCTCAAGTCTCAAGCCATATTTACCAAAAACAATTCTCAAACCTCAAAGAACTATGACCTTTGTCTAAGGAAGCACAAAGATAGGTCAAATACTATAAATATTAATGATATTTACACTTGTAAGTGAAGGATTACTCAAAAGCATAAAGATAACATCAATCTTAAATAAAAATAAACTAAGATAAGAAAAGATTCAACCAATTCATAGAGATTGGCCCTACTTTTAATGCCAATAGAACACTATCCTATTGATGCCTCTAAATGTATCACAAAGTTTATTAGTGTTTAAGAGCACATCTCATTTTAGAATTCTAGTAATTCAAAGCATGAGTAGTAGGTTGTTGTAACTTGATGTCACCTGTGGTGAAATAATGACAGAGTAATGTATGAATCTTCCACATAATTTATAATATTTGATGATTGGGAGCCATCATGGTCTAATTATTTGTAAATTATAAGTATATTTACTAATTCTAGTGAATTATGATCAAAATTTAAAATATAGATTAATCTAGATGGATATTTATAATTAAATCTAAGCTATAATGATCTAGTTAAAAAGAAGTAAAAAGGAAGGGTAAGGTAGAAAGAGAACACATGATTTTTAATCCTTAACTCAAATATCATGACAAAGCTTTGATTAGAATTGGACCTGCATTTACTAATATATGATGCAAAATAGAAAAATCTTAGATCTTACCACACACTAGGAAAATTTATAAGGATAATATGGAATTATAGAAGTAAGAACTAGATTTTGATTTAAAGAATTGTTACTGAACTCAAATAGCATAATCACATCTAAATAAAAAATAAATTAAATGAAGAAAATTCAAGATCCTTCAACCAATTTATCATAAGCACAAATTAGCAACCCTATATCACAAATGCAAATCCAAAATTTAAAGAAACTATTCAAATTCAAGCTTTAGAACCAATAATTGAGAGAAAGCTATAATAACAACTGACACATCAAATTTTTGACAATCTTTGCAAAATTCCTTGAATGTATTAATTTCTCAAAGTATAGATTTTTTTCTAAACAATCTTCCTTATTACAATATGGTAATACATGTCTTTTATAGAAAGATCAGGTAGTATAAAAGTTAGTTACAAGATACAAAATGTATAAAAGATAAGGACAACTATCCTTCTTCAAAAAGTTATAAAATACATTTGATTTCATACATTAGACTAACCTAGAGGCAAATATGCTAACAAACTAGCATATGCCTTTACAAAAGAACATTCCTATTTCAAATATTATAATGTTTTTATAAAAAAAGAATATTAACTAGGTGGGCCCATGACCAAAGGGTTCCCTTATTGCTCATGTAGAAGATCCATAGCCTTTTGATGATGTTCTTTGATAAGCTCCAAGTCCAAAACTAGCTTCAGGAGGGAGACATCATCTTGGTCTACTAAGTCCTTAAAGTATCTATCATCCCTTACCATTACTTCTTTAATGCTTCTATCTTATGCAATATTTTCTTTAGCAGTGAAGATCATGCCCAAAATTCTCTTATTATCATTGCCTAATTTGCCCTGGCTTTTGTCATTACTTCCTTCATCACTAAAGTGCCTCCATGTTTGTACTCTACATCATCAATAATCTCCAAGGATATATTCCTAGTAAGATTTGCCAACATGGTGCTAAGGAGCTCCTTAATTCTAAAAATCAACACTTCATCATCCTTAAGAAGCCTATTTAAGCCTACTAACCAAACAATTAAACCTTGTATCTTATCTACCATTATCCATAGTATAGCATTAAGGTGGGCTAAGTTAATGGTTTTACACTTAGGAATATTATTCATAATCAATATGCTGATAAGATCCCTTATTTTGGCCTCCACATCATGCCACTCTATTACCAACTCTTTAGCTACCTCACTTTGTTGGCTCAATGCACCTTGCCTTAGTTTTATGGATTTTAATGAATCAAACATATCTAGAAAGGATGCTTCAAACATGTTTATTATGGCCTCAAGTACTACTAAAATGGTTTAGGTATCTAAGTTCTCCTTTTCATTTTCCAAATTATGAATCCTTTATTTCATGCCCCTGATGCCAACTCTGACTTGGATTGAGTGAGCCTTTGATAGGCTTTTAATATCTTCTTTATACATGGGTAGTTCACCAGGCTACTACCCTCCAACTGGAGTAAACCATATGAATGGTTCCACCTTATAGAATGTGAAATCTTGAGTTCCCACCATGGTTTTTTTGGTTGGGACCCTTTCTAATCTAGTTGTCTCTAGATTAAAGTACATAGTAGTAGATGATTTTGTGTGTTTTAGAGGTTATGGGACCTCTAATATTGTGATTCTTGATACTCCTAGAGCATCTACTTATTTTCCCTATGGTCCTACATTAGTCACTATTCTTATTTCCTCTTTCTCCTTCATTAAAGCCCTTATCTAGGGCTTGATATACTTGAGAACATCAATGTTGATAGCCTTGGATAAGGCCCATGAGTGGGAGTAGGAAGGGATCTTTTATAAATTCCCATAGACAAACCAATCAAGGATGATTGGTCCATGAATGGGGAACTCCTCACTGAATAATTTGATCTCATTTATGGTATGAGTGAGAGTCAACTTTGGCCTTTTCTATCCAATGGGGATAATTGTTAGTTTTAATTTTCTCTTCCTTGGTTGAGCCACTAGGACCAGATCCATGGCAACTTACTTTCCCTTATTTTCTTCCTCAACTCCCTCTACTTGAACCTAAGCTTCTTTAGCCTATTCTTCTTCTTGCTCAGATCCATATACCTTAATAAGGACCTTGAGGGTATCCTCTACTATTTCATTAGGCTCAGGGGCAATGATATCCAAGTGTTCTACTAGGGACGCTGGTCTGTGGGGAGGGGATGAAGATGAAGGTCTCTCACTGGGTCTCTCATCCAACTTCTCCTTACCTTTTACTTCTATAATTTATGTTGGGGGCTATGGTACTTCCATCTAAGGTTGCTCTTAAGGTGGCCTAGAAGGTATAAGAAACAAATGGTACTAAAGGGGATGCATCTACCATATACCCCCTATCTTTTCATCACTAGTTAATCTGTGCATGAGCTTGAGGTTGGTTTTATTGAATCTAGCCAACACTTCTTAAAAATTTATAGCCTTTATGTATATGGTGTCATGAGGGCCCAATTTATGCTCATAGATGGGCTTAAGAAGCTATTTGATCTTTAAATGATTGCCTACCACATTATTGGGGTCCCACTTCTTGAGATCATCTAATTGAAACACAAAAGAGTCCCTATTCCTAGACATGGTGTCTACCTACTTCCAATCTTATAAAATTATTCTTCCAATTGTCAAGAAAAAGGGATTGAGGAGGCCTTTCCTTTTCTCTTTGTAGACCTCATCAACACCATGAGGGAGATAGGATGTAATTTATTATTTTTCCAACTTGGGAGGAACATAGATATACAACTTATATGGTTGGGTCAAAATTTCCTCAATTCTGAAAATAGTACAATCTAGGTAAAACCAGATGTCTCCCATCAGCTCCACATACTTCTTAATCAAAGGGATAATACTAGGCATGGTAATCCCTATGATGGCTTCCACCAACACAATATAGACATAGTCATAAATGAATTTCATGTGGTGTCTATACTTAAAGATATGCAATTTTGAGTAATGGTGGGAAATTATGGTTCTACCCTTTAGAGACTAGTTCTTAATGTTGGGGACCTTGGTAAAAGCTAGAAGGGCATCTAGCAGATAAGAAATCATGAAAAAATATTTTTTTGTCTTCATTTTGATGGAATTAAATTTATTCCCTAGGAAGACACTAATCATATCCAAAATTATAGGAGTGAGATATTTCTCTACCATAAAGTAGACATAAGATACCTAGCTCTTGTTGACATATGTAGTTACAAGGGATATAGATATTTTATTTAATAACATCATGATTACCCTAATTCACCCCCTAAACTAGATAATTTGGATTCTTCTCTCAAAGTCATACAACAGATGGTCGCTTAGAGAAACCATGGCCTGAGGATGGTATCTAGGTCATTCTCACTAGTCTATCCTTTGATTGTGGGTAGGTCCACATGGGGTTTTGGGAGCTTGTAGTATTTCTCAAAGGCTAGTGAGGCAATGTAAGCAACTCTCCTAAATATTCCATCATGGATAATCCAATCATTATTATTTATAGAACAAAAAAAATGGAGCAAAGATGTCAATGCAATGAAGTACATCTAGTTTGGTAGCAACATGGTAGAGGCCAGCCATTTGAACTGTGACCAAGTCATAGTATCCCCTATTAACTGTGGCAATCCTTTGTTCTTCTTTAGTGATGGGATTTATCTCCTTTATGGTCCAGAAGAGGATGGATCAATTCTTATCACCATTGTTCAAGGCTATGACATCTAGCTTAGTATCTTTGAAAACCCTTATTTCATTATCCATATATAGGTATAACTATGTTTCATCTCTCAATTGCTTCCTCTAAGCTACCATGGCTTCTACACTTACAAAATTTTCAAAATGAGATTATAATTGGTCTACGGTTAGCTCTTTCATGATCAAAACACAATTGGACTTATCCTATATTCTTTATAATCTATTCATGTTTACTTAGGGGATTTTTATACAAGTTTAGGGATTTGAAGATTTAATGGTGGTAGCTCATTTGGAGTTAGGCTCATACATGTTTCAGATTTGACTTAGACCTTTACCTTTATATGTTTTCATTCTTAGGAACATAAGATCTCTTATTTTCTTACTTTCTACTTGTGTGACATCAATCTAAATCCTTTTATGGAATTTTTAATAAATGCCTTTTGAAGTACTAGTTGTTGGCACTTACAAATGCCCTTTTGTTTCACACTGTTAGATCAAGATCCTTAGATCAAAGTGAGCCATCAATTATGATCTAGGATCCTGCTTATTATTGATTCCCATTCTACTAATTCTAATGGTTGTGCCACTTGGCACTTCTATGGGCCTTTCAAGATTTGACACCTTTGTCAGTTTTATGTTGAATGTGCATTTGCCATGCATTAAACCTATAGGCCCTTGAAGCTTCATTTAAAATTCATTAGTTCCTTTACACTACTAGATCATCTTTTCATGATGAATCACAAGCCATAGGATCTATAAATATGCATGAGCCTTAAGTCAGTGCATATATAGAAAAGGAACTTAGGGTAAAATGTTTTTACCTAAGTCTATTTCATATTAGTGAGCAAAAATAAAATTAGGTTAAAACATTTTACACTAAGTTTTAAATCAAAAGACTTAGGTGGGGACTTATCTTTAAATACCTTAGGCTAAGGTTCATTATAAGTTTATTAGGCATGCATTGAAATTTTAGGATAAAGTGTTTAAACCTAAGTTTTCTAGGAATTATACACAAGGGGACCATGGCCAAAATACTTATGTTAAGATCATAGAACATGTCCAAAGGGGGAAAATGATATGAGGACAAAATGCTAAATTTTTCCATAAAGATTTATTGTATTAATAAACAAAATAAAACCTTTGGTTAAAAGCATTTGGGCCAAGTTTCATGTTGCAAAGACCCTCTTAAAAAAATATTTAGTATGATTCTCTAGCCTAAGGTTCATGGAATTCAAACAAATGCAATGGGGACCTTAAGATATAGACTTAGACTAAGTTCATTTAACATATATTTAGACTATGAGACTATTTGAACATTTGTAGTTCAAAGATTTCAAGTGTTTGAACATCCTTCAAAGGTTTCTAATCATCTGCAAAGTAATTTATAAGCCTTTTAACAATAGTTAGGAGACTATCTTAGTCCTGAGAAAAATAATTCATTAGCTTAAATTTTATGGTTTCATGGCCATCAAATATGTCCTCATAGATATCAAATGATGGTTGAGTAAACATCAAATTTAGGTTTGAGAATTTCTTAGTTTTGATGGGATTGAAGTTGATGGTTACATAGACATCAAATACATCCTCATAGATGTAAAATGATGGTATTACGAGCATAAAATTTAAGCTCATTAAATTCTTATGTTCCAATGGAAGAGTGTTACTTGGCACCTTCGTGAGGTCTCCCCAGGATATTGGACTCAATTCATTCCATTGGATAAATAATCATGATGAAGTGAGAGCCATCTGATCATGATCCAAGAGATTACTCATGATTGGTCCCTTCTAACATGCAATCCCCTTTGCTTCTAATCTTTAAATGTGAGAATGTCACATGGAAAATTCACAAATATCTTAGGATTTTGAATTTTCAATGATGTTTTCACTCCATATGATCTTCAATCTATGATGAAGTGAGAATCATTGATCATGATCAGAGTGCTTGAACATGATTGGTACATAGGACTAAGTTCTCAACTTTATCAAGATTTCTTTGTGTCATCCAATCAAATGGTTGTGAGGAAGCATGGATCATTGGATCTTATGAGTTGCATGTTTTTTAAGTTAAGACCTAGGCCTTCCTTACTTCATTGGATCATGCCTTGTGATGAAGTGAGAGTCTTTGGATTCTATAGAAAACAAGTAAATTAAGTTAAAACTCGAGACTAAATTCTAATTTAGGCTAAAGTGTTTAGACTAAGGTCCTATTTGTGCTAATAAATATGATAGGGACTTAGTATTAAAACATTAGGCTAAACAATAAATAGTAAAGAAAACCATGCTATAAAAATAAAGGGACCTTATTAGCATAAAATTTAGACCATGATTAGAAATAAAAAGGAATAAAGGGGAAAATAAAAGTGGAGCAAGCATACTTTTTAAGCTAAGGTTTTGTCATGTTGAAAAATATGACCAAGCCTTAACATAAAAATTAGGCTTAAGTTCAAAACATATTTAAATTATTCCTACCAAATACTCCCACCAAATTTGAATTTTAACTAAGGGTTTATGCTAGGTTTTTTAGAACATGAATCTATCATCAAGGGCTCCATGAGACTTGAAACTTAAAAACATGAATACTATTCATTAGCAATGTTAGGCAAGCTTAAAATAAAACATAACTCAGTAAGCCAATATTATCATAGTAGATAATATTCAAAATCTAATAATGTTCAAAATAGGCCATGATTTTAGGGTTAAGCCTAAAAATGTCTCAAGGTTCATAATTTTCAAAAATGGGGCTATGTTGACCTCAAAAAAACCCATTGAGACTCAATCTCTCTGATTGCATGCCTTAAAGTGTGTACTGGGAAAGGGGTGTGCATAGCATTACTAATTTGTAAGATTGTTTTTCCCTTTATCACCACTTAAAAACAACACAAGACTCTCCTATACATTTCTATAATCTTTGACACCTCCCTTACACACTCCTCCAAAAAATTCAAATCCTCAAATAGCTCCTACCTAAGCCAGAACCTCTTTTTATCACGCATAAAACATAGTCAAATGGGATGACCTTATTCTTAGAAATAAGCATGTTACAGGACTAAGCCAACCCAAATGACTTAGTTTGGGATCTAATTGATTTATTTATTAAATAAATAGGTTGATTGGGCTGAGTATACCAGTTAAAATTTTGAAAGGGTTTAAGGTTAGATTTAACTATATAAACACATCCTTTTCACCATTTTAATTAGAGAGAGATAAAGATAATCATTCATTTGCATATTTTATTATCCACCATTATACTTGGGGAGTAATTACTTAGGGTTCCATACTTCCTTTGGAGATAAAACTCTTGTCTTTTGGGAAAAGTCTTTTGGATGCATAGGAGAAGTCATGTAACCTAGAGTTGACCTATGTTTGTTATCCTTACTAACCAAAATAACCTCTTAAAAAGCACCATTGGCCAAGGGAGATATTGAGGCTTGATGGGTTCATATTCAAGGTAAGTATTGTTAAATCTTGCCCCTCTTTTATTATTAGATAGCTTTGAATATGTTGGCTTATGAATATGTCTCTCTTCATGCATTAGGATTACCTCTATATTGACTTGAGTATATTTATTATTTGCATGTTCACTTTCATGTTTTTAATCCCCATTTGTGCCACATTATCTTGTGAGCAATAGATTATATTAAATTTACTTTTTTAGAAGCCATAGGGCCTAACTAGGGTTATTATTTGACTTGAGGATTTGGAACCCTCTCTAATGAGATTGTGTGGTAAGAGACCCATTAGTTAGGTCTAGAAGATCCATATTGGTCATGACCCAAATGATCTAAATGTACCAACAAACAAAAGGGTTAGTGTGATTTATATTCTCCAAGCTAAGATTGATTTGTAAATTAGCTTCACTTTCCCTTATCATACATTCTAGTGAACCTGATGTGAACTAACCCTTATAGGTATTTTTCATGATTTCATCTATTATCATTTATCATTTATTTCATTTTCTTACACCATTAGATCAAATCTATCAAATTAGTCTAACATTATATGCATAGGTTTATCACACAGTTGATCTGATTAAATCTAATTTATTTTGTGTAGATCATATTCAACCACAAGTAACTAGATTGATTCGCTTGAATTAGTTCAATTTTACATATACAAGTTTTATTAGACTCAATCGATCCATTTGAATCTATTGGTAGGTTAAAAATATTCATCTAGATGAAATAATATTAAAATAACAAATCCAACATCTTTAAGATCATCAAGTTCATTCACACTAGCTTAATCATTTATTTTATTCATTTTTAATCCTATTTTATATAGTTTTTAGTCTATAAAACTATAACCCTACAATAAAATAAGTCAAGTAGATCAACTTAGTTATATATTTTATTTTTTCCTAGGAGAATTAGTTGATTCATTCGAATGTGTTTCTTTGGCCCTTGCTTCAATACATAGAATTGATACAATCGATTATATTCTATATTATTTGCATTCTTGGTTGACTAAACTGACCTTGTACTCTTCAAGCAATAAAATGAACTCATTTTGATAGTGATTAATTCATCTCTCATTTTTATCCTTTCTTGATTTTAGTAACACACATAGTCTAAATAGGAAGGTTAAATTCATCGATTCAGTCACACTAATTTTTATTTTATTTAAACACTTCCAAACCACATGATATCAAAGAACATTAAACAAATTTTACCCAAGGTCTACATACTTGGATTTCATGACCAAGGGGAAAACTGACTTAGTTTTCTATTTAAATATAAATACATGGTTGATGGTATATATTGGTAAAGAACCCAACACTATTATCTGTATAAGATTGTGAAGTGAGGGGGTAGGCCCTAATACCAAAGCAATACCATCACCAATACAAATCTCTTTCATCCTTAACAACTTGAAACCACCCTTAGATTTCCTTTCTATATTCAAATCCATATCATATTTATTTCTAACATTATAATTTAAAACATTTAGCAATGACCACATATATTCTCATTTCTATTTTCACTACTTGCCTTTTGATAATTGTATGATATATTTCAAAACTTGCATTGGCTAGTGTAGGTACAATGTTTATGTTGTGTGCCACAATTAGATCAACCTAGTTGCATGTTTGTTTATTTCAAGTATTATATAAAATAACACTAGATCATCTAGAATTATAACTATCAAACTCATCTTTACCTTCAGAACATAGTCATTTTGCTCGACTGTGTCTCATATAGTTTCCCTTTTCCCATAGAACACAATCATTCTATTCAACCCAGTCTTTCAAAAACTACCTATTCCATTTACCTTCAACACATAGTCAACCTAACTAATTGTATGTCTTTTAGAATTTCTTAGTTTGATCAACTATAGAACAAATTCAACCTGTTTGAGTGTATCTATTATATCCTGTCATACCTACTATCTTACAAAACAATATTGACTAGTTCAACTTATTATCCTACCAGTTGATCCTCATTTTTATCCAAGTATTTATCATCCTTCCTTCATCATGAATTTCTTGTTTGATGATAATATATAATTAAATAAAACAAACATGATGAGTTTCACCAATCCCAATAGGTTTCCTAAGATATATTTGGTGGAATCTACCACATATTAAAGTAATATCCATGTTGCCACCCACACTACCAAATATGGGACTCCTTATTATTCCTCAACACTTAACCTTTTATTTTCACTAGAAGATGAGTTAAGTACATAATTGAAATGATCTTTTTCATCAATGAAAATCCTCAACATAGAGGAAAATATCCTACAACCATCTACAACCTCATGATAGGACCTTATATAGGATAACCCCATTCACCTTCCCCTATCTTTTTCAAAAGATTTGGGGCAATGCATTATTTTTCATCCATACCTTTTCCCTGTATCATGTCTCCTTCCCATACTATGATGTAATCCTCTATGTCTTAATTGACCTCCATTCCAAGTATTTCTACAAATTGACAGGTTCAACCTCTAGTGGGGATTTTCAAAATACCCACATCCATACCTATACTACTAGTTCGTCTCATGCTACCAATGCTTATTTTACTACTAATGCTTCTTGTATTAATAATTCATCCCATGATACTGATGCTTATCATGCCATTAGTTTAGTGCATGCCACTACCTCATCTCATAATCATAGTGCATCTCAAGCTCTTAATAGCTCACATAATACTTATGCATCACATTCTGCATCCACCAAAAGAAATAATACTTAAACTAATCAAATTTTATTATAAGCACTTAACCAAATACATAAATTTAAAAATAATAATGTAAATTAGATGATGCAAATGTAAAATCACCTAATACATCTCCAAAATCAACCCTACCATGCTTAATTGTGAGCATAAAATCCTAATTCCCCCAAACTTCCCCTTATGGATTCACATGGTAACCTCATACCAAAACCTCTACTTCTCAACAAAACAATCAATAATTTACAAAATGAACCTATAGTACCTCAAATTTCCAACATTGACATAGGAGGCATCATACCGACTATCACTTATAATAGATCTACATATACTACCTTGCATATAAAAATATTTGGAAACTTGTACCAAAATTGGGTTAAGCTTAATACTTTCACTACCACTAAACTCTTAGGTAATATTCTTTTAGGGGATATTTTATATTGGTATAATATATTTAAAACCCACTATATTAATATCCTATAATACTTGGTCTATTCACTATTCTAAGAATTTCAAACTAGTGATCTTCCTGAAAATAAATTAGCTCATTTTATCAATTGTAAACAACTCAAAACCAAAACAACACAAGTTTTAATCAAATGATGGAAAAGTTGGTCTAAAAAATTTGAGCATAATATGGTAGATGACAACTTCTTCCACCTATTTTTGATTCTATCCACCCTAAATTACAATATCATGTTATGACCCTTTCTCCAAAAAAATTGTACGAATCTCTTGACCAAGATGAATGCCAAGATTTCCTTATGTGTCATTTAAGCCTCCTCAACTTACAATGGGAACTCAAATACTTATCAAAAACAAAAATTTTCATGTAACCAATGATGGTGTTATCGATACTTATGACACCATACACACCATAAAATCTATTTCTCCAAACAATACCACATAACATGTCCCTTCAACTAATAATAATTCTGATCATAATCCCACATTTTTTCCAAATAATCATACTAATGTTCACAAAACATTGTCATTATCAAAAATTCAAAAATGTCTTCCAAGGCCTCTACCATGAGATATTGACCCCACACAACCCATGAGATCATGGTATGATCCAAACAAGTTTTGATGGTTTCATGTAATTTGGGGCCATTCTCATGATAATTTTAGATAATTAAGAAATATTTCTATACTCCTTGGTCATAACATTGATCATGAATCCCTTATATGAAAATATCAAAAAGCTTATGCCATAACACTTAAATCTCATGAGACTCAAACTAAAAATCAAGATTTAAATCAAGATAATGATCATTTAGCTATCTATAAGGATCCCCTTCCTAATCACTAAGACAACATTAATAAACCTACCCCTACTACTAATAATATTTGAAGTCTTATAGACCTTAAACCAATGATGAAAATATGGTTAACATGACTAATAAGAGAAGATTAGTTGATTATATTCATTCAAAACCTAAACCTAAAAATCACACCTGTTCAACATTTGGCATTATTTAAGACACTTACCCATCCCATTTTATAGAATTTAGGCATGAGGAACCTACACCCATACAATTCCACCTGAAACAACACAAATTGAACATACCTCTCATACCATTGATATAAATTCTACTCTTTCCCCAACTTCCATCCCTCAAGAAAACATACCTTAAACTTCAAATAATATTTCTTCTACTCAATGACAATAAATACATCAACCAACAACCACATCACCTAAGGTCAATCAACTTACTTGTAACCAACCTAAACAAAACATCCCTTATCAACATAAGTTTCATTACACATCTAGCCCTTTGAAAGGATTTATTACAACACTATGCATGTTTATCTAACAATCCTCTCATGGGTTATGATGAATAGGATCTTATAGCATAACTTTCCTATATCCCATCTCAAATTCCCTTCTTAGAGATAATGAAAACTTGTCCTCACCATTGTAATTATCTAATGTAATTATTATTTGAAATGAACATCCCTCATCCTCTTCCTATAGGAAAAGTAGCTACCTTATCCAGATCTGAAGATAACATACGTTAATAGTGTGAAGAGATGTCTATCCATTTTGATGAAATAATGGACACTTCCCTGTCACTTAAGTTTCCTATCTCTTATATGATTCTAGAAAATATTTTTCTTCATGTGGATGATCGTCCTTTATTCATTAACATTAAAATAGGTGATATCCAATTTTATCATGCTTCATTTGAAAAAGGTTCAAGCATTGGTGTTACCACCCTTGACTTTATTAATACACTTGGATACTCTGAATGTAACCTTAATCCACACATAGTACATGCAAGGCTTATGACAAAAGACAAATGCCTCCTCTAGGTTGTGTTTGGATTCCTATTACTATCCCTCATATTACCATCCAATTGAAAGTCATGATATTTAAATTTCTAATTTATTACAATATCTTACTCGGTTAACCTTGGACTCATTGTATGAGAGAAGTTACTCCATCCACATGCCAATGTGTTAAATTCCATTATAATGGTGTTATATACAATATTCAAGGAGACACAAATCCTTATAATTTTGAATAATTCTAATAATTACATGTCATTAAAATACCCACCCATGAACCCTTGCTTAGAATTCCATTTTATGAATCTAAACATTTCAACTATCCTATCAACTCTACTAAAGGTTATAATGGTCATCCAAAATTAATTGGAAATTTTCATATAACCTCTTAGAATCTAATGATGATGAAATAGATGAGATAAGCCTAATGATAAAAACTTTTGATCTCTCCCCTCACATCATTGTTCAAATTCCTCCTTCTCTTCAACTTTGATACCATCAGTATTTTATTGACAACTTAACAATTACAAACTAGACATTCCATTCACCATACTTCCTCTATCGATAAAATAGTTCACACATGTAATATCGACTTACATACACTCAATTATGATGATGATTATTCTTTAGATGACCCATTTTTATCTAGATTCATCTAAGTTAAAAATGTTGAGGTTCTTAAATATTGTTCTTATTTATTGCAATCTTTTTGTTCTTCTTCTATCTTTCCTTTTCTTATAGTACATAATACTAGTTTTTATGCTATTATTCATAGGTTAGAGATGGAACACTCACATATTATTCCTCCAATCATAATAGAGACTCTCAAGAGTATGCTCATAGATCATGCCATGATAATACCCTATCATTTTTATAGATATCATAACCTTTCCATTATGTTTCTTCCACAAATGTTAGATACTCTGCTTAGACCTACTGCATAACTAACCTTACCTATAGATGAGCCTAGTCTAGTTTTTTCTCCAATTCCTCCCTTTCTTGGTGATGGTTTTATAACATTACCTTAGCTTCATCCCTTACCCACATAATGGGTATATGATCCTTATTATGATATTCATAGAGTTTATGGTCAATAGACCAAGGATCTTCATCTATATCAGTAACTGTAGGCTTCCTTTTCTACCACTTAATCTAGTAGACCTTCCCAGTCTACTAATAGATGTATTTGTTACTTTTATGGAATAAATAACCATTCCTCTACCCACTTCCAAAATCTTAGGTAGTACATTGACACTTTGTGATCAGTTATTGCCCAACCCAAAGATAAAACTATCCCACCTCCTAATATAATTTCAAAGTATATCCCTATATATGTATAAGTATATTATCTTTGGCATTAGTGTTCTACCCTTCATATTGATTGGTGTTGAGTGATTCAATAAAATATCTGAGATTTCACACATTCTACACCAATACTAGTTATTCCTCCTCCTATAGGTCACCCAAAAACAAAGGCTCCTTCTTCATCAGTTGTACCTCTTCTTAGATACATAAATACCATTCATATTGAGATACCTATTCCTCACATTGAGTATCATACATATGAAATACCACATGAGCATCACTCTTATTCTTCTACACCTAAATTTTTAGTTGAGATGATATGGAAGGAAGTATTTTCACAACTCTCTATGAATATTGATGAGACTCTTATTCACATCAAAATTTAGATGTATAGGGATGTGTTGGATGTTATGGATAAAATTTGTGGTCAAATCTATCAGTATTTGTGAACATAACATGGTGTTATCTCACACTATTATTTAATTATATTAAATTATTTATATGGGATTTGTTATTCATTTATATATCTTATATTTTTAACTATTTGTCAAACATGATTTCACTTATCTCTTTTGTATGAACCATTATATTATGCTTTATGTGTTTTACATGGTTTTGTTTTATTTAGTTTTCTCTCTTATAGTTTATCTAATTATTTTCATGAATTTAAACTTATGTTTATGGTTTCAAATATTTCACATGGATTCCTTTCTTATTGATGATTATTTGATATCTTTCAAACTCAAATAAAGATAATTATTATTGTGACATAGTTATACAACCCTTATTACCTTAATATTTTATCTTTACCATATGATCAGTTATCAAACATGACTACTCATTGTATTACTTATATAATTTGATCTATTTGATATCCCTTTTCACCTTATTTCCCTTTCACATATTAAGCATACATATGGTTGAAATTATATATTATATACTATTTCATTAGTAAGCCTAAGTTGTTTAGTCAATCATATCTCTGGTTACTTAGTCTCCTATAACAAAAGTCTAAAGCTTATCTATGTGTATCACTTTTATCACTCATGTTGGTTAATCTAACTATGTATGGATGAGGAATAAAAAAATCCATAAAAAAATTAAAATACAAATCATTTAAAAAAAGGCAATGATTCAAAAGGAAACATAAAATTCAAAAGTCTAATCACACCAAAAGTTGCAATTTATCATTCTTTAGCAGACGTATTTTTAATCAAAGCTTAAACTCCAAAGTTAGACTAATGATAGAGACAAGGTCCATTTGGGTGTGGTAGGATAGTAGATTGGGATAGGGGAATAAAAATATATAGTGCTACCTACTTTATAACATAAGTACCCAATATTCATAGTAGATCGACTGCTATGTAAGAGGTTGTGAGGAATGAGGAACATGTTGTGGGAGGGTAGGTCCATTTTAATTTCCTTGTTTATATAACATTCATGAATTTATCTTCATATTTCACCTATTTTCCTAACACCTTTGTACTTACTATGAGCAATAACCCTTTGTATTTTGATGGTTGTTAGATTCGTAGTGTCTTTCCTTATTACCTAATATGCCTCATGTTTACTAATGTTTTCTCATAAAATGCCTATGTAATGGTTTTTACACTCCATATTTCATTACAACATTCCTAATATTTCCCCTTGATGAATATTTTTTTGTTAACTAATCATACCCCTATGGTTTTCTCTTTATGAACTATATTGTAAGACCTTGGATAGGACTAGACATTCCTCATTAAACATTTCCCTATTTTACCCATTATTACCATTCACCTCATTGGTGTTCACCTTGTGAATTTTAGTGTAAGACCTTATATAGGACCAAGAAATCCCCATAAAGTACCACATTAAATCCCTTTGATTTATTCCAATATTTGTGCCCACATCATTGGTTTTGCCTTTGTGAGTTGTAGTGTAAGACTTTAGATAGGACCAAGCTTTCCTCCAAAAATATTCTAATAAAGTTCATACTATGACCAAGTCATAATAAAATTTTATGCTTTAAAATTTGAGACAATTAGTGTTATATTATGATTTACACAACAGTTACATACTTCTCATCTTGATTTATCATGTTTTATGCTTACTTCATAAACACTTCACTGTTATCTTCTTATTTTATGATTATGTTTGCAACCATTTTAATAAATTTCTCATACTTACCATATTGATTTAGTATGATTAATTTGATTTATAATTAAATTTTGTTTTTATTTTCATACTTTCCATCTTGATTTAGTATGATTGATTAAATTTATTGTATGTTTATTTTCTTGCCATTTTTTTATAACATGTTTTCCACTTTATTAAAAAAAATCATACTTAACAACTTGATATAGTATGACTTATATACTTTTTAATTTGGTACAATTTTTACTTATACATGGTTTGAAACACTTTTAATTTAACATTCTGGTTTACTATATTTATCCATCCTTTATTTTACACATTTCCCATCATGATATAGTGTGTATTACATTTTATGATTATTTATATACTTTTCCAAGTTATTTGGATTTATTTTTAACCATACATGTGTATCACATAATTCTAGAAAAGAAAACATACATCACATATTTCCCATAGCATATACAATAAAATTAAAATACATGTGCTAGAAAATAAATACATCCATACATCCATCAATGATATTAGGACAAATCATAATCAAGAAATGTCCACACACACATGCACACACACACACATAAAACATGAATATGATATAACATTATAAAATACAAAATGCAATAGCTACAAATCTAAGGTTGTGATCCATCATGTCTATCTTGTGGCTGAAACACACTACCCATAGATGCCTATAATTAATCCCTCTAAATAATATGCTATAAATATGTAGTCTAGGATATCAAATCATTGAATTATCCCTATATATTGGCCACCTAGGCCTTCACACATCCAAGCTCTATAATAGTTATTGTATAGGTATATCTTTCCTATGCAAATGCCTACCAGGCATGAGCCTCTCCATCTCCAACTTCTATAGGTAGTTATAAGCCACCTCCTTGTGCCTATGACTATAAAAAAACCTCCATAACCAATCTAAACTAGCTAACATAAGCTGGGAAAAATGGTATAAAAGGATCCACGAAGGTAGATGGATCATAATGTGACATGACCCCATCCAAGATATCATGGTGTGTAACCATAATCATTGATCCCCATATAATCTCCTTTATAGCAATCCCTTTAAAACAAAAACAAACTATACATCAAATCTCATATGTATATATATCTCTAAACCATCTATCTATATTAAGTACATTAATAAACATACAACTAGTAATCTATGTTAAAAAATTAATAACTTAAAGCATTTCTTACCTATGTTAGTGTCACTAACCATAGTCTCCCATTTAGCTTGAATGCTAAGCACCTCACTTTTAAGATTCCTCTATGCAAGTAAAAATCCTGGAGTCACCACCCATGCCCATCATGTTCCTCTCTTCATTTACTTCTTTATGGACCAATTATGTCCAACATCTACTGTGGGATCTCCAAGTATGACTTTTAGCACCTATGTCCTATCCTTCTAATAGTGCCTCCATCTCCTATGTGCTCATAATAGTTTATTCCATCCAAGATGTGGTTCCACCTCCACCTCACCTACATCATCACCCTTAACATCTAAAACTATAACATCCTCTATCTTGGGCCTCACTTCCCCCTGATACTATGCTTGACCTACCCAAAGTTTCACTTACCAAGGCTTAATGAATGGTATCTCTATAGGCACCCCTACACCTCTTCTACCTCTCAACTCTATAACATGATATGCCTAATAAGTAAGCATCACTAGGGGAGACAATAGGTAAGGTAGGCCTAGTTTTCTAGGTACACACACTACTATATGTGGCTCCACCCATAAAGTATAATGTCTTATGATGTAAACATGATCTAATTACATAGCAATAATAGCCCAAATAAGCCAAGTGGTTGTAATATGTGTAGGTATTCCATGCTATCTACCCATGAGTCATAGTTTGTAAAGTTAGGGCATGGGGCATGGCACACACTACATGATCCTACCCCCATTGCATCACTCGATGTAGCCTACCATCAACTACATGGGGCAATCTATCCTACTGATATATGGGAAACCTCTCATAAATCCAAGCACTAAAAAAAAAGATAATTTTTTTAATATTAAATAAACCCTTTACCATGTAGTTATCCCCATATAATAAATTACATCAGCCCCTACTACATACTACATCAACCAAAATGTACTAAGTTAACCCTAATCATCTTTTCAACTAAGTCGACCCTCTACTACATAGTCAACCACCCCCAAAAATATTAAGTTATCCCTTTGATAACAAATCAACCACCTTGTTTCCTCTTGCCTTTTTTAACTGAGTTGACAAGGTTGACTCTATTCAAAATCTACCTAATATCCTATTGTGGTCTTAGTTTACCTAAATGTTTCCTAGGGCCATTTTTGGTATTTACATTTCCTATAACACTTATTTTTCTGTATCTCACTTAATTTTAATTAAAATTACCAAAATAATTTAAATTAATGTACCACTTAACTAAACTACATTGGCTATAAATGCTAGGTATCCTCTACATCATAGCTATCATCTCCTCATCATGGTCACTCTCTAGGTTCAACTAGGTATCTCAGAGTAGTATTTTATGAGAATAGTAAAAATTAAAAAATAATTATTTTTCACCTTATTTATATTTACTATTCAAAGATATTAGCCTGTCAATTATTTACCATTAGATTCCATTTTTCACCCATAAATTTATTTATACTAGATCTTTTTCTAAATCAAAATATGTTCTAGAATCCTAATGTCATAGATAATTTTTCAACATAATATATTTATATTTTACAAAAAATTTGAATTTTCATTTATTTTACAGGTTCACCTAATGTTTTGACATTGGAAACCTTTGTGTTTCTATCACTTCATTTTCACTCTACAACACTAAGGTAAGTAAAGGTATGTATTTTTCAATTTTGTCCTTTCATTTATCTTATTCACTTCTTACTACAATTTACTTAGCTCAATATTGTGTATTATTGTGTTCTTTTCTTAAAGCACCATATCATATTATAACTACATGACTTATTGTGAGATTCAAGTGGGGAATATGTATACACATAATATTTTAAAAATTTATCAATTACTGATGCTTTCTCTATTACAAAAACCCACTGAGACTCAATCTCTCTGACTGTACATCTTAAAGAGTACATTGAGAAAGGGGTGGGTAGACCATTAATGCTTCAAAATATTATTATTCCCTATACCACCACTTAAAACCAACACAATCCTCTCTTATATGTTTTCCTAAGCTTTGGAACCTATTTTACACACTCTTCCAAGCAATTCATCACCTCAAATAGCCCCTACCTAAGCTAAAACCTCTTTTTTTCACCCACCAAACATAATCAAATGGGAAAACCTTGTTCTTATAAATAAGCACATTATGGGACTAAGTTGGCCCAACCAACTTAGTCTAGGACCTAACTACTTTATTTATTAAATAATTGAGTTGCTTAGGCCGACTATGTTGACTAAAAATTCAAAAGGGTTTAGGGTTAGATATGGATATATAAACACATACTTTTCACCATTTTCATTAAAGAGAGATAGAGACAATCCAATGTATACAACATGAATAACCTCTATGAGGTCCTTTAGAGTAATGGTGTTGTATTTAATGAGTCATTCACCATCTATCTACATGCACACAACCCCTTATTTGAACACCCAGACCTAATTACCTATATAAACTATCATAAAAGACCCCATTAGATGGTTCTTTCAAGGTTATTTATGGATTTTAGGATCCATTCTTCCTTTTTTATCTCATCTTATATGGAAACACCTTTGATTTTCTCAATTACAAGCTCAAAATAGCCTTCTCAGACTTAGTTCATATATCATGACTCATGTACATGCCAACCAAAAAATTGTTATGATGCTCAAGAGAGTTAGGAAGACTGCCAACATCATTTCATGGCTCAAACACTTCATTAGAATGTAACTTGAAGAATATTTATTTTATCAAGAATGTTTTAGGGCTTTTCAAGGGCTTTAGGGGTCTAACACTCTTAGTAATTTTCACTCTACTTATCCACCACTATACTTAATGAGTCATTGCTTAGTTTTTCATAATTATTTTAGAGAGAATAATCTTGTCTTGTGGGAAAAGTCTTTTTTATGCATAGGAGAAGTCATGTATCCTAGATCTTACCTATATTTTTTATCCTTACAAATCATAACCTCTTAAAAAGCACCATTGGAAAAGGAAGAGATTGAGGCTTGATAGGTCCATCTTCAAGGTAAGTATTCCTAACTCTTGCTCCTCTTTTATGAGTTGATAGATTTGCATATGTTGGATTATGAATATGTTTCTCTTTCCATGTATTAGGATTACCTCTACATTGACTTGAGTAGAGTTCTTATTTTCATGTTCACTTTGATGTTTTTTTATCCTCATTTGTGCCACATGATTTGATAAGCACTAGATTACATTTAATTTAATTTTTTATTTACTTTGATAGAAATCATAGGGCCTAACTAAGGTTATTGTGTGTTATTTCTCAATGAGAGGCTTCAGAATCCTCTGTAGTGACATTAAGTGGTATGAGTCCCCTTAGTTAGGTCTAGAGGATCCATATTGGTCATGACCTTGATTTTATAAATGTACCAACAAGTAGAATGGATAGTGTGATTTATCTTCTTTGAGCTATGATTAATTTGTAGATCAATTTCACTTTCACTTATCATACAAATTGGGCACCAAAGCACTCCTATAATAATTCTCAAGAAAGTATAAGAACTTTTCTTAGAATTAGATCTACTTTTATAAGCTAAAGGTAACACATTTTAGGTAAAAGAATATTCTTATTGGTAAGAGACCAATAATTTTTCTTCGCATTTTGAAATGAATTTTTATGGCTAAAAAGTGCCTTATGAAAATATTATTAAACTAGCTTCAAAATTTCCTTACTAAAAATAGTATAAACTTGTGATAAATTTATTTTATTACTTTAATAATAATTTTTATGTATTATAAAAGTATTATAAATCTTAATTTTTAAAATTCTATTTTTGTATAATTTATTTTTATTTATTACAAATTGACTTTGGAGGCCATAAATAGAAGTAAAAATTTACTACCACAAATTGCCTTTGGGATTGGTCAAAAGGGACAGGTTATGATGGAGTTAAAAATCATATAATTGACATTTACATATTTAAAAAACTAAAATAATTATGTTCAAGTCTTTGATTGGGAAAACTATGATTTTAAGTATTTATTTATGTTAATTTCCAAAAGGGTTTCAAAAAGGATAAAAGGGCAAACAAATACTAGAACTTCATTTCCATGAAAGAAATATATATACTTCACATTTCGATTGAAATTTATAGTTTTTACCAAACTAATCAACACCATCTAAAAACATATTAAAATGAATCAGTCTTGAATCAACCATTTCTATTAGCTCAACTAGTTTTCCCTAAGTTATTTGATTATGAATAATAACATATCAAATTTAAATTGAATTAAAATAAGCTAGTTTATTATCTTTAGTCTAGGTTTTTCAAGATATTAATATGCCTTAGGTATTTTGGGAATATCAAACGTATTTCCAATAATTAAATATTAAATTTATTTCACTTAGTTATTTAGCATTAGATAAATTTTCTTGGGGGTTAAATAATATCTTTTAATATGCCTGGGTGAAAAGGTATTACTTTTTAAGAGTTTTTATTGAAGTCTATTCACTAATTTGATTAATTGATTAAAAAGTAATTAAAATTAATATAAAAAAGTTTTCCACTTGCCACAAGAGGTGGCAGAATAAATATTCACCTTTGGATTAGGTAGATACCCACCATTAGATCTAGGTTTTCCAAAAAGTGCTCTAAAATTCCTAATGAGAATATATATGGAAATCTTTAGTTTGCCCTCATTTTCTTTTTTCTTTTTCATTTTTATAGGTTGAAGGAAGGTTTGGGAATGGATTGAAAAAAATATACAAATGTTTTAAAGTCCAAGCCTACTTAAGATAAATACACATTGTATATACAAAATGTTTTATTACTTATGTTTACATTGTCTTTCATTTTTTTAATTATCCATAATATTAAATATATTTTTAAACAAATACATTTTTACACATATATATCCAATTTAAATTTATGTTATTTTATTTTATTTAAAATCCTTCACAAAATAAATAAAAAAATATGTATGTATGTATGTAGGTACATACATACATACATACATACATACATACATACATACATACATACATACATACATTTGAAGTATTAGGGCTGACTATGTATGAAGTGGTTAACATAGTTATTTTGTATGTGGCTAACTGTGTAGGGTAAGGATGACTTAGTTAGAAGTGGATAACTTAGTTAGGAGATATGGATAAATTTGTAGGAAGTGGTTGATCTAGTTATGAAATGGACTGACTTAATTTTAAGTTGATGAATACATTAGGAAACATGGTTGTCTTAGTTTTAAGTGGTTGACTGTGTAGGAAATATGGTTGACTTAGTTTTAAGTGGATGATTGTGTAGTAAAGGTGACAAAAATAGGTTGATGAAGTAGTTAAATTTTAAATTGAATATTTTTAGGATGTATTTTTATTATTTTTGTATCGATGTCTAGTATATTTTATGTTATTTGGTATTTTGTAGAGGTGATAGAGATTTTGGCATTTGGTGGATGCAAGATGGCTGCTATATCTACTAGAGAGATTGTCAGATAATAATCATGCTCGATTATTATCCTTGGGATTTGAAGGTATTATGGAGATGTGCAGGATCCCCTTGAGTGTTGATGTAGTCATCATGTTCCTTGGATCATGGGAGTTACTAACCAACACTTTTCAGTGGGAGGTAGATGGGGATATGCTAAAGGTGGGAATAACATTAGAGGGCATTAATTATTTTATTGGATTGACCATTATGGGTGCTTATGAGATTTATGCTACCCTAGAGTCTAAGGTCAAGAGGCGAGCCTTAGATCTATGGAATATTGGCTTAGAGAGATATTTTGTTGGGTTACATGTATGCCTATTTGATGTTTATATATCAACCATTATTGATACTCAAAAGGATGTGATAGGGATTATGAAATCACATTTACTTTGTCACAAGTTATATGGGAAGGTGATGTTGTATATAGTTACTGTATGTTAGTCTATTTTGTAGCATAAAATGCTTTATGACTTGGGGTCAATTATTTGGGTGAAACTAATGCATGATATGTTATTTTGAGGGTAAAATACTATAGGAGATATTATTTTTATTAGTATTTGGATATATGAGAGGTTACCTATATACAGACCAACTGGGTTGCCCCATGTTATGGATGATAGTCTACCTTGTGTGGTTAGGTGGAGATAGGACCATGAAGTACACGTTGTGCTACATACCCCACCACTGTAGATAGTTATCTGTGGTGAGATTATATAGAATTTTTATACAAATATTACAACTAGTTATCCATCTTGGGTTATTTTTGATGTTGGTTTAGGTCATGTTTTCAATACTGGTCACTATACATGGTGGGTAAAGCTACACCCTATTACTCATGTTTTTGGACAATTTGGTTTTCCACATCTAGTGACTCCCATATTAGTTATATATTATTGGGTATAAAATTCAAGGGAACCAAGGGGTAAAGGTGGTGTGGGAGTATAAGTGGAGATACATGTGATTCAACCACATCGAGTGAGACCTTAAACTGGTCAAACTTGGTAGTAGAGGCTAGAATTAAGATTTGGTGCTCCCCATTGAGTATGTTGGACTGATTTTGGAGATGAAATAAGTAGTTTTGAATTTTCATCATTTGGTTTTCATTATTATTTTGATAATTACCCATTTGGTTGAGAGCTTGTAATAGTAGTTGATTAGTTTGAGCACTATTTTGACTAGTAGAAGAAACTTTGGATGCATTATTATGTTGTGAAGTGGTAATAAGATGGGATGCACTAGTAGCATGATATTTAGTAGTGGCATGAGAAGTAGTAGTATCATGATAATTACTAGTTGTATTAGATACATTATGTGTTGAATGAGATTAGGTATTAGTGTGGATGTTTGGGGTAGTCCCACTAAAAGATACACTATCCATGTTAGTAGAAATACTAGGTAAAGAGGTGAAATAATACATGGAAGATGACATCATAGTGTTATAAGGAGAGATTATTGAGGGGTAAAGGTGTGGATTAGATATTTAATTGACTTGCCCCAAATCTTGTGGAAATTCTAGGTCAAGGTGAATGGGGTTCTCTAAAATGAGGTTCCATCATGATGTTATAAATGACTAAAGGATCCTTACCTCTATATTGATGATTTTAATTAATGAAATGAATCATTTGAGATATGTATTCAATATAATTTTCATTTTATACCATTTTATTAAACAATGGAGTAAGTGACGTAAAATAAGGAGTTCCTAATTGGTAGTTCTAGTGGTAATATGGATGTTACTTTGATCCAGGTTAATTACCATAAAATGTGGATTATTATGTTTGTTAATATTTATTAATTTTATCATGTTGGTTTGATTTTGATCTATGGAATTATCATAAAAATATTCCATGATGAAATGGTAAAGTTAAACACTTAGTAAAAATGAGGAGAAATGGTTATTATATTAAATTGAATGGGTCGATTATGTTATGTAAGAAGGTAAACATAACATTGGGTAAGAAAAGAGTTGAATGGGTTGACAATTTTATCTGGGAGGATGAAAAAAATGATATATTGGAAATTTATTTGAATAGGTCAACTATGTTTCATGAGAAAACAAACATAATAGCTTGCAAGAGACTGAGTCGAATAAGTTGATTGCATTCTGTGAGAAAAAATAGAATAACCTATAAGATTTTGAGTCGAATGAGTTGATTGTGTTCTATAGGTAGGAAAATTTTGAAATGTTATAAATTTGAAGGAATGAGTGGTAATTTTCCTAAAAGTAAGTGAAACATAATAAAATGGGTCAATTGGGTCAATCAATTTACAACACATAGCACAAACCTTATACCAACACTAGATAATACAAGTTTCACAACACACAATATAAGTTACAAAAAACAAGAAATAATATTGAAATGTATATTTTAATGTATTGAGTGAACATTCTTATATATTTTAAATGATGATTCTATATGTGATAGGTCATTTGTCTTTGCAAAGTAGCTAAGAAAAGGTAAGCTAAAGATGGTTTTAGGTATGTTAAGATGAAAGAGATTTGTATTGGTGATGGTACATACTTGGTATTGGGGCCTACCCCCTCATTTCATAATCCTATAATGATAAGGGTGTTATTTGATTTTCTAATATGCCACTAATCACATATTTATACTCAGCTAGAAAACTAAGATAGCTCCCCCCTTGGTGATGGAATCCAAGTAAGTAGACCTGGGTAGAATTGTTTAAATGATTATTTGATATTTTGGTGATTTGGTAGTGTGTGAGGGAAGAATGTGAATAATAAGGTAAATTAACCTTCTTATTTATACTATGTACACTAATCCAAGCAAGTAATCAAATAAATTAAAAATGAATTAATTACTACTAATGTGGGTTAATTTCCTTTTCTTTGAAAAATACATAGCATTAGGTCAATTGGGTTGACCTAGTATGTAAAAGGTGTAGAAAAAAGTTGATCTAGTTGATTTTGTCTATTAAAAAATAATCTAAAGAAATATAGTCAAGAAATATGACTAGATTTCTTTGTCAAAAATTAGTTATATAACTAAGTCCATATAATCGACTTAATTTACTGTAAGGCCATAGTTTTATAGAACTTAAAAACTAGGAAAAATAAGACTAAAATTTGAATTATGAAAAATATCAAGAAAATAAATTTGAGAAAAGGAAATAATTAGGCTAGTTAGAATGAACGTGATAATTAAGACAAAGTTGTTTGGATTGATTTATTAATGTACGAAAGATGTTGAATTGTTATTTTTAAATTGTGTTGTCCATATGAGGATTTCAAATTGTAAGATAGAATGCTAAAATAAAGCTGAACCAATTGACTAAGTTTTCATAAAGTTGAACAATTAAAATAACCAAAAGCACTATGTCAACAAGATCAATCTAGTAGTCTAAACATAACTTGTTATTAAATTTGAGAGATGAGATGAAAGACTAAATCAATAGGATTGATCTAGTGTGCTAAGCTGAAAATTTTGATCATATAAAGATGAAAGATATTGATAGGCTTTCCTCACTTAGAAAACTTGTAAAATAATTCCCTAACTCTATTGATTAGATTTATGGAGTATAAGATGACCTACAAAGAGTATTGAATTGGGTTGATTAGATAGATCTTGTTGTTTATAGAAGTAAATGACCTACATACATAGACAACCTAAGTTTAATGGATTAACTGAGTATTAAGACCTATACACAAACTATTCTACTAAGTCACTAGAATCAATCCAATATTATTAAAATGAAAATTAAAAACCAACAAGGGCTAGTTCATGTCAGGTTCACCAGAATGTATGCAAGTGAAATTGATGCTAATTTACAAATTGATCTTAACTCATAGAAGATAAATTAGATAACTATAATACTAATGATACTTAAATAATCAAGGTCATGACCAATATGGATCCGTTAAACCTACTGATCCAAAACATAGAAGTTTTGGTTGAAAGATATTTCAAGAACACAATAATAATGCATTCTTTGAGAAGAGATGTTTTATTACTCACAAGATTGTAAATACAAACATATGCTTATCTCTAAGAAGATATGTCTGATCTCCTTCTTAGGCTACATATTTATTTATACATATTTTGATGGTAAGATGAGGATTTGTAAGGTCACCAATATTGAAGGAGATGAAGTGGTTTGACTTCCATGATTTACAATAACACAAAATTCAAGAAATTACTATTTTTAGACAACACTATTAAAATTGAAAATTTGGGAACTTATGTTGGGTTTTCAAAGGTCAAAAAAAATTGAACATATATCCATGCCATCTCATCACATTCTCCTCATTCTTATCTTTCCAACAATTCAAATGGGGAGTGAAATGGAGCTATGGTTCAAAGGTTATGCCTCCTAGAAGTTCTACCACCAATTGGGGTAGAATCGTTGCCCAAATTATCGCCTAAAGTGGTTCCTAGATCACCTACCTAAGGGATATATTATCATATAATATGGATAGAGAGGTTTCCAAATCCTCTATTCAAAAAACACCACACAATAACCCTGTCTAGGTCTAATAATGTCATAATAAAGTAAATCTAATCTAATTCTTAGTAAAGCTTATGACACAAATGGGGGATAAAAATAAATAATAAACACACAAAGTAAAACTCTACACAAGTTAATGTAGAGGTAATCCTAAGAAAGGAGTGAAAATACATTCATTATACATTATTTATATAAATATATCTACTAAAATAAAAGAGTAAAATTTAGGAATACTTACCTTGAAGATGAATCTGTCAAGCCTCAACCTCTCCCTTGGCAAATGGTGCTTTGAATGAGGTTGTGTATTGTTGAAGAAGCTAAGGATAGATAATGGAATATAGTCTAGATAAGGACCTCATAGTGAATCTCAATATTTTATAAGATAAAATTTCTCCTCCAAGAAGCATGAAACCCTAAGTAATGACACCTCAAGTAGAGTGGCATAAATGTAGATAACGAAGCACAAAAAATGATTCTCAATTAGAAATTAGAAGAAAGTGGGGTATATATAGCTTGATTTGACCTTAAGAATTTTTAAAATTTTAACTAATGTTGTCAGCCTAATTGACCTTATTAAGTGGAAAATAGATCCATTAGGTCCTAAACTAAGTTAACCTAGGCCAATTCATTCCTTTAATGTGTGGTATTCCCAAAACTAGGTCTACCCATTTGACTACATTTAGTAAATGGTAAAAATGGTTTTTACATAGGTAGGGGATATTTTAGGTGGTGAATTACTTAGAGAAGTGTGTGAACAAGGTGCAAAGCTTAAAGAAACATATAGGAGGGGTTTGTATTGGTTTTAGGTGGTGGTATAGGGAACAAAAATCTTGTGAAGCACTAAAGTTCTTCCCACCCCTTTCCTAGTGTACCCTTTAAGGCATACACTTAGGAGAGATTTAGGATTGATGGGTTTTGTATACACATAGTATTTTTAACTTTTATAAAATACGAATGCTTTCTATCTTACAAGAACCCATCAAGACTCAATCTCTCTAAGTGCATGCCCTAAGGGGTGCATTGGTAAATGGGTGGGTAGACCATTGGTGCTTCACATAATTTTTGTCCCTCATTTACACTTATTACCAATCCAACCAAGCTCCTAAAACATTCTTATAATCTATTACTCCTCATTTTCACACTCCTCTGATATTTTCCCACATTCCATCTCTCTTTTCCTCAACTTAATCCCCTTTTGATAGTCTATTTTACTAGGTCAATTGGGTTGACCTTGTACTATTTTGGGTAAAATTAATTTAGGGTCTAGGTTAGCTCTTGGTCAACCTAGCCAAAGACCTAGTGAATTTTTGTCCTTAAATTTTACTAGGTTGACTGGGATAACCCTGTCACTCAAAACTTTTAGGTCTTAGGGTTAAATTTTCCTATATATACAAGTTCATTTCATCATTATTGAAAAAGGAACAAGAGTTTTGATTCACTTGCACTTCTTTACAATATGATCTTCCACCATTCTACTTGAGGAGTCTTAGCTTAGGGTTTCTACTTGGAGAATCTAGTCTTATATATAATTATTGAATGCTTTAGCTCTTCTTAGTGATCTTTAAAAACCACAAAAACATCTTGTGAATCCCCTTTGGCTAAGGGAAAGATTGAGCCTTGACGGGTTCATCTTTCAAGTAAGTATTCTCTAACTTTTCTCCTTGCTTCTAGTATATAAAAATAGCATAAGTATTGGATTTGAATAATATTAATCTTCTTCTTCATTTATTAGTGTCTTACTCATACATAGATTAATTGAGAATATCTTATGTATGTTTATTTTTTTCTAACTCCCATATTGTGCGACAAGCTTTGGTGAGCACAAGATTAGACTTTACTTATTATTTTAGTGAAATATGAAAACATAGGACATATTTAGGGTTATCGCATGATTATGCTTAATTGGAGGCTTTGGAACCCTCCCTATCATTATTTATTTTGATAATAGATCCACTAATTAGGTCTAGTGGATTCCCATGTCGGTCATGTTCTTGATTATCTAATGTATTCTAAATTAGAAGTGTAAGTAGGACATATATTTTGTGAGTTAATATTTATTTAAAGACTTTTTGCATTTTTGATTACATACATTTTGGTGAAATCAATGTGAATCTAAACCTTAAAAGTTTTTATTTCATGTTTTTCATTATTTTATCATTTCATTTATTAGTTTTCTATATTTACAATATTGGGTCGATAGTGTCGAAATAGTTTCTAACTTCTATATAGAGGTTTAACATATGGTCACATCAATAGGACTATTCTATTTATGTAGGTTTTTATCAAGTATAAGCTACTAGGTCAATTTAGTTAAGAAAATACACTTTCAAACTTATAGATAGGCTACTAAGTTGACTCTATCGATATAGTACACTTCTAGACTTCCAAAAGACATACTAGGTTGAAACTATTGACATAGTATTTTACAAGCTCATCAAATAGGGAACTATATAATTAGGTCAAGACAATTAACATGGTAGAATTTACAAGTAAAAAACAAGGCACTTTAATAGAAATATCAATTTCCTTTGCATCTTCTAACCCACCAAGGTTCCTTTCTCTCTTTATCTTTCATTTATGTTATTCATTACAATTCTATTTTTCATAGTTTACAGTCTTTAAAAGTGCCCCTATACAAAAAACTAGGTCCACTCTGTCAACCTAATTCTATATTCTATGTTTTATTTGGAAGACTAAGTCGACACTATTTATTTAGTTCTTTAATAGACCCTTGATTCAATAGTATAGTAGTGACATTGTCAACTTTGTTCTATAATTTTTGCATACACTATCATCTAAACTAACACTGTACTATATTTTAAAGTTAGAATTAACACTTATATGCTAGTAATTAACTCACACTTTCACTTTTAGTTTCTTGCATGCTTAAAATAGACCACATAGTATAATTATGTGGTTTTTCACTATAAAATTTAGTTTCACTATTTTCTATTTTATTTTAGACACTACCAAATCACATAATCTTAAAATGTATTTAAATAATTGTCTACGCAAGGCCTACCTAATTAGATTTCACAACCAAAGGGGAACCCAAATTAGTTTTATGGACAAGTATAAAAATGTGGTTAATGGTATATATTATCAAATAACCTAACACCCTTATTGTTATGGTATGTGAAGTGAGGGGGTAGGCCCCAATACCAAGCCAATACCATTACCAACATAAATCCCTTTTAGCCTAAACATCCTAAAACCATCCATAGATTGATTTCTAGTTCTTTACTTACAACTAAATTCCTATCACACTTAAAATCATACTATAATAATATAAAAATAGTTAGGATGACCACTTACTGAGCATTTACTTTCCAAGTTGATTGCTTGCTCTTTGCTCAATTATATGTTGTATTGCAAAAACTTGCATTGGCTAGCATTGGTGCAAGGTTTTGTGTTGTGTGCCTCAATTGGATCATCCTCATTGACTAATTGGTTGTGTGTTTATCTCCACTTATTTCTTTCAAAAGTATTTTAATTTTTTTTTGTTTTATTACATAGTCATTTTATTCAACATAGTCTCTTACATACTATCTACTTCCCCTGCCTGTAGTACTGGGTTGATCCTATTGACACATTATTATTTTATGTATCCCAAGATACAATACTAGGTTGATTATGTCAAATATTTATATTTTATACCTATTTTCTATCCATGTTATAGAACTAAGTTGACACAATCAACCCTGTATCCCTATTTTCTAAAATTTTAACCCTTATTTTTTGTACTAGGTCGACCTAGTCGACTATGTATTCCTACTACTTTTCCTACATGTTTGATTTAATTTTATATCTATATGACTTATTTATTTATCTATACCTCTCATTATTATTTCTTAACATCCTTTTTCTTTCCTCAAGCATCATGTACCCTATTATAATCTTCTTGTATAACCTAAATCCATTTAGAAACTATATGGGGTGCTCTTTTCTTCTTATCTTTTCCTATCTTTTCTTCCTCTTTTTATATTGTGGTGTATCTTTTGATGCCCATCCACACATTACTCTAGAATTTAGGGAATCTTGCGATGGCCAAAAACATATCATTTTGTACTTTGGGACACCTTGTCATGCCTAATCTTATTCTACATGACATGACATCAAAATAATTCAACTCAAAGAAACCTATTGAGACACATAGGTTTATCTCTCACATGATTATACTTGATATAGATGTTAGTATAGGATTATTACCTTATTTTATTTATTTCTATATTATATCTATCTAGAAATATTTTAGGATACTTACATGGGTCTCTCCCTCTACAATATTTTTTTCTTTTTACAAACCTTAGTCCTTCCTTTTTTAGTCTTCTATTTTTCCCTTTTTCTCATGAGTTTCATTATAAAACTATGGATAGGGCCAAATATTCCTCATGATGTACCATAGTTTATTTATTTTCATATTATTTACATAATTTATGGCACCTATTAGGTTTATCTTTTGTGATTTGCAGTGTAAGACCATGGATAGGACCTGACCTTCCTCACAAATATCATGTTTTTCTTATCTCATTTATTTTTTCCATACTTTTTGAGACTCCCATGGGTTTATATTATATGAGTTATAGTGTAAGACCATGGATAGGACATGGAATTTCTCATAAAATTATCATCTTATCATTCCTTTTATAGAATGTGCTTTTGATCTTTGTTCTCAATTTAAGCTTTTACTTCTTTTAGTAGATGGAATTTTCACAACTTGTGTTATCATGTTTTACTCCATTTCCCTCACTCTTATGATAAGGAATCATATTTTTCTATAATTTTATCCTTTTTTCACCCTTTGTCACAATTTTTTCAATTTGAAGTAATTCAAATTGTTCCATGTATCATTCCTCTTGATTTTATTTCCTTTCACTCCACATTAGATAAAACAAGGTCAAAGTCAAGATGATACTTTTATTTCACCTAGATTTATGAGATTCTTAGAAACCATGCTCTATATGTTCTCTCTCTTAATAATCGAGTACCATGTATTCAAATGAAAGTCATCTTTAGTACCCATGTTTAGTTTTCCAAATCCGTATGGAGGAGGAATAGAAAAAGACATCAAAAAATTTAAAACACAAATCATTTGAAACAAAAGGAAATGATATAAAAAAGGCAACATATAAATTTCAAAAGTCAAAATCACACTAAAAGATGTGATTACAAGTACAACTATCTCCAATCAAGTCTCAAACTCCATAGATGGCCTCATAATAGAGTTGAGGTCCATTGGGGTGCAAGAGGTGAGTAGATTAGAATAAGAGAAACCAACAAACTCTATGGTGCTACCTAATTTCTCATGTAATTACTCAATCTTTATAGTAAATTGATGGCTCTATAAGGTGTCCTGAAGAACAAAGAACACATTGTGGGATGGTAGTTCCATTTTACTTTTCATGCATATAGCCTTCATGGGATGGTCTACATACTAAATTTTATGACCTAAGACTTGTGTGGCTAAGAGAACTTCTTTAGAGTACTTAATTTTGAAAGTCCTCTTTATTTGACAAACCTAATTTGAGTGTTTGACTTTGATAAAGAGTTCTTGTACCTTGGTTTTTCCTTTATTCTCCTCTCCACCAATTTCATTTCCCCCTTGATAGGCATGTGTGATTCTAAATCTATTTTCCCTCTTCTCTACTTCCTTCTTCATCTCTTAAAAACATGATAACACTACTTTCTTTTAGTTTTATCTATCCTTAGAACAAAACAAAATCTTGAGAAACTATGGATTACTTTCTTTACACCATAGATTTACATTTCTAGACACACTTTGTTTTCTTTTACCATTTTTCATTTTTTTACTACCCTTTTTTATGGACACCTGTGTCCATTTCTACTTTCATGTACTTTTTCATTATTGAAAGAGGTTGGCTTGTTACTTCTCACTCATCGATATTGTTTTTCCTTTTGTGCACCTTTTTCCATTTATGATTAAGTAAGTATTGTTAATTCTCACTAATAAAAGTTATTTTACCATTTTTTCTTTCTCATGTTTATTTAAGTAATAATTGTATTGATTTCATATTGATGTTTGATTACAATCCTTTTTGACATGTATCCTTGGTTTGACTTGGTGAGTTTGCCTTTCTTACTTAAGGTTTACTTGTTTGAGTTTTTTGGTCTTTAGTAGCTTTGGATTTTTGGTTACCCAATTTTATCTAAATTTTTGACTTGATCATTTAGTCAAACATAGAACTTGTCACCCCAGCTCACCAAATTTTTAAGTACATCATGTCCACATAGAACCAATTATCTTGGATTTCCTACATTTGTTTGTTGTTGCTCTTTATTTTTGTATTCTTGGATTTTTTGAAAGCATTTTCTATGCCCTCCACAAACAAAACTATAAACACATCAAAAAACCATAAAAAAATAAAGGTAAGTCAAGGAATGTGTCACATTTACTTTCAATTTTTTTCTTTAAATTACTGCAATTTTTTTTTATCTTCAACATTGTGTTACTATGTTCTTTCTCAAAGCACCATCCCCTATTTCACCTTAGCGACATGTGATGAGCTTCGAGTGGGACATATGTATATACATAATATTTTCAACTTTTATCAAATACTGATATTTTCTATCTTGTAGGAACCTATCAAGACTCAATCTCTTTAAGTGTATGCCCTAAGGGGTGCACTAGGAAAGGGGTGGGTAGACTATTGGTGCTTCATAGGATTATTTTCCCTTATTTCCACTTACTACCAATCCAACCAAGATCCTAAAACATTCCCCTAAGTTACTACTCCTCCTTTTCACACTCCTCCAATATTTTCCCACTTTCCATCCTTTTTTCCCTCACCTTAAGCCCCTTTTAATAGTCTATTATATTAGGTCAATTGGGTCGAGCATGTTCTATTTTGGATAAATTTCATTTTAGGTCTAGGTCAGCTCTTAGATGACCTAGCCTGTGACATAGTGAATTTTTGTCCTTAAATTATACTAGGTCAACTAAATCGACCCTATCGATTGAAACTTTTAGAAGGGCTTAGGGTTAAATCCACCTATATATACATGTTCATTTCATCATTATTTAAAAAGGAACAATAGTTATTATTCATTTGCACTTATTTATAATCTTTTGTTCCACCATTCTACTTGAGGAGTCTTAACTTAGGATTTCTACTTGGAGAATATAGTCTTGTGGAGAAGTCTTGGATGCTTTGGCCTTTCTTAGTGATCCTTACAAACCACAAAAACTTCTTGTGAAGCCCCTTTGGCCAAGGGAGAGATTGAGTCTTGATGGGTTCATCTTTTAGGTGAGTTTTCTCTAACTTTTCTCCTCTATTTTATTAGATAGAAGTAGAATAAGTATTGGCTTTGAATAATATTACTTTTTTTCTTCATGTATTAGGGTTTTAATCATACATAGCTTAATTGAGATTATCCTATGTATGTTTGTTTTATTTCTAATCCCCATATTTTTCCATAATATTTGGTGAGCACTAGATTACACTTTAATTTACTTATTATCTTAGTGAAATATGAAAACATAGCACCTATCTAGGGTTATTGCATGATTGTGCTTGATTGGAGGCTTTAGAACCCTCCCTAGCATTGTGTATTGTGATAAGTGATCCCCTAATTGGGTCTAAAATATTCCCATATTGGTCATGTTCTTGATTATCTAATATATTTCCAATCAAAAATGTAAGTAGGATCTATCTTCTCTGAGTTAGGGTTGATTTATAAACTTGATGCATTTCTTATTTCATACAATTTCTTAATAGAGAGAAAGCATCAGTTATTGATAAAGTTTAAAAATATTGTGTGTATACAAACAATAAGTACTAACATTCATATAGATATGCATGTAATACAATGATTATCTTTACCATTTCCAACTAACCCAACCCCTCCCACTTACCTCTCTCTACACCTTGGGTAAGCTCACAAGGAAAAATTTCATGATATACTGGTACATAAATATTAGTATTAGGATGTGCACATGATTAACACATAGGTGGCTAATAGAATCCAACATACATTTACAATTTAATTGATAAGTCATTCCTAAATCATTCATGCTTTATCAAGCATCCCATCTTAGCTTGATAAATCATACCTTATCAAGCATCCCAACTTGGCTTGATAAAATGTGCCTTGTCAAACACCTTGGATTGGATTGATAATTCATACTTTATCAAGTACCCTAATTGGTGAGGAATTATATTTAAAAACTTACATTTACAAGTTAATTAATAAAATATTACTAAATTGTGCCTTATCAAGGACCTCGATACCCCAATTTATTGTGGAATTACATTTATATATTTATAATTTAATTGATAAATCATGCCTTAACAAGAACCCCAATTTGTATTTTTAGTGTGTACTTACATTTACAAGACAATTGGTCAAAATATAATATTTATTTATTTAATTTCATTCACTTTTCATTTTCATATAGTTTAATTATTTTTATTAAAACAATTAACTAATACATATAAGTACAATATACTTATAAATTATAGTGTTTATTATGTAAATATGAACTAAAATATGAACTAACTAATCTATTTTATGTTGTAACTATGGTCTCATTTATGCCACCTCCTTGTTCTCATCTGATATTATTAAATCACTTGGCCCCTAGCCTTCAAATTTCTTATCTGATATGAACATATGATTTATACACTAATGTTACATGATCCTTGTACACATAGTCTGTAAAACCTCATCTCAATGAGTTATTGGATTTAGTTACTTTCTATTTTGGTAAATTTATTTATCAAAATAGAGAGTTATTTTTAAGTGGTATATTTTTTATCAAAGGGTATTTTTTGGAAGATCTTAAACTCCCAAGAAATTATGTTTTTGACTTTACTCAAAATAAAATGATCAATAATTGAAAATTTGCATATTCACATGTGTTAGTGAGTTAATAACACTATAAAATGTGAAAACGAACCACTTATCATGATTTAAATGTTTCCATTCCTTGATCACTTTAAGTAACTATAATGTGTATCTTGGTGGGTGTGTATTGTTGCAAATTGACTAATTTGAACCTTTGGCATTGTTTGTGAGTGTTTAAGAATCAAATATAAAGGTTGTTTAGTTGTTATTGTATAAAATAAAGGTGTAAATTAGGGAATAAGGAGTTACATGTTGAATATTTAATGAATAACCAAGTATTATGGTAGTTTAATAATAATGCAGTCTCTTTAAATACACATAATATGGTGTAAATACCATAACACACATGATTGATGTTCTTATGAGATCCATTGAAACATTCCTTCTTAAAATTTAAAATAATTTATCACTCAAATTGAATTAATAAGGTGTGAAATGTGCATCATGGCACATTTTTTACATATTCTACTAGATTATATAACCAATTTTGAAACAAAACCCTTATTCCTATCTTTTATTCCCAATTAACTTATTTTGAAAATGTTTAAATTTTATCCCATTTATAGGATGGACCCAACCCCACACGAGTCTTTATTTTGTCCATTGAGCCTAAAAATCACCTAAATAATTATTCATAAGGTTTTTTTAGTACATTTTAATCAATCATCACTTGTTATCTAGCCATGTCTTGAAAACTAAACCCTACTTATCTCCTGGATAGGTTTGTGGTTGTAAGAGCCTACCCTAAATAAGCCTATATGCCTATAGGATTGTCTATGTTATAATTTTAAGTTATTATACCTATTTTACCTTAATTTATTCCTTATTCCTTTTAGTTTACATTTTTAAAAGTTGTTATTACACACAAGTCATCCTAGATCATATTATAAGTACAAGGTCTTGTTAAGACATTTTGGGGGATCAATTTAGAGAGAGGAGAGAGAGGAAATAAATTGAGATATAAAATTTCACACTGACGATTAATATTAGATCTAAAACTATCAAATAAAGTTGTGTTTTAAAATACCACACACTTAAAACACTTTTCCATCTTTATCTCTCTATGCAATCCCTTGTGCTAAATGAAGGTAATTAGAATTTAGTATTTGCATTGATCATTTCTAGGGAAGAGGACTTTGAATCCCTTACTAAAGATATTCCATCCACACACCACTAACTATGTGAAGGTATAATTTTAAGCATGTGTGATATGTATTTTTTAATGGTACTTTAGTGGTTTCCTAACTCCATTATTATTATTTTGTTTGGAGTATGTAAGTTAGTTCAAAGTGATGATTCAATAAAACAATATACTATTCCATTCATATAAACAAATTAAAGGTTTAAGCATAATTAGGAAGATGAAAGAAACATGAAACAAAAAACCCAAACTAAAAAATCCTATAGAGACAAACCTAATAATAAATATACAATATCATCACCATAGATATAGGATCATTGCATCAAGATTGCTATGACTAGGCATGTACAAGAAAGTAATATACAACTACAAAATCATATTATTTCATAGTGCATGTCACAATAACTAGGATCAGGTCAAACATAGTTATAATATAGTATCAAATTTATAGAATAGTCAAGGTGCATGCATTTATTAATCTCTTTGGTAATTTCATTGCATTACTTTAGCTTTTATTTATGAAATTTGGTCTTGTTTATATATTTAGCCATCTTAAGTAGGTTTGAATTTTGTATTTATTTGTTTATGTTTATCTAGTTAAATATAACATTTTGATTCATATTTTGTGTAAAACATAGAACTATGGTAAACATAAATTGTGAAACGTGACTCTTTTAAACATTCAACTTAAGGTTTATTCTAAGCCCTATTTTATTAAACTTTCATCGATTTATTTATATTTTATTTTTATATTTGAATTTTTTCCATGCATGCCCATTTAAAAAATCCTAATTTCTATTTAGGTTCTTATATTATCCCAACCTCACATAGGGTTTAGTATTTTTCTTACATTTAGACTAGGGTTTCAAAAATTGACATCCTCTTGGGGTTTATTCCATTATTTCAAATATATTTTTTATATTTGTGTATAACACATTTTTTAATAATTTTTCATGGTCATCTTCGATGTTGAACCTTTAGTTTAAGATATTTATCCAAATAACCAAATTGATGATGAGGTATTTTGAATATTCTAATCATGAACCTAAAATTGATCCCTAGAGGAAGACAACCTTAGAAATATTCAAAAATGAAATTCAAAAAATCCAAGATGCATAAATAAATTATTACAAAACATAAAATTGAAACAAAATTATTTTTTAAATATAGATAATGTACCTAAAAAAACCCTCAATGGATACAACTAGCCCTTACACATTAAGAGGTGAGGATAATCTTCTACCTAATGCTACCAGCAAAAATGGCAATCTACCATCCACAAATTCATATATAAAATCATTTGGTCTTGGACACACTAATGTTAATACTAATGGGAATCCTAATTATTATCCCATAAAATAGATCATTATATCCAAGTACTTACCTCATTATTCCCCTAAAAGTTTTCTTTTTAAACTGGAATTAAATGTGCATAACAAAACTCATTACTAATCTAAAGTAGAAAATAAGTATTTTACCTTAGTTATTATGTGTGATTTATTATTACCTATTAAAACCACTTTGTTATAACATTTATATGGGAAATAAATTTGTTTTTTATGTACAAGGCATTAGAATGTGTTGTATTCAAAGATAGTTTTTTTTTATAACAAAAAATGCTTGAAAACCAACTCCAAATATCACTAGACCAACTTTGAATATCACTAGTCTAGATTCAAAGATGCCTAGTCTAGCTCTAAATATTCTAGAATCTCTCTAAATATGATCACTTTGGTTCTGGAGATGACTATAATGGTTCTAAATAAATCCAAAAATCTTAGCAAAGAACACTTGAAGATTATGAATTGATGCAAGACATACATGCTTGATATTAATAAGTTTTAGTACATTTTTTGGCACACTTATAACATCCATATATAGACTTTCCAAAAATATTAGTTTCTATTTTTATCCATGGTATTTATAATTTTTTTTCTATGAATGAATATAAGTACTATGTTTTTATTAGCTAGTTGACTGAGACCAAATGGTTATATTTGAAAAGGAAGTTCAAATAACATAATATTTAGAATCATGCAAAGAACTAGATCTAATGCTTTCCACTAGTCTTCCTTTAAATGTGGATAGGATGTTGTTATGTTATTATTTCAGATAGGATAAGATTTTAGTTAGAATATGATATTGTTAATTTATTTCTCTATCTTAAGACATAATTTTTAAGACAAGGTAATATATAAATATGTCCTTGTGATTATAGAGGGGGAGAATGAGTAGAGTTTTAAGAATTGGATAGTTTGAGTATCACTACTTTTAACATTGTAATTATTTTTCCAAATTTATGATAATTTGATTTCATGAACTCTTTACAAGTCTAAGAGTGTTCTAATCCTATTTATGAGGGAGACCAAGGGCCCAAAATAAATATCTATTTTGATATTTATATTTTTATATCATATTGTTGTGTGTTTTAAAAGTTGTCATCCATTCTCTTATATAAAATGTTGTGATCTTTATTTTCACCTAAATAATTATGTGTTAATGTGTGTGTTTTAATCAAGATTAATTTTAATATTTACATAACAAAACATTTTAAATTCAAATAATTTCATTTTCCAAGAAAACAGATTAATCATGTGTTTTCATTTCATGCAATTTACATTTCTACAAATAGATTAAAAATTATGTTTTACTTTCATGCAATTTCAATTCTAACAAGAGTGTTTCCATTCCAAGTACTTTAAATTTAGTAAGAATGGTTTCTTTCACAAGTTACAAGTTATATTTATATTTAATAAAATATATTATAACTTAGAAGTACATGATCAACATAACACCCCAAATAAATAGTTGTTAGTAATCTTTTGGCATATCTTACTATTGACTATCATTAGACACTAATCAAATTGAAATGACACATTCATATAAATGAAGAGGACACAATGACCCTCATAATTTTTTTCATCATTTAAGGGGATTTTCTAGGTGTTATTAGGGAATAACATCTTAAACTGATACTTGACTAAGAAAAACTTCCCATAAATCAAATAAATTTCTGAATAAACTAAGAGATTGAAAGGGAAGTTATATTCCTAAGACCCATAAAAAAATCACAAAGACTAGTATGTCACAAGAATAAATGGTATTATAAGAACTTATAGGAAAATAAATTTATATTTTTGAGGAAGAACCAATTTTAGCCTCACTTGAACTTTGGGAACATTCCCTAGAGATAGGTGCATCCTTCAAAAAGAAGCAATCTAGGCTAAAAAATATTTTAAACCAAAGTAATGAATCTAAATCAAGTATCCTTCTAGCCACTTTTTATGATTAAAAACATCTTAGGATAACCTATTACAACTTATATTATGAATAAATGGGAGACAATAGTTGATAAATAGTAAACCCACAAAATAGGGCTAAGGTAGGTAGAACTCAACTAGTAGGGAAAACCTTTACCTATCATATTATCTTAGATCTAGATGAAAATTATATAATGAAAAACATATCCCCATATATATTTAATAAATATAGGGGAATGCCAAAAAAAAATCTCAAGCAATTCTTGTTTGAATTCAAAGTGTTATGCCATACCTATGACTATAAGTTTGATAATCAGAAGTTGAAGTTAATTACTTCAACACTCAAGGATTCAGCCATGAGGTAGTTTATGGGATTATAAATGGAATACATACACATATGGGATGAAATAGAAACTATATTATTGAAAAAATATCAATATTATTTTAGGGTATAAGATATAAATTAATATTTTTTTTTAGAAAACAAAAAGAAGATAAAAATATGGAAGACTTTCTTGACCCTTTTTTGTTTGTCCTTCGAAAATGTGGATATGAATTAGATGAGTAACTATGTGAGAAAGTTTTATTGAAAGGATTTGATGTGATTCTCTTGAATCCTTTAAATTTTTTTGAATGGGGTTAAATAATCTTGGTCTCATGACATTGCTAAATTATGTAAGAACTACTTAAGAATAAGTTCTAGTATCAGGAAGTTGAAAATAAGGAAATGAATCAATGATGTAGGACAAACTATGGAAGAGTTTTCAAATATTAAAACATACATTTTGGTTCAATTGAATACTATATTTAATGGATTGAAATCAAAATCTAACACCACCACTAAACCTTTATCTATGTCTTGTAAAAAATGCAGGTTGAAACATGCCCTTTGAGACTTCCCTCTTGATATGATAGATATGTATGGTTTTGTGATGCAAATACCCATAAAAAAATAATTACATAATCATTCCTATCCTTAATAATAGATTGAAATAAATTATCCAATAAATATAAGATCTCAATTATATACAAAGATAATGGAATAATTTATTTTATAACTAAAAATTGAATTACTTTAATCCCAGAGCTTCATCCAATCCATGGATGATGCCATTATCTAGACCAACACCTACACAAACATGAAGATCACCAACTTTGTCTCCCCAATAATGGACATCTCCATAGCCATGGGTAACACAAAAAACCTAAAAACCATGGATTCCATAAATAAATCAACAATACGTACCCCAACAAACATTTAATTATCAAAAAAGGTTTCCATTCTAATAGGTGTTGATGCCTACTCCTACTAGCCAATCCTAACAAAATGAAAAAGTTAATAAAAATAAATTACCTACACAACCAATAGAAAATCTTAATAATATACAGGCATCTTATGTTTATGGAATAAAACAAGAAATAACTATGGGAGTAAATGTGATAGATTATAGTAATGTTCAATTGCATTTAAGAAAAAGATTCAGTAGTCCTCCACTCACCATAGCATAAATACATAATGAAAAGGAAAGATCAAACCTTCTTAATGAGTAGTAAAAAGAAAAATAAGACATTCGTGAGAAGGAAAAATATCAATAAACCATCGCTTCTCTTGTTCCACCTATTCCATTTCCGAAAAGAATCAAAGAAACAAGTAAAAGTGAATCTAACGTATTCCAATAACTAAGAAAAAAATCATAGAGATACCACTATTTTAGGCCATTAGAGACATTCTTGAGATTAATGGTAAGATTATTTACCTCTTAGTATGGAAATTGCTTCTACCAAAGTATGGAGACCCTAGAAGAAAAGTTTGGAAGTTAAAAACAAATAAAATGAGCTAGAGGAAAAGTTTACAAGCTATATAAAAGAAGATAGTTTGCCTCTAGAGATACTTAGTTTGGCTTTGAAGATGTTTAGTTTAGCTTCAGAGATGCCTAGTCTAGCTTTAGAGATCACTAGACCAAAACTATAAAATTTAAAAACTTATGTATAAGGTTATAAAATACTCCTTAAGGACACTAATTATGACATATACAATCACACATGTCTCTACCAGATTGTTGTTAGCTGAGCATAAGATAGTTATAAATATTTCTTTCAACTTTTTATTTCCCATTAGCAAGTGTGATTTTAGATGGAGAATAATTTCTTAAATACATAACCAAATTACACATATTTCAACCTCATAATTATCCCTTGAAATATCTCATGAGTGAATTTAGAAAATTCAACTCAATTCTTACATGGACAAAACAAATTGAAACACAACTAGGTAACATTGTAAACATAACTAGTTGGTTAACTGATGAATAAGAAGTCAAGGTATTTGATGTACTAAAGATTCATACTAAATATTTTACATGATAACATTAAAGGTATCCATCTAAGTGTATGCATCCATTGCATTTGCACTAAAAATTTTAAACCAGTAAGACAACCCCAAATAAGGATAAATCCAACACTAAGGGACATGGTCAAAATTGAAATAGAAAAACTATTATAGATATGATTTATATATCCAACATTGGATAGACAATGGGTCTCAACACTAGTAATAGTACCTATTTTAAAAAAAAATGGATAATATGTATAGATTATATTGAACTTAATAAAACCATTATGAAAGACTATTTTCCATTGTCTTTCATAGACCAAGTCTTGGAAAATATAACTATAAAGAAGTAATTTTATTGCTCGGATGGATTTATTGGGTATAATAAAATAAGAGTAGATATTGAAGACTAGGATAAAACTACTTTCAAATGTAGTTGGGGAAATTTTGTGTACAAAGTTTTACCTTTTGTCTTATTTAATGCACCAATAACCTTTCACAGAATAGTCCTTGATATATTTGTTGATCTTACTAATGAGTGTGTTGAGGTATACATGGATAATTTTACAATAGATGATGACTGTTTTGATGCATCCTTAACCAATTCAGACAAAGTCTTGACCATTTGTGAATAACATAAGTTGTATTTAATTCATGAGAAGTGTTTGATGTTAGACTAGGGAATTATCTTATGTCATCATATCTCATACCAAGGAATACATGTTGACCCTAAAAATATTAAAATCATTTCACAGTTGCATGCACCTCAAAATTCTAATAGATATAAAAAGCTTTCTAGGTCATGCATCCTTTTATAGGTTTTTTATTGAGGATTTAAGCAAGATAACTACACCTATGTTTTCCTTTCTCACCAAATATGGTGAATTTGTATGGACTAAAAAATGCCAACATGATTTTGAGACAATAAAATATAAAATAATTTATGCCCCAATTTTGAGAGGTCCCAATTAGGGAAAACCATTTCATATACAACATAAATGCCTCTGATAGTGATACAAGGGTAGTTATTGGGAAAAAAAATGAATAGGGTAAGCTATATGCTATCTATTACATAATTAAGAATTTAACTCCTACTAAAAATAATTATATAAGTATTAAAAATGAGTTTTTGTTATAATTTATGCTATGAACAAATTCCATCACTACATCACTGGATACAATATATTCATTTATACAAATCATTCAACCATAATATATCTGATGAACAAATTGGTGGTATGGGGTAGGATCATTAGGTGATTACTATTATGTTAGGAGTTTGATATACCAATACTTGATAAACCAAGAAATAAAAATGTAGTTGTTGACTTCTTATCAAGGGTAAATGTTTTAGGTGAAAATGAGCCAATGGAAGATAATTTTACAAATGAATAGTCATTCATAATTTTAGCCCACTCTTTATGGTTTGTAGATATGGATAATTATCTAGCCATAGGGAATTTTCATTATGATTTCACTCCCATACCAAGGAAAAGTTTGATAAAAAATAGTACTAACTATACATGGTTTAATGGTGTAATGTGGACCTAATTTGGTACTTTTCAAGTGTGTAGGATAAGATGAGATATATGACATATTTAGAAGATGAGATGATGAACCAAAAGGATGTCATTGTTTAACCAAAAGGACTATTCACAAGATCCTTAAGGCTAGATATTATTTGCTTTTTCTTTACGGGAATGTGAAAAATTATGTTTGGCATTATGATCCTTGCCAAAGTATGGGAAAAACTACATTATATAATGAAATTCCCATCTAAACTCAAGTGGTTTTAGGACCCTTTGAGAAATTGGGGTCATATTTCATTGGTCCCACTAATCCACCATCTCAAGGAAAGGAGTACATCATAGTATGCACTGATTATGTTACTAAATGGGTAGATGTTGAGGCCTTATGACTTGCTCATGAATAAAAAGTTGTTGATTTCTTATAATATAGGATTTTATAACATTTTGGATCACCAAGAGTAATAATTTCATTCCAAGGTCCTCAATTTTCATCAAACATGATCAAATCCTTCATAGAACACTACTAGATAATTCACAAGAATTCATTACCTTACCATCCTTAAAAAAATGTTCAAGCTGAAGTCACCAACATAAAATGAGAAGCTGTCTTGATTAAGATAATAGTAACCAACATAAAGGATTGGAAAAGCAATATAACTAAAGTAGTTTATGTTAGAACCCATGTTATAACTCAACTATACTTAGGTAAGAACTCATAATTTTTATTTTTTCCAAATTTTATTAATGTGTATATGAGATTAACAAAACAACTGGTTGGCTTCCACTATACTCAATAATCTAAAACAACATTCCATAACATGGTTTTAATATTTCCAAACTATAAATTTTCATAATAAGTAATAAATATTGAAATGGTATTATGAATAATTAATCTCAATAAATTATATAGTAAGACCAAACTTATCCTTAATATAATTTGAATACAACTAGTGCAAGAATTTAAATAAATTACAACATTTAATGTTATAACCAATAATGCTAAATATGCTAGAATTTGTATGAACATATCTACATAGTGTGTAACAAAATATGTCAGAATCCATTTGAACATATATATCTAAGTGGCTAGTGTGTGCACATGAACATATGATGGAATTAATTTTAGTTGAGAAATAGGGAGAGCATCATTTGAGTGCATTATTTACAACCATATAATTAGTAGTCACTCACACACCTCCCAATTGAGGAGTGGTCCTATGCTTAATGAAGGTGTAGATGAACTTAAAGTGAAAATTTAGAATCAATCCATGAACAAGTATTAAGTGTACAATCTAATAATACATACAACAGTCCATTCTAACACACATCTAGATGTTGGAGGTTTGTTAATGATGTCTCTGAGGTGACCAAGGATGTTGATGAGGATTCATGTATGCTGGGATGATAATAACAAAGTGTGATTTAATGAGATTCAGTTTTCATACATGGTTCTACAGTGTTTGGCTTGGATAGGAAATTGATGGTATGGAGATGTTATAGAGACCCTATGGGATGTTATGAGTGCTCATGGAAGTAAACATAATTCATAAAAATAGTCATATGAATGTCTAAGCTCAAGTATTCATATTGATAGATAAGCCTGAGTAAGTAGTTTGATGACATAATATTTCACATGTATTAATGTTTTATGAGTAGTTTGATAAATGGGTGGATTCCCCTATGAAAGGTGATTATATGGTTCAAATTTTATGTCTAGACATTGATCATAGTAAAAGTTATTAAGGTGATAATTTGGCTTCTTAAGAAAAGTTTAGTAAGTTCTCATACTAGGCCAAATTTTCAATATTGAAGATCTATGGTGAGTGTTTAATCATACCATAGATCTAACACTAAGAGTTTAACCTAACTGGCTAAGGATCCAATGCTATGGATCAAAGCCAAATAGTCAATATTGCATGCACTAGTGACATATGTCACAATCATGAAGTTTGGATAGAAGATTAATGATGTTTGGATAGAAGATTGATAAAGCACATTGAGTCAAATAGTCAATGTGCGTAGAAGGCATGTAGACCTACCAAGTAGCATGATTGCAAAAGTGAAGATCTAAGATCAATGATGAGAGATTGTAGGTTAAAGTTAGGGAAATTGTGATGAGATTGATAGTGAGTATTTTTTTGAAGTTTTAAAGGAGCAATATGAGGCTACATTTTTTGATGTTTAGTATTTACACAGTGACCATTGGAATTTGAATATTTAAATTAATGAAGGAAAACTGATCTATAGTTTTTGAGCTTTTTGATCTAAGACAAATTTCATGGTGGTGTAAAAGGAAACGTTTAAGAGGACTTAAAGGTGAATAATTAAAATCTAGTTATAGGGTTTGAATGTTTATACATTAAAAGATATTGATCTCCAAAGTTGACTATGTTTGACCATGCTCTATAAGTGATTCAATAAGGATAATCGAGTTGTTATTGATAGTGTCATGATGTTTCAAAATGAAATAACTATTGGAGAGTGTTATAGACTCCATGAGGACCATATATGTGGATTTTTGAGGTTTTACCAATCCATATTTAGTATGAACAAAGGGTTAAAAGTTGACTGTGTTTGATGAATGCACTAGTATTTTGAGTGATCATCATATAGAGGTAAGTTGAAGGTGTTATGAGTAGAGTCGAGGAAACAAATGAATATGAATATGTAAATTAAGTCTCAAATATTTATGATAAGGTATTCGATGTCATAATATGCCCTTGATTAGTTATGAAGAATCAAAATAACTTGATTGTATTTTGTCTATGTGTGACTAGTATGAGTGGTCATTTTTAGTGAGTTGATTTGAGTGCTTATATCTTATGTTGGAGTGTCCAAATAATATGTAAGTGTTATAAATGTTTTAAATGTTTTACCTATGTGATATAATCATATGTATATGTGAAATAGTTGAGTTGTTGCTTCAGAAGTTTGAGACTATGTTTTCTATGTTTTATGATCTAAAGAGTGATAAGACTTAATTGGTAGGTTTAAGTGTTGAGAAAGTATATATTGGAGATAGGATTGATTTTTTTGAATATTTTTTAGAAATTTAAACTGGCCCAAGGAGTTGAAGTTGTAATGTATGAGTATGAAGGCCTAATGATTTTTGGTCTCACCAAGACCTAATGATGGTTTGGGGCTAATGAGGTATTGGATGACCTAAGGAGTGTGTGGTTATTAAATTTAACATGTATGAGGACATATTTAAAATGTATAACAATTATGGTAAGCATCTTGTTTGACCAAGATGGGTTAAACCAAGAAAGTGGTATAAGTACAAGGTAGATTTGGGTTACTTGCATTGTAATGAGTTATGAGTGGTGAGAAAAATATTTGTGAAGGTTTTGAAAGCTATGTGGATGTTTTCAGAGGTAGATAAGAGTGATAATTTCATTTCTTACCTTGTGGTAATAATTATAATGTTGAATTTATAGGTTTGATGCATTAGAACAAGCAAAGGTGTGTAGTTTGATCCAAAAGGTGATTTTGGATGCCTTGCTTATGTGTGAAGGTTTGAATGAGTGAAGAGGATTAAAGGAGGTTATTTTGTAGGGTTTACCCATAATATTGAGAATCAATAAAGATTTTTGGAGTTTTTCATTTCATAGATGTGTTAGTGCTCAACATCTGACATAATTTGGTGCTGGTCATCTTTAGGGGTTGGTGATCCTTGTAAAGTGGGTGCTTCACTAAAGTATATTATTTGTAATCATCTTATAAGATAAGTAGTCGATGTGTGTTTAGGATTGAGAGTGGGTTTTCTCCCTCAAGAGGGTTTTATATATAGACCTTGTGTTATCTTACTTATCTTTCATGTTCATTGCTATGAGTGGGTTATTTGATTCTTGATTGCGTATGGTGTATGACTAAGGGTCTAAAGGATTTAGATTGAAGTTTTGAAATGTCTAA